>OY744549.1:332500-377500 GCA_963556195.1 Sepiola atlantica
TATACACGTAAATATTTTTTTTCGTGTCTATACACGTAAATATTTTTTTTCGTGTCTATACACGTAAATATTTTTTTTCGTGTCTATACACGTAAATATTTGTTTTTTCGTGTCTATAGACGTAAATATTTTTTTTTTTCGTGTCCATACGCATAAATACTTGTTTTTTCGTGTCTATACACGTAACTACTTATTTCAGCAATAAATTATGAGCACTTAATAATAGAAAGTTACTTTCCAAAATATAAAAAAAAAGATTTTTTTTTACTAACGTCTTTTAATTTTTTCATTTCAGCTGCCGCATTATTTACAGATTTAAAGAAACGAAAACTCCGATGAACGGATCATTCTATTTCTTCCCTTTTCTTGGAAGATGGTTTATCCCAGATTTGGGATGAAGACAAACCTGTCCAATAAAGAATATTTGTCTTTTTATTTTTTTATTTTGAAAATAAATTTCTTCTTCTTTTCCTTTGGTCTAGCCGTGTTTTGTTCAGAAACTGTCTAACTCTACGGCTCCGGTGGGGGGTGGGTGGGGGGGGGGGGGGAGCGCATCCTGTTGGAAAATGAAGTCCTCAGACTCTCGTTCACACAACTTAGCACAGCGGTCACCAACTCTTGGAACTTCATGGACTACTTAAAGTCTAATTTAAAATTTGGCGAAGGATTATTATTCTTATAGATTTGTCATTTTGCCATCTAATTTACATATGTGTTTGTGGTGTGTACAGACATGTATGTAAATTAGATTAGAAAAAAAAGAGTCATCCTTTCTCTAAATGCTATCAAAGACATATTAGAGTGGTTGGATCAACATAGTGAAAGGGATGAGAGAAATACATAGAAAGCTCAGAGAGATGAGTGATTTGTTCAGTTAATTATAAATTACGGCTATGTTCTGTTTTAATGGATGACATCATATGAATTTAGAAAAAAAAGCTAAATATATTACCGTAATATGGGGTGACTTTGAGTCGGAGCCTAAAAAATGTTTAGAAATATTATTAAACAAAATGTCAATTTGGGTTGAGTTATACATGTGTGACCTTTCTTCGTAGTTCATGTCCATAGATTGAGTTAAAGTAAAATAAAGGCTTCGTTACAAGTTTCTCGTGAAGCAAAGTTAAAATTATTATATTATGTGTGGCCATAAACGACATCCCAATGCAAGGATTACTTTAGTTACAATAGAGCTGGTATAGTGTGGCCAAAGTCACACCATGGCCACCCCTAATTATGGCTTCTCTTTCCTCATATTGTAATAATCTGGTTCCAAATTCCACTTAAACTCATGGTTAACCATTGTCCCCCTAGAATACAACACACAAATAATGAAAACTTACCAAATATTTACTTGAATTTTACAAATAGATTTCAAAAGTGGGCCAAAGTCACCCCATATTACGGTACTTATATTTCCAGCTTCTGCCATTCGGGCCTTCAGTTCATCCACGTCTTTTGGAAGGGGAGGCACATATACCTCACGGCTGCATACGACACCATCTGGTTACGTGGACTCCATGTTAAGCTGCTGCAAACCATTCCAGATCGACATCTGGTGAGTTTCATCATGGAGATGCTGAGTAATCGTAGCTTCTCCCTCCAGACCAGCGACGGCCAACGCAGCAGACTACGGGGACTAAAGAACGGCGTCCCGCAAGGCTCGGTTTTGTCCCCGATGCTCTACAACATATACATCTACAACATACCGACAACAACAGCCAAAAAATACGGGTACGTCGACGACCTGGCCATCCTACAGACGGGCAAAAAATGGGAGACTATCGAGGCTGGGCTCACTGCGGACATGACGACCTTGTCCAGGTACCTCAAGAACTGGCGGCTGAAACTCAGTGTGGGCAAGACCATGTCCGCGGTATTCCACCTCAACAATCGCGAGGCCAAACGCAAGCTTAAAGTGATGGTCAACAACACTGCCCTCCTGTTCGACGCCACCCCCGTCGTACCTTGGCCTGAAACTCGACCGCCCACTGACATACCGTCAACAAATCGAAAAGGTGACATCACGTGCCACACTGATTCGTCGTCTGGCCGGTACCATATGGGGAGCCACAACCAAGACCCTGCGGATATCCACCCAAGCACTGGTTTTCTCAGCGGCCGAGTACTGCGCCCCGGTTTGGTGCCGAAGTACCCACACCAAGAAAGTGGACGCAGCTCTAAACACCGCCATGCGCACAGTCTCTGGGACACTCCGCGCCACGCCGGTGAATCAACTACCGATCCTCTCTGGTATTGCCCCACCCGCTATCCGACGAGAAGCGACTGTCCTGGCACTGTCACGCAAGGCCAAGATCGACAAGAGACATCTGCTCCACGACATCATGAACAAACCCCCCTCCATCAGTACGCCTCAAATCACGCCACGCACTCTCCCAGCACGCACGTCAGCTTCTGGAAACCGTCACAGACACCACCTCAAAGCAGATGTGGACCAAGCACCGCTGGAGGGAAGAATGACAACAGGCTGACCAACATCGACTGCACAGGTTCATCACCGACCCAGACGACATACGAGGGGCTGAGCTGCCACGAAGGCAATGGACCAATCTGAACCGCCTGAGAACTGGTGTGGGCCGTTTTTCTGCCACAATGAGAGACTGGGGCCTGAGAGAGGGTGCTGCCTGTGAATGTGGCCACCCAGAACAGACAGTTACGGACGTCATAGAGGAATGCCCGCTGTTCAAACCACCCAATGGCGAGCAGGGCATAGCGGACCTTGATGACGAGACGAGAACCTGGCTTGCCAAGACCGAGCTGCAGCTTTGAGGGAGCTGGCACAAGAAAGAAGAAGATCAAATAAATACACCCATTTCGAATATTTAAACTTATAAATATGATACCCCCCATCTCTCTGTCAAAACTTTTATTTTCAATTATATTCTGCGTTTCAAAATCTCTACTTTCTTATTATTTTTCTTCTTCTCCTTTTCCCCCTTTTTCCCCCCCTTTTCTCATTTTTTCCTCTTTGTCCCCCTCCAAGTTTAGAATAAACGGCAGACTCATACTTTCACACACTCCGTCCCCCTATCTACTGCAGCCATGTTTGGCTATAACATGTTGAGCCCAGTTACAGCTAGCTAAAATAATCATAAACTGACAAATCCAAGCCATCAATCCCATTCATCTCACATCCTTTGAAGGAGACAGGCCACTGCTGATAACGCTATAACCAAAATCATGTTTTTCATTCTCTGCTTGTTCACATCAACAACCATGCAAAAGTCTGGACACTTTCTGACACATCAAAATTAATATTCTGTATGATTTTTCTACATTGCTTTCTTCATCCTGATGAAGTCTTCCAATAAAGACGAAACGTTGATGAATACATAAATAGTTTTTGGCTTTGCTTTTTTCATTTTACATTATGTCGGATCATTTTTTCCCCCTACCTTTCTTCATATATATATATATAATATATATATACATATATATATATGTATATATATATATATATGTATATATATATATATATATGTATATATATATATATATATATGTATATATGTATATATATATATATGTATGTATATATATATATATATATATGTATATATGTATATATATATATATGTATGTATATATATATATATGTATATATATATATATGTATGTATATATATATATATGTATATATATATATATGTATGTATATATATATATATGTATATATATATATATGTATGTATATATATGTATATGTATATGTATATGTATATATATGTATATGTATATGTATATATATATATATATATATATATATATATGATGGACTCTCCCGTCGATTGCGACGTATGAGGTTCCAACAACTTTCATTTGTGTCTAGATCGTTCATGACACCTGAGTCCGGCAAGAGACCTGCAAGGAAAGCCGCAGACAGTGCAAGAGTGTGAGTAATCGGATGCCAGGTGTGGAGCACTCTCTCTACCTTTTCGCCTAACTCTGGCAGTTCTCATATTATCCACACAGGTCTCGTTGAATCTTTCCAGTCCAATGCAACAAGCTGCTCGCCATGTCTTTCTGTCTTTTGTACAGTCTTCAAAGTTTTTTGGGGGTACTCCAATTGCCGTCAACGCATCTTTCAATTTATCTTTGTACCTCAGCAAGGGCCGACCAACATTCCTGTTACCACAAGCTAACTGACTGTACATCAGTGCTTTAGGTATCCTCCCTTCGTCCATTCTTGCTACATGACCAGCCCATCGCAATTGAGACTGCAACAGGAAACTTTCAATTCCACCAATATGGCATCTGTTGTAAAGATCGATGTTAGCGACTTTGTCCTTCAAACTAAGTCCACATATGGTCCTAAGGCAGCTCCTGTGGAACACATCCAATTGGCGAATGTGATGCCGGTAAGGCGTCCACGCCTCACATCCATAGAGAAGACCTGTCAATATTACAGCCCTATACACATTGATTTTTGTCTTCAACTTAATGCCTCTGCTACTCCAAAGACGATGTTTCAGCTTTCCGAAGGCATTTGCCGCTTTTGCAATTCGGTTTACGATATATATATATGCTTTCTCTAATTCCTTTCCATTCTCCTTCATTTCTACCTGCTCTATCCTGGATATTGAGCTGTACACTCTTCACAATAGGGTTTTACCTTTCCTAAAAGTTCGCTTTTAGTAAACCTCTTTATATATATATATATATATATATATATATATATATATATATATATATAATAAATGGGTCGTTCAGTTTTAAAGCATTGCTGGGTCAGTATTATAAATTGAAAATATAAGCAATGCAAGATTAAGTAATTTTTTTTTTTTACTTTAATCTTATTAATTTCGGAATAAAATTCCATCATCAGAGTTGACCAGTATTGTGTCAGTTTTTTTTTCCTCAAACAACACAAAAACAAAAATAAACAAATTTTTTTTACTTTCGTTTTTCTGATGAAATATTTTAGAGAGAGAGAGAGAGAGAGAAATAAAATTGTAAAATCATAAAATTATAAAATAATAAAATATCTAAGTAGTGTTTACTCTAGCTAACTAACCAATCGTTATTAATATTACTTCTTTTTTGGGCTATTGTCTTTATTGGCCAATGGCCGAACTCCTCTCAAACAAAGGCGTAACTATCTTTTTGTTTGACACCCCTATTTTCTTTGAAACTCGTTTAGATGCGTCCCATTTTAAGTGGATAATATTAAATAGGTGACATTATTTAAACACGTGAGGGATAAAATAATTTATCTTTTCTATTTATTTTGTTACTTTTCGCTACTTTAGATTGATTTAGTTTAATTTAGTTTTATTTATTTATTTATGTTTATAGTTATCCTAAAACAAATTAGTAACTGTAGAACTCGTGCAGCTTGTCTATTACAAAATAATCGCTTAACACAGGGCATCGTTTACCAAGCCACACTATTTGCGCATAAAAAACAGAAATACAAAAGTAATACATAGAATAAACCGTCCTAGAATTTAAAACTAGATATAAAAATCACAAACACACAGCCAATAACAAAAGCACCGATTCAAAACATCACTTGTGAACCATTACCGAGAGCTTAAAGAAGGTGGACGCACGCTAATAATCGAGTGGAAAATATTACGTTGTTCCAGTACATGCAGATATTTAGACGACATGTGTTGAATGAGAATCTAGAATTTTTACTTAATTGTAGGGGAGAAATAGCAACTAACTGTAAACATAGAATAAACTTTACTTTAGGATAACTATAACCGGAAAGAATATTAAGCTTTTTCTTCTGTTACAATATTCTTCAAAACTTTTTATCACTGCCTCGTAGTTCAATTCATTCTGTGGAGGGCATTTGAAGGTTTTGTCTGCAGAATCAAATTGATACTTACCGACATAGGGCCAATCATATTCCAAAGGACTTGCTCAACTAAGCAAAATGGAATGTCCCAACCTTCTTATAAACCATCCTTCTGCGATTCTGTCTCAGTTTATTTAGTTGAGCTTAACTGATCAGACAACACCGACTTCTAAATTCAGGGACTAATGTGTAGAAGCCCCCGAAAAGCGTTTTTCATAGGGGGCGTAATATGTAGAAGCCCCCGAAAAGCGTTTTCATAGGGGCCTAATGTGTAGAAAGTCCGAAAAGCGTTTTTATAGGGAGGCTAATGTGTACAAGCCCCCGATAAGCGTTTTCGATAGGGTGCCTAATGTGTATTTGGACCCTGAAGATTGGGAACATTTCCTTGTCAAGGCAGGGAGCTCTGCCAGCTCAGTCCAAACTGTGACCTTTGCAAATGAGAAGCTGACGAAGAGAACCTACGAATGAAGAATCGGGTCATGTTAAAAGAGCTAGAGGTCACATCAATGGGTGAAGATAGATGACAGCTTTGAGGTACCTTGTACCAAAACACTTCGCATGAATGCACGTGTTTGCAAACCCCCATTCTGTGTATTCCACTTTTACTGCTTTGTATATAATTCTTTATTACTTGCCAAAGTAAAATTGTTCAATTAATACACACGGTTGTGGTTCCTTTTATTAAAACGCTGTCGCTCCCAATTCAACTTTCAGTGCTTATTTTCAAATACAATTCCTAACCCCACCTCCTAAAAAATTAGATTAACTCACATTTAGTATAATAATAATAATAATAATAATAATAATAATAATAATAATAAATAACTTTGAAATTTTGCTTTTGTGGAACTTTTTGCAACATTTATTTTAAGAATTGTTGATCTTTTTAGTTCTCAGTTCTTTCGGTTTTTTTGTTTCTGAATTTTTCATTTTTTTAATACCGAATTATATTTCATAGAATCTCTTTTTCTAATGTCTTGAGTTTTAGCCGTATTGCATTTGGAGGTTAATGTTTACTCGTTTGCATTCGTCCTCTCCTCCTCCTCCTTGTCCCCCCTCTCTCCCTCTCTCTGTGGGTGAAGCCCTGTCCATCCTTAACCAAGCTAAGGATCTCTCTGCTCAGGCATCAGCATCCCAACTCTCTCAGCTCCATCTCGAAATGACCCTCCCAACAACTTAGAAAATTCTGAATTGACTGGGAAGTGTTCACTAAGACAGTCGTGCCGTCATTTCAAGAAAAACCCAGCTAAGTTTTTCAACTTTTCTATTTTCAATTAAATATAACCTCAGTTTTAGCTATTTTATTTGCTGTACTAAGTCGACATTTTTAATTTAAAAAAATAATAATATGTAAAGTCACACATAAGTGGGGTTCATTTCATCTGGAAATTGTAGCATAAATTTGATTGGATTGATTTCGTTGTACGGCTCATCGACCACAGTTGGGTCATTTAGAACCAAAAAAGTTCAGATTTATGATATTAGGTTTTTAGAATCTAAATAAAGTATCTTTTAATCTGGTTATTTTTTTAAAACAATTACATTTACAAAAATTCTCGCCGACGGACAGCCAGACAGACAGACAGACAGAGAACCTGCTCGTTATATATATATATATATATATATATATATATATATATATATATATATATATATATATATATAATCTGATTATTTTTTGAAATAGTGAATTAATATCCATAGAAACCAAAAGACAGATTTACGCTGTCCAGAATGGCCATCAACTGAACCTTAAATAAAAAAATAAAACGTTATTATAAGAAAATTGCACCCATTAAAATGTATTTAAGTTGCATTTAGAAGACCGACACATCGTGCAATTTAAATGAAAACATCATTTATTTAATTTTTTTTGCAAGCTTTCGTTGTAAAACAACTTTGTCAGGTGAGACTGTCTTATAGTTTTTTTTCGTTTTTTCTTCTTCCACATTTTGATGGTATTAACCCCGAGGAGTTGAATCAAGATAGAAGCAGAAAAACACGCCAGGATCAAAATTAAATCATAAAACTCATACGTTTATTTTTTAGGTTAAAATAGGAATTATCTCGCTTACATTTTAAGATTTTTAGATATTTAAAAAAATGTCTCCATTGTAATAATCTTATTCACCGGAGCGAATGATATTTTTTCAGTGTAAATAACATGCGGCAAGTATATAAAAAAGAAACGAATCGTTAATACATAATCTCAGTTTGTGTCCGAGTGTCTCCCAGTTTAATACGACATTGCCGTTAAAGAAATCCGGAAGTTCGGGGAGTTTGAAATGAGTAGCCATAGTATTAGTATTAGTAGTTCAATTTCTTTTTACTCATATTCACCCCAAACAAGTCACATTGTCACTGACACGTATGAGCTTACTGTGAATAAGAGACCATACCTACAGGGACATCCTAAACAGGAAGTTGTACAGTTGAACATTACATTGCTATTTCACTTCTACGATTTAGTAATTTTTTTACATCGTTGAAATTAAAAACAGTTGAACATTACATTGCTATTTCACTTCTACGATTTAGTAGTTTTTTGACATCGTTGAAATTAAAAACAGTTGAACATTACATTTAAATTTCTGCTATTTCACTTCTACGATTTAGTAATTTTTTTACATCGTTGAAATTAAAAACAGTTGAACATTACATTGCTATTTCACTTCTACGATTTAGTAGTTTTTTGACATCGTTGAAATTAAAAACAGTTGAACATTACATTGCTATTTCACTTCTACGATTTAGTAGTTTTTGACATCGTTGAAATTAAAAACAGTTGAACATTACATTGCTATTTCACTTCTACGATTTAGTAGTTTTTGACATCGTTGAAATTAAAAACAGTTGAACATTACATTTAAATTTCTGCTATTTCACTTCTACGATTTAGTAGTTTTGTTTGACGTCGTTGAAATTAAAAACAGTTGAACATTACATTGCTATTTCACTTCTACGATTTAGTAGTTATTTGACATCGTTTAAATTAAAGACAGTTGAACATTACATTGCTATTTCACTTCTACGATTTAGTAGTTTTTGACATCGTTGAAATTAAAAACAGTTGAACATTACATTTAAATTTCTGCTATTTCACTTCTACGATTTAGTAGTTTTTTTACATCGTTCAAATTAAAAACAGTTGAACATTACATTGCTATTTCACTTCTACGATTTAGTAGTTTTGTTTGACGTCGTTGAAATTAAAAACAGTTAACATTACATTGCTATTTAACTTCTACGATTTAGTAGTTTTTAGGCATCGTTGAAATTAAAAACAGTTGAACATTACATTGCTATTTCACTTCTACGATTTAGTAGTTTTTTGACATCGTTGAAATTAAAAACAGTTGAACATTACATTTAAATTTCTGCCATTTCACTTCTACGATTTAGTAGTTTTTTTACATCGTTCAAATTAAAAACAGTTGAACATTACATTGCTATTTCACTTCTACGATTTAGTAGTTTTGTTTGACGTCGTTGAAATTAAAAACAGTTAACATTACATTGCTATTTAACTTCTACGATTTAGTAGTTTTTAGGCATCGTTGAAATTAAAAACAGTTGAACATTACATTGCTATTTCACTTCTACGATTTAGTAGTTTTTTGACATCGTTGAAATTAAAAACAGTTGAACATTACATTTAAATTTCTGCCATTTCACTTCTACGATTTAGTAGTTTTTTTACATCGTTCAAATTAAAAACAGTTGAACATTACATTGCTATTTCACTTCTACGATTTAGTAGTTTTTTGACATCGTTGAAATTAAAAATTTCTCACCTAAAAGATCATCTACATAGATAGTCTTAACATCTTAATATTTTTTATTCGAATACAGACGATAGTCCGTTTCCTTTAAGATCCCAGTAATAATGATAATGAGGTTTTATATCTGTTTTTTGTTTTGTTATTGAACGCGTTTTTATGATTATACGAAAGGAAGAATTTAAACGGTCCTTTTTTTTAATAGTTCTTTTATATTAGTTGGACGATTATTCACATATGTGTTGCTATTTTCACAACGTTTTGGCCGATGTACCTTCTGATTTTCTTCAGGGGCATCATTTCGATGAGAATAGTAGTCCGAATAAACCAAATCACCAAAACGCCATTTTTTTTTGGGGGGGGGGGCGGGATTCCCTCTAAAGTTAATATTATTCGAATGAAGAATTTAAATGATCACTGTGTTATTAAAAGCAAGAAACAAGGATGAATTTCCAAAGTTTAGGGTTCGACTAAATAAATCATTAGAGTAGAAGGCTTTCCAGGGGATCTAGGGACCTCTACGGTGAAGGGGTGGGATTTTTCTGCTTGTCGGTTTAGTCAGCGGTAATTACGTTGAGGAGGAACAAATGCTACGAGTTCGTTGTAGTACTCGAAGGGATAAGATCATTGAGCGAAAGAGAATATTATTTAAAAGGTGTTATTGGAGAAATGTATACCACGTAACGAAGTTCCGGTTGTGAGCACATTGTTCCCGAGTTCAGTATTGTTGTTAGAAAAACGTCTATTACGTGGCAACCACGTTGTTTTATTGAATATTGTGTCACCTGAGAAAAGTATACCACGTATCAAAGTTCCAGTGGCGAAATCGTTATTTCCATCAACAGAAACCATCTTTGCCTCCTTTTAAAATTTTTTCATAACTCTAACTTGACTTCTAGTGGAAAATTCCAACTTATTGCTTAACTAACCTAACGCGGAATTTTCTGTTTTAATCTCATTTTTTTACACACTCGCATCCAAATATTTCTGCAATTGTTTGTGCAATCGTAATTTGAATAATTACATCCAGCAGCCATTGTCGTCTGGTTTCTTTTAAGAGGCGACACTTTTTGGCGCGCTTTTCCCAAAACGTAAAGCCGATCCATGAAAGTGATACAAATCGAATATTTCTACTTAAAATGATTCATTGTCACGTATTTGGATTGATTTTTATTTCAAACAAAATCGAAGAGGGAAAGACAATATAAAAAATGATAATAAAATCGATCCATAGAAAAAATAAATTCAATGTTATTGACGACAGACAACGGATCCGGAAAAATAGCTGAATTTAAAGTCAATAGTAAAAAAAAAGAAAGTTTCTTGCTGACTCTGAAAAGAAACGCATTTGTATGAAAAGTGGCTCTTTAAGCGAAGAGCGAGATTAGCAGTAACTGGACAGTTTGAATTTGTTGCCAGCAATGAGGCGAAAGGAAGTGGAAGATCTCCGGCTAACTTAATAGAATATTTCTTATGCTTGGCTCAAGTATCAATCAGTGCATGGCGACAATATTTGAATGTCTATTTTTTAAATCGAAACTTGAATAATTGTATTCGGAAACCATTGTCGTCTGGTTTCTTTTAATAGGTAACTGTTTTTGGCACGCTTTTATCCAGAGGAAAAGCTGATCTATAAAAGGAATAAAAATCGAATATTTCTACTTAAAATAATTCACTCTTCATTGTTACGCATTTGAATTGAGTTTTCTTTCAAAGAAATTCATCATTATGTCTTCAGAAGACGCCATTTTGTTTTAATGTCGTCTGCTTCGTTTTCAGAAGACGCCATTTTGTTTTAATGTCGTCTGCTTCGTCCTCTTTTCAATATGCAACATTTTATTTTAGATTTCATTTATTTCTAAAAAAAATACGATACCCATTGTAAATAGGACAACTATGACTATAATGGGTTAGGGTTAGGGTTAGAAGTATTACAATGGAGATTTAATAAGTTTATACATTTGTTTTCGATGAGCAGACGATAAGGTGAAAGAGTTAATGCATTGTGTGTGCGCGTGTGTGTGTTATTGTCAGAGTGGCTATGTGTGCGTGAGTGGAGACATGCCTTTTTAGCCTTCCCATCGTCCGACAGAGGGACGAGAGAGGGCTGGAGAAAGGTCGATGTTAGCTCTGTCGTGGATTCAGGCTAAACATATCTGTTGTAGGAAAAATCTGTCTTTTTATGTATTCAGGGTGGATCAAAACAGAAAATTTGATAAATTCAGAGAAATGCATCTGATTGGCTAAAAATGTGTCAATTTGTTTTTATTAATTCAGGCGAGTGCATGCGTCGAGCCATATGCGCAGAAACGAGTTTACGCCCTTTCATTTTAGACACCGAGGGGCAAACTTCGTTTCTACATATTTAATATTTAATAGAGGTTATAAACCATTAAAGTTTGCGTAAATACCGATTCTGAGCAAATTAGACATCTTTGTTTGCATTACTAACTGACTAAACAAAGATGGCTACTTTGTTCAAAATCGATATTTAGGCGAACTTTAAAGGCTTATAACTTTTTGTTTCAGAATTCTTTAGATGAGGATTGATAACTTTTATTACTTGGATTATTCGGACTACTGTTCTCAACTTGGGTGTTATTCTCACAACGTTTCGGCCGATGAAGAAAGTTGGAGGTTACATCGGCCGAAACGTTGTGAGAATAACATCCAAGTTGCGAACAGTAGTCCGAATAATCCAAATGATACTTTGGCTTAGAAGCATCACAACCATGTTGCCGAACTTCCGTTCTAACCCGAGTCCCAAACCAGACCGGTGTAGTCCAGAAAATGTCGTCTGTATATATTTGGTCTACAAATAAGAAAAGCAACATGATTTCAATATTATTTTTTGATATAAAACTAAAACTAAAATCATTCGGAAGTTTTTACTAGGCCTATCAAACAAATTGGATTTTTAGAAATCAATTCTTAACATGGAGAGGGCGGGTGGAGAGGTGGTTTTGTTAACTATTCTGTAACTTCACCGACATTTGTTGAGCCGTAAAATAAAATAAAAATAAAAAGCTTGTCGGTACAAAACCTCATTTTTATTTTATTTTTTTAAATACGATGGGTGCAATGTAATATATATATATATATATATATATATATATATATATATATATATATATATATATATATATATATATATTGCACCCATCGTATTTAAAAAAATAAAATAAAAATGAGGTTCTGTACCGACAAGCTTTTTATCCTCTGGGAACCCACATGGGGGGGGGGGGACATCAATAAATTACACAGCATACTACAGAACCTACACCCCAAGATTAAATTCACCATTGAACACAGTCAAACAGAACTACCCTTCTTAGATGTATTGATTAAACTTAAAAGCACTCACATAATCACAGACATCTACCACAAACCCAACAATATCTCCATTTTAGAAGCCATCACCCCAAAAGCTGCCTAAAATCTATACCCCTAGCACGCAGGATCTGTAATATAGTCAGTGACAAAGATATAAAATTATAAAATGGTAAAACAACAAAATAATAAATAAATGTTGAAAAAAAAAAATTCTACAAATGTTGGTAACCTTACTCCTTTACCTATATACTTTTCTCTCGTTGGAACTGCACTAATACTGCACTACCCTCTTTTCTCTCTCTCTCTCTCTCTCTCTCTCTCTCTCTCTCTCTATATATATATATATATATATATATATATATATATATATAATGTGTGTGTGTGTGTGTGAATCTTGCACGCTCTTAGAATGCAATGACGTTCACAATATAACATCTCAGTATTATAGACGCTCATTTTAAGTTGTAAATTACTGGCCGTTGTAATAATTAAAAAAAAAAAAACTCAACAGTAAAGACATATTTTTTAAGAAACCAAGATTAACACCGCCTGAAGATGATTTGACGAATCAAATCGAAAGTACTCGCAAAAAAGGAAAAAAAATGGAACAAGAAACCAACGGAAATTACATACACCAATTTGACCGAAACACTAAATGGACCATTCGGAAAATTGAAAAAATAAAAATGTCTCATCAAGCAAAAAAACTCCCTGTTATTCAATAATGTTTACCTAAATGAAAATATGCTGCCTAAATACACACACACAATATATATATATATATATATTATTATTTTATTTTTTTTATTATTGTTATAATTAATGTTATTTGATATGCAAATTACTATATCATACTGTAGTCTTTAAGGGTAATATATTATTATTATTATTTTATCATTATTATTTTTTTTAATGTATATATTAGTGATATTTTAAGCTGAATTATTTCGACACTTGATTATTGGGGTAATGGTCGTATAATCAGTACCATTGGAGAGCCATGAATATTATAACTGTCCTGTTTTTAAATCTCCGAAACAGTTACATGGTAAACAGCTGATGATCCCCGTGTTAATATTAGACGCTTAAGGTCTCCTGTTTTTGTTTCACTCTTAGATAATTAACCCCCCCTTTTTATTTTTATTTTTTTATATATATATATTTTTTATTTTACTTATATTTTTTCATTTATTAATTTTCCAACGAATGTTAAGTCTGCAATATCTTGGATTTAGTTAGTTTGTCTGGGAATTTAAACTGCATTTTACATTTTTTTTTTTTTTTAATGACTCAAAGCTTCTTTAGACTATATATATATATATATATATATATATATATATATATATATATATATTACCTCGCGCTCTCCATGTTAAGAGTTGATTAAAAAAAATCCGATTTGTATGTGATAGGCAACGTTTTAGTTTTAATCAACAAATATTTCTGACCAAAAATATACAGATGGCAGTTTCCGGACTACACCGGTCTGGTTTGGGACTCATGTTAGAACGGAAGTTCGGGGGCAAGGTTGTGGTGCTTCTAAGCCATAACTTTTATTAAATATTACATTTTTAACGCAATGAGTATTGATTTACTCCTCTCTAGGAGTTAGGCACAAGGCCAGTTTTTATCTTACTCCCACAAGTAAGATGTGACCCAAGGTCGGGTCGGGAAAGTGGGGTTTAAAAATTGCCTGAGCAGCCCCGTCGGCATTCCCCGGTAGAGGCGCCTCAGACAGTAAGCAATAAACTTACTCCTCCCCAAAGAGGGGAGGCGAAGCCTGGGAGGGTGGTCCTCCTAGAACTGCACAGGACAGACCCATAGATCGACGTAAATCAGGCCCCGAAGGTCAAGACAATACCAGTCTATGGGCTGCAGTATCCATCGGAACAGATACTACACTTTGATCTTAGCCAAAAGGTAAACCCAAATAAATTGTTTTTTTTTTTACTAATTTCATAACTGTATTTCTTTTAAAATAATTTATGTCGGTAATAGTAATGGTTACCAATAATTTATGTCGGTAATAGTAATGGTTACCAATAATTTATGTCGGTAATAGTAATGATTACCAATAATTTATGTCGGTAATAGTAATGTTTACCAATAATTTATGTCGGTAATAGTAATGATTACCAATAATTTATGTCGGTAATAGTAATGGTTACCAATAATTTATGTCGGTAATAGTAATGATTACCAATAATTTATGTCGGTAATAGTAATGGTTACCAATAATTTATGTCGGTAATAGTAATGGTTACCAATAATTTATGTCGGTAATAGTAATGGTTACCAATAATTTATGTCGGTAATAGTAATGGTTACCAATAATTTATGTCGGTAATAGTAATGATTACCAATATTTTATGTCGGTAATAGTAATGGTTACCAATAATTTATGTCGGTAATAGTAATGGTTACCAATAATTTATGTCGGTAATAGTAATGGTTACCAATGATTTATTTCGGTAATAGTAATGGTTACCAATAATTTATGTCGGTAATAGTAATGGTTACCAATAATTTATGTCGGTAATAGTAATGGTTACCAATAATTTATGTCGGTAATAGTAATGGTTACCAAAATCTAAAACAATACGCTTTCAATTGAAAAGACTTTCTGCAAATGTCCAAATCTCCAGTCATCGCTCTCTCTCCCGAACAACGCCGTTTTTTTTTTTCATCTTGGCAAGACTAACGCTGAAAGGGCGCTTATTTGTCTCCGGACGGTGGCAGGTGGGCTTTCGGGCTGTGAGTCGTCGCGAGAACAGTTGCTTCTCGCTAGACAATGATTCGACGTCATCTGGGGGGGGGGGGGGGGGGGCACTTTCGGTTCCTATTCTAGCGGCGAGGACGATTCGTTCCCACCTGCAACAGTGTCGGATCAGCACACCGCGCGTTAATCCGGATTAAGACAAGTCAATAAATCTCCAGACACTATCGCACTGGTCGGTGCGTTGGTATCGTTAGACTGATTCTTTAAGACACGCACATGGCGGGGGAGCGTCACGCTGCAATGAATATAGAAAACATTATTTCCTACTCATTGGCCTTTTGGCTAAGATCAAAGTGTAGTATCTGTTCTGATGGATACTACACCCCATAAACTGGTATTGTCTTGGCCTTCGGGGCTTGATTTACGCCGGTCTATGGGTCTGTCCTGTGCAGTTCTAGGAGGTCCAACCTTCCAGGCTTCGCCTCCTCTCTTTGGGGAGGAGTAAGTTTATTGCTTACTGCCTGGGGCACCCCTACCGGGGAATGCCGACGGGGCTGCCCAGGCAATTTTTAAATCCCACTTTCCCGACCCGACCTTGGGTCACATCTTACTTGTGGGAGTAAGATAAAAACTGGCCTTGTGCCTAACTCCTGGAGAGGAGTAAATCAATACTCATTTCTGTGTGGACGCGTTGTGCATATCATGTATATGTACATTAAACATATATATATATATATATATATATATATATATATATATATTAGGTACGTGCAAACATGGCGCCTTCTTGTACGAACTATGCTTATTAAAAAGCGCTTATCATTAATTGTTTCATTAGTTTCCGTGTAAACTTTGATTGTGTTTGAAAGATAAAAGCCTAAACTTAATCTCTAAACGAAAAAAACTGCATATTTACGTGTGAAAAATAAATTATAATAAAATATGTAATTACGACGGTCAAAAACCTCAAAAATTCAATGAATTTTGAACTTTGAAAAAATTACTTGTAAAAATCCCTTAAAAGATAAATATAAGTTTTTGGGAACTATTTCAAAGATAATTATTAAATTAAAGTCATAAGACACTGAATTAAAAAAAAAATCCCACGTTTGACTAAAAATTAGCAAAATTATCCCTTCAAATGTGATAAATGAGTAAAATCCGCCATAACTTCATCGGAAAAGGACTTTGTTTACAAATTGACATCGCTATGCAAAATATATGGAAGACGAAAATGTCATAATTTATCATTTTTAACTTTATATATAAAAATGTAATAATAGAAGTTGAAAAATTATTATCCATTAATTTCTTTATTCTTTTTAAGGTTATAAACAAATTTAAGTACCCTTATTATTAAAAAGGAAATGCTAATTTAATTATTTGTGAGTGTACGCAATTATTTTTAACTGAAAAGGTTCAGTTTTTAATTTCGTAATACTCTGAAATTATTGATGACGTCTGTTTACCAATGTTTTTCCTTAGAATTTGAAATAAAACTATTTTTTAAATGTTAAAAATATTTTTACGTTACGAACTGCGTCAATTTTATCAATTTTTTTTACATGATTTAAAACTTTAGTTACTCGATTTATTCTTAACGTGTCGTAACGATAAATTACATTGATTCTTTTAAAAATGAAATGTTTTTATTTTTTTATTTTAAGTGTGAAAAAGTAAATTAAAGTCAATGACTACACTGACAATTTATTCATTGAAAAAAAAGTTAAAACAGTTATTTATTGATAAACAGAATTCAATTTTGAAAGAAAATGTCATGTTTGAATTCTCTTTATTTATTAATAAATAATTGTATTTAACTTTAATATTTATTAATGAAAAAAAGACAAAACAAATACAAATCTTTCCAAATAATTGACGATGAATTGTGAAATGAACGAAATTGTTGAATCTCTAAAACAAAAATAAATTTGAGTGCGCTGTAAAAGTGCGTGATTGTTGGAAGGCTAATTCCGCCTGGTTATTACAGAACGGGGCTACCATACTAATGAAAGTTCAACGTTAGTAGAAATTATTCAATTTTTAAAATTCTTTTTTTCGTTAAGTTCCTGGATCTCAAATTTGTCAATTTTTGGTTTATTTTCAAGATTATAAAAAAAATTTCTTGCGCTGATGATGCCACGTTCATCTATGAAAAAGAAATATAATTATGTCGCATTTTTTATTTTTCCAAAAACTCTAATCATTAAAATCACATGAAATATATTTTGCAATTATATTATTTTTTTGGTGAAAATATTGATTAAACAATGCTTTATTCAATAATAATATAACTAATTCAAAAAATTAATTTTTCTTCGAGTTATAGTGATTTTATTAACACGGTATTTACTGGCCTTTTTCGTAATATATACGAAATATTTTGAAAACAAAATTTAATTGTTAACATCTACGATCCTTTATTTACATAAACAACAGTTAAAAAATCATGCATTTTTTTTTATTAATATATAAAAATATAACTTTAGTAAAGGTGTATTTTCTTTTTAAAAAATAATACATTTTCACTAAGATTTAAAAAAAAAAATGGTTTCATTATATTCCGTGATTGTTGATTAATAAATATTGAAAATTTCAGTAAAATTGGTTGATTTCCTGAATTTTAGTGTATTTTTAAGTGAAGGGGGGGGGGGGTCAAAATGTTTTTTCATTTTGGGAATCGGTCATTGATTTTGCACGTACCTATATATATATATATATATATATATATATATATATATATATATATATATATATATATATATATATATATATGTTTAATGTACATATATATATATATATATATATATATATATATATATATATATATATATATATATATATATATATATATGTTTAATGTACATATACATGATATATATATATATATATATATATATATATATGTATATATATATATATATATATATATATATATATATATATATATATATAATGGTAATAATCCAGGTGAAAACATCCACAGGGTAGTAATCCAAAGAATTTCAACCGGGTTTATAAAAAGTGCTCAATATCAAATAGAGCTTTATATATTGTTATCTTTATTTACACAGACATGTACAAAATCTGCGACACTGGCATGTCGATATTATCGATCAACAGTTATTATAAACTGAGATCTCATCAGGCAGAGTTAGAATCCGATCTTAACCTCAGATCATATTTGGAGAGAATGAAGTGAAGAGAAAAAGAAAAAGAAGAAAAGAAATTTAGAATTTCTAAATTTAGGGAGTCACGTTAAAATTTAAAAAGTTAAAAACTAAAATCTAAAACAAACAGAACAAATAAATAAAATAAAATAAAGTGGAAAGAGATACATATAATGAAGAGAGTAGGAGATAGATAGATAGATAGATAGATAGATAGATAGATAGATAGATAGACATATAGAGAAGTGAAAACGTCTGTTGATTCAGACCGAGAGAGGAAAGAGGTGGGGGGGAAAGAGACATGCAAGGTAATATGTCAAAAATATCATATATATATATATATATATATATATATATATATATATATATATATATATATATATATATATATATATATATATGTGTGTGTGTGTGTTTTTGAGATCTGAAACACCCACGATTTGACAAAGAGATCTTCCTCGAAATATATTATGGAACACGGTCACACACATTACATCAAAGTGTTGAAGTCTTGCCTAATCAAGTAAGATTTGGTATATATTAAAAAAATGATAAAAATATTTTTAAAAAATATATAAATCAAAATCACTTGTTTTTGTCTTACTTCTCAACGCCGACATATTTCCATTTCTTGCATTGTGATAGCCTTCTAATACTCCTCTATATACTTATGACACACAATGCTTCAAGCAAACTACCTCTCCTTATATATATAACTAATAATAAAACTATAAGTACGGCTCTTAGTAACAATAAGACATATCCTTCTGAAGACGGTCGAGAGACCGAAAGCGCTAGAGAAATGGCCCACGATACAACGTTAGGTGCCATACTCCACTAATTAACAACACCCGAAAACCAAAGAATCGCTCCCCGCGCCGAGAAATTGCCAAGAAAGATCGTGAATAGAGAGAACTCCGTGGTCTTTAATGACGCTTGCATAAAAAATGACTTGCTGCCGAACTATATATATATATATATATATATATATATATATATATATATATATATATATATATATATATATATATATATATATATATATATATGAAGCAATCCAACAAAAGATATAAGCGTCAACTAATATCTTATAATTAGTGAAACATCCGGATAAATAAATTAACATTGAATATTGACTGGATAACTTGGTCAGCCCCTTCAATTTCACGTATTTGGACTGCTGTTTATAACTTGGAGTAATGTCTTTCCTTATTATGCTACTCAATATGTATGACCTGGATGGACTGTATGGATTCAACAAAAAGTATGTTTTTGGGTTGATATGTTTGATGTTATGTATTTTTATGTATTTGTGTATATAAATTTATATATTTTCAAAGCGTAATTTTATTACCTGTAGTAGTATAACTGCGGTAATGGTCCTCTGAAGAGAAGAATTATCTTTGAAAACTCATGAGCTAAGGACTTAAGGATACTTTGCTTGAACTTTGAATTCTAATAAAATTTGATTGACACCTTATTTTATTACTTCATTTTATATTATAATTATATATATATATATATATATATATATATATATATATATATATATATATATATATATATATATAATGTGTGTGTAAGAGTGAAATAAATTCCAGAAGGAAATCCGAGTATGAGAGCTCAATGTAATAAACAGAGTAAGAATAAATTAAAATAAAGTAACACGGAATCACATAATCACCGATGCAATAATATATTTCGACCCTCCGGCCTTTTCAAGCATCCAAGCGAGGCGATTACATTTTTGAAGATGAAAAAAGAGAAACTCACACTCACCATTTAAATACACACATATATATAGAGAGAGCGACAACATATCTAATACATATCTGAAGAGAGGGGGGAATGAAGTATTTAAGGAGAGTGACAACATATTTAATATATATAGAGAGAGGGGGGAGATTGCACGATTTATAACTGAAGGTAATATAGAGAGGGGGAAAGAGAGTAATACATATATATAGAGAGGGGGAAATTGTATGATTTACAACGGAAGGTATATAGGGAGGGGGAAAGAAGTTTGTCTAGGTCCCGCTCCAACCGCTTAACCCCAAGAGAGAGGGGGAGATTGCACGATTTATAACGGAAGGCAATATAGTGAGGGCGTAAGAGAGCAATATATATATATATATATATATATATATATATATATATATTTAGAGAGAGAGAGAGAGAGAGAGAGAGAGAAAGAGAGAGGGAGAGAGGGGAGGAATTGCATGATTTACCACGGAGTGGCGACGGAAGTTGAGGTATCCTAAACGGGGTCAGCCTATTGATACATAAAAATATTTTTTCATGACTTACTATATATATATATATATATATAGTAAGTCATGAAAAAATATTTTTATGCATCAATTTTCAGTATTTACTTCAACAGTGCTCGATACGTGAGTAGAGCTAGGTAGTAAGCTATGAAAATATATTTATGGCATTTAAGCTACACAGAGGCTTCCGCGTTTCATTCCAGGAGGGAATCGTCAGGCTAAAATGAAACGCGGAAGCCTCTGTGTAGCTTAATTGCCATAAATATATTTTCATAAAAAATTATATCTCCTTATAACATTTTATGTGGATACATGAAATAATAATAATAATAATAATAATATATATATATATATATATATATATATATATATATATATATATATATATATATATATATATATATATATATATATATAAATTCCAACTTTTGGGAACTCATTAGAAATAGAGTTTAGAATCAGCCTTGCACTTAAAAATGGTTTTCTTTTGTAAAAACTAAAAAACGTCTCGATCAAATTACGTGATTTTTGGTGTAAGATTAAGATATACGCTTTCCACCTCGGATCCGTACATCATGAAGATTTTGCTTAATTTTTTTTCTTTCATGTCGGTAAAGTTATGGACTTGGTAGTTGTCTATCTCCTACAGCGGTAAGATACGACACAAGGTCAGAAAAGTAGGATTGAAAAGAGGGAGAGCACTCTGGCCTACAAAAAATTCCTGGGCAGCCCCGTCGGCATTCCCCGGTAGGGGCGCCCCAGGCGATTAGCAATAAACTAAGCCCTTCACAAAGGGTGAGAAAGCAAAGCCTTGGAGGGTGGACCTCCTAGAACTGCACAGGACTGAACCTCAGACCGGCGGAATCCAAACCCGTATGCCAGGACGGTACCGGTCTACAGACTGTAGCATTCTTTTGGAACAGATACTACACTCTGATCTTAGCCAAGGAGGGATTTTTAAGGACTATTCAGTAGTGTTATGGACTTGCACCCATTTTTTTCTTTCGACGTGCGCTTGATTTTTGTAGGGTTTGTATCGAGATCAGGGGTTTTAGGGTTAGGGTTAGGGTTAGGGTTAATATGCAGCAGGATTTATGTCCAAGCTGGCTTTCTCTATTATCCGAAATCAGAAAAGAGTGAACAGAGGAGAAGGATGAGGATGAGAATGAAAGGAAACTGAGATGAAAAAGGGTCTCTTCAATCAAGGACACAAAGCCCGTACCCCCACGCCACCCCTCACCTATCTCCGTTATTCTTCTCCCTCAACTGGTTTGTTTCTCTCGAGATGTGAAATGCGCGTCAGAATCGGCACAATGGCCTGCCCGCATCGGGTCAACGTAACCTGTCCACCGGCAAATCAATAGAAGCCCGGAAGGGGGGGGGGGTGACACACGGATTATTGCTCAGATTTGATTGAAGACTCCTTTCGATGGAAGAACCAAAGTAAGCCGGCTTTGATCGAAAGCGCTTCGGGAATTGCTACGTCTTGAAAAATAAAGTAGATACGGCTAAATCGTTACAAAAAGAAGGAAGTAATACCTGGGAAGATGATATTATGACGACCGTATATATATACTACACCAATTTCCGGCAGAACAGTTAAGCGACGTTGAGTCTGGTCATTATTTAAATGGCTTCTTCTTTCTTCTTTCGTGCAAATCAGATGATTCTGGTGTTGGCATTAGTTTCTCCGATGTTTTTTTTCTAGTAAGAAATCTTTCTGGAAAGACATCGGATACTTACGGGAAGGACCGCAGGAAGGTTGGCAACATCCCTAAGTGAAAGTGATACTGTGGAACCGACTGGATTCGAACTTGGAACACCCAGGTCTTCAATCCGTGTCGATAACCACTGAAATGGCTGACCACTTGGGAATATCAGATGCCGTTGTAACAATATTTAACGTTATATAAAAAAGGAGGAGGTAATACCTGGGATGGTAATATCATGACGAACGAACATATACTATACTACACCCTAAATGAGGAGCTAATACCTGGGAGGATGGTATAGAGAATAAGCACTCCCCTATTGAGATAGTACGTTCGTCTGAAATTAGTATAACAAACTTAACTGAGCACTAACCAAGGCGATCCATAATACAGGCCTGGCAAACATGCCAATTTGGGGGGAGGGGAGAGGAAGGGCATGTAAAGACCAAAATTGTTACTAAATGATTACCAAGAAACGTTTTAGTAAGAAATTTCTTAGTAATGTCCAGTAATTAGCAACTACACATACTATTAGGAAGCAGCTTACAATAATTGATTTATTTTCATCAAATCAAATGTAAAAAAAGTACAAAAATATAAAAGAACTAAATTCACACACACCCCAAAAAAAACAAAACAAACACTTTATTCACCACTAGTGAGACCCGTCGCCCGGCGTTGCCCGGGAGAAATATAAAAGAATGAATCAAAATTTGTCAACACCTGACAGAACGCAAATAGGTCACATCGGACGATTCTTAATATTTAGAATAATTGTTGGGTTGAGATTATTGAAGGGGGAAATGAGGAAGAAAGGAATGAAGGAAGGAAAGAGACGCGGTTGTAGGAGTCTTCATGCCCATCCAATGGTACCGATATTTCCCCAGAAATCTTCTTTTTGATTAAACACCTGCTCTATCTATGATAATGAGCACTTTTTAGAACTAAAGAGGCCTACAGAGCCCTATTAAAACCACCCCCCCCGTTATCTTTGTATAGAAATTCCCTTTTTTGTGAGGAAATAAAAAAGAAAAATGAGTATGCCTCCTGAGCACTTCTGAAACACACAAATATAATTAAGGTGGCCTGCAGAGCACTAATAAACCACGTGTGTTCGAATAGAAATGATGACATTCACAATAGTTCAAGTACTACGTATTACATTGATTTCTTTTAAAATTACTACATAATAACGTTGTATAAAAAAGAAAAACCTGGTGATACCAGATCAGGCTGCCCTGTAGCTCCCTGAGACGAAATTCACCTACATTGACGTTTTTTTTTTTTTTTTTTTTTTTTGTAAAACTTAATTATGTTCTACAAAACCAAAAACAAAAACAACAGCCCCTCTCCCTTTTTTTATTTTATTTTTCCTACCCTACTCCCGGTCCTGGATATGACCTTAAACTACATCCGATGGTGAGATCCGGCTTACGGACTTTGGGGAATGTGGAGCCTCCTCTTAAATACCATTGCTCCCAGGTCCACCCTGACCCGGAGTGGTAGTACCTGTTAGGGTCCCAACTATGGGTTAAATAGGAACAGATATTAAAAGGGGAAAGAAACAAAAAAGAGAAGAAAACAAATATACTTTAACAACCAAACCAAACACCATCAATAAATATTTGAACGTGTGAGGAACTTGAAGCATAAAAACTTTCACCAGGATGACTGCATTCGGCATTGAGTGGCCTGAAAGGGGTTGATGTGCCGTAAAGCGGGACAACCAAACTAGGCACCATGAATAAATATTTGAAGATATAAACAACTTGAAGCATAAAAACTTTCACCAAAATGACTGCATTCGGCATTAAATAACCTGAAAAGGGTTGATATGCCGTAAAACAAAACAACCAAACTAAAAAAGAAAAACGGCCCCATCCCGCGTTCGCAAAAGTTTAACAATGTTTAGAAAAAAAAAGAAAAAAGTTGCATGAGTGGACTGGGATCGAACGCAAAACTTCTGTCTTGGATTTACAAAAAGGAGTAGAAAAACTGAAGGCGACCAAATGTAGGGTCAACCAGTCACACGTTTTGTGTCATTTCTATACGAAGAAATCGATGTTTTTTCTCCAATTTTTTTATATTATGCGCGTGAAAGGTGTAGGATTCAGAAAATGTCAACTTTATACATATCTGTCGAGTACATTGGCGTACATTGATTTAATTCGGAAGTCGAGTCGCTGAAGAAATTGTAGCCGCAATGTTGAATGATGAAATACTGCAAGGAACTGTGTTCGTTAATTGCATTCTCTAAAAACCGGAATGAGTATAAATGTACACGTAATAGGTAGGAATAATGTCACATCTCGTGCATTTTATTCTCATATCTATCTATCTATCTATCTATCTATCTATCTATCTATCTATCTATCTATCTATCTATCTATCTATTTAGCAATCTATCTATCTATCTACTCTCTATCTATCATTGGCCTTTTGGCTAAAATCAGGGTGTGGTGTCTGTTCCGATGGATACTGCACCCCATAGACTGGTAATGTCTTGGCCTTCGGGGCTTGATTTACGCCGGTCTATGGGTCTGTCCTGTGCGGTTCTGGGAGGTCCACCTCTTTTGGGGAGGAGTAAGTTTATTGCTTACTGCCTGAGGCGCCCCTACCGGGAATGTAAATCAATACTCTCTATCTATCATTTCCATTTTATATCTATCTATCTATCTATCTATCTATCTATCTATCTATCTATCTATCTATCTATCTATCTATCTATCTATCTATCTATCTATCTATCTATCTATCCATCTGTCTCTCTATCTATCTATCATTATCATTTCCTATCTATCTATCTATCTATCATTATCATTTCCTATCTATCTATCTATCTATCTATCTATCTATCTATCTATCTATCTGTCTATCTATCTATCTATATCTCTCTCTCTCTATCTATCTATCTATCTATCTATCTGTCTATCTATCTATCTATCTATCTATCTATCTATCTATCTATCTATCTGTCTGTCTATCTATCTATCTATCTATCTATCTATCTATCTATCTATCTATCTATCTATCTATCGATTCCCGTCGCTTCCCATCTGCACACGAACCAATAATAGATTTTTGGAGTGTCTCTCGCTTCTCCGTTTGCAACAGGAATGCACCGCAGTCTTTTATTCTTGCTGTCTTCCAACAATGATTGATTCGAGCGATGCTTTCTCAAGAGCAAATGTCAGCACACCAAAATCGAACCTTCTCCCCCTCCCCACCCCTCCTCATCCGCCCAGGACAAGCACCCACGCCCACCAGTCAAGAAGCATCGGCTTGTCACAAAAGAAAGGGGGCGTGTCGAAATAGCTGCAGGTGATTGGCTCAAACGTGGCAGTCGAGCCGAAAAAACATTTGTGGTGATCAGTATTGGCTCGTTTTAAAACTGCCGACATTTTGCATATAGAGAATTTAAAAAACCAAAATGGCGTAGAGTTTGTTGCTTTCGCATTTGTGAGATGAAAGCGTAGATGTTATCAGGAGACGTTCTACATTAAATTAAGCATTCAACGGAATCTCTTTCGCTCTCAATTTATATATATATATATATATATATATATATATATATATATATATATATATATATATATATATATATATATATATATGAACAAATATTAAATTATTAATAAGATTATTGCTCTCATCAGTGCAGGAAAGTAACAATTTCAGACGGTCTGCCTAGAATCTGCAAGCAGTCGCCATATCCACTCGGCCAACGGAAACTGTCACGTAATTTAGGGAAATTAAGATCTATATGTACTTAGAAGCGGGCACAGATATAAGACTAGTCGAGAGTGTTCGACGAACGTATTCGTATATATATATATGTAATATTTTGATTTTAATAAAAAATATCTGCATCTAACACATGGTTTTTGAAGGCATTTTGCCTCTTTCTTTATGTTTGAAATTCTAAAGATGTTTAAAAAAATGAACTTTCCCAAATTTATACCTACCAGCGATCATGCGCGATTGAAGTTCAATTTAAAAGAGACATTTACACCGTTAAGTCCACACAACATCGGACGTCACTTCTACAAGACCAGGAAGGATTGTTACTGAAAAAAATAAGGTTAATACCTTTTATTTGTTTAAATCTCTGATGAAGCTTGTGATACCGAGCGAAATTTTTAGAAAAAAAGTCAAGATGAAAAAAAAATAGTATTTTGATTTTAATAAAAATATCTGCATATAACACATGGTTTTTGAAGGCATTTTGCCTCTTTCTTTAAGTTATATATATATATATATATATATTCCATGAGAAATGCCAGTATACTGAAATCATATGCCTTTAATAGGGTTAAGATGAACATTTATATATACTAAATGTACAAAAGCAAGGAAATCCCCAAATTTTTACACTTTTATTGTCATTAAGAGTATGACTACATATCAACCAAACTATTTCATTATCACATCACTACAGTATAAATCTCTATGCATGAGTGGATGAAGTGTGTGAGGTGCGCTGAAGAAAAATTCCTACCAGTAAAATACATAGCCCTGTTGTGCTCGCATACCCTTAATGACAATAAAAGTGTAAAAATTTGGGAATTTCCTTGCTTTTGTACATATATATATATATATATATATATATATATATATATATATATATATATATATATATATATAACTATTTGTTTTATTTATTATCTATGTACGTATACGTTTCGTTCTTTATAATCGGGACTCATCAGCATAGAAGTATGACTATTCACTACCGGTCATGCGATTCGAAATCCCAGATTCCGAGTATTTTTACAACTCAAATCGCGACATCTAGAACCACTGGGCCACCGCTGAATAGCGAATAAACAGTGATAATTTTAACACTTTATCCGGCGGCTTGACGTCATAAGAGCGTTCAACTTAATGAAAGGAACGATGCATTTATAGCTAACGACGTCATGCATGGTACACGTATTGTATTAGTTTCTGTAGATGTAAATCCGTTGAAACTCAAGTGTTTATAAAAAGTGCTCAATAACAAGTAGAGCTGTTCTTAAGTATACATTTTTATTTATACAAACATTATTGGTTACATATCTGCATACATGTTTCTGATGTACTCTTCACAAAGAATCAACCTCTTCAGACCAAAGAGTTTCCAAATCCATCTCACTTCTCTGTCTTCTTTGGTCTGAAGAGGTTGACTCTCTGTGAAGAGTACAACCGAAACATGTATGCACATATGTAACCAATAATGTTTGAATAAATAAAAATTCATACTATATATTTATCAAAGTATGTTGATATCTATAATCTCATACTTTATCTATCTATCTATCTATCTATCTATCTATCTATCTATCTATCTATCTATGTGCATAGTTCCCCCCTCTCTAATATATATATATATATATATATATATATATATACATATATATATATATATATATATATATATATATATATATATATATATATATATATATTACAATAGTTCACCCCAAACAAGGCAGATCGCCACTGTAGACGTAAGGGGTTACTGAGAAAAAGCGTGAAAGTTTGGGTGGGGGGTCAACCTAAATTGTGAGCTGAGCAGCGAGATGTCTGTTTACATTAAATTTCTGCATGTCAGTACCGTCAGGAAAACAGGGAGCAGGAAGGGAGTTCTAGAGTCCAGCAGCACGAGAAAAGAAGCTTTTGGAGTAGAAAGCTCTTCGGCATCTGGGAACCTCCATAGTGAATATATGGGATTTGGCAGATTGTCGGGTTGGTCTAGTGAATTTACGTCGTCGGGGTACCAGAGCAGCAAGCTCATCAGAGCACAATCTATTGAAGTACTTGTAAAACAAGCACAAGGAAGCAACATTGCGGCGATGGGATAGGGGCTTGAGCTTGGTGGATAGTGAAGGACCTAGTAAGTTGATGACTCTTTTTTGGACCTTGCCATGACAATCGGTGGTTGGAGAGGTTTCTTGTAGTTATTGAAGGAAAAAACACATATCTGCTTTCCGGGAAATACTCTTTACGTTACCTGCTGAATATCTATGTACTCTCACCTCTAAGTGACACATGGGAACAGAACCATCTTCAAATACTGATATCCGATTGTGATTAAATTTAAACCGTATGTTCATATAGTTTTTCAAAATGTCAGCTTTTTCTGACTATATTATTGGACGAAACGGGAGGTAGGCGCAGTAAAATTAATTTAATTTCTCTACCCACGCGTTGATAAACTTTATGAAATTTAAACCATAAGACACTAATTCGAAGAGTTTTCCATCATTTCAGCTTATTCCAACTATTTGGGGATGAAACAGGAGGAGGAGGAGGAGGAGGAGGGGTGCAGTATATACAAAGAAAGTAATATAGTGAAAAAGTGATCCTAACTCAATCCGGAGCAATGTCGGAGTCTTCCTACTATAATATATACCTCCATCAAACAGAACGCGAGAAAAGAACTCGCTTTCAACAAATACGAAAGTATGACCCAATAGCCGCCCAAATCGTCCACGATAAGAGTCAGAAAATAGTACCCGTCCTAATCAGGTACTTACTTGTATTTGAGGCTACATTTATCGGGTTAGGCTTAGGATTAGAGTTAGGGTTAGTGTTAGGGTTAGTGTTAGGGTTAGGGGTTTGGGTTAGGGTTATGGTTAGGGTTAGGGGTTAAGGTTAGGGGTTAAGGTTAGGGTTAGGGTTAGGGGTTAGGGTTAGGGTTAGGGTTAGGGGTTAGGGTTAGGGGTTAGGGTTAGGGTTAGGGTTAGGGTTAGGGTTAGGGGTTAAGGTTAGGGGTTAGGGTTAGGGGTTAGGGTTAGGGTTAGGGGTTAGGGGTTGGGGTTAGGGTTAGGGTTAGGGGTTAGGGGTTAAGATTAGGGGGTAGGGTTAGGGGTTAGGGTTAGGGGTTAAGATTAGGGGTTAGGGTTAGGGTTAGGGGTTAGGGGTAGGGGTTAGGGTTAGGGGTTAGGGTTAGGGGTTAGGGGTTAGGGTTAGGGTTAGGGGTTAGGATTAGGGGTTAGGGTTAGGGTTAGGGTTAGGGGTTAGGGGTTAAGATTAGGGGGTAGGGTTAGGGGTTAGGGTTAGGGGTTAAGATTAGGGGTTAGGGTTAGGGGTTAGGGTTAGGGTTAGGGGTTAAGGTTAGGGGTTAGGGTTAGGGTTAGGGTTAATTCAAGGGCCAGATTAACGCCTTTAATCACTGCATTAAATTCAGCCTAATTGATGTGTCTTTCAGGTTCAGGCTAGTCACGTCCGCCACAGTTTCTCTCCATCTCGACATTTTCCAATTTTCAAAAAAAAAAAAATAATAATCTCACAGCCCATCTCCCCAGGACACCATCCACCAAAGAACGAATCGGAATTTACGGACGGAATCAATCACACCCATCGCCTCCGCCCCCGCCTCCGCCTCCGCCCTTCTACTGCCACCAAACGCGACCGACGATACTTATGAAGAGGCTTAATTCTTAAACAGTAACATCCTCTGGTAACTATGACTATTGCGTGAAATCTATTGCCGTTGTCTATTCTTTTTTCTTTTTTTTTTTTAGAAAGAACCCCTAACCCTCCCCCCGCTCTTTTTTATCTCCTCCTTCACCTTGTTTTTCGCACCCCCGCCCCCGTGCCCATCCATTCTCCATCATTCTCTCACTTATCAGCTTATAGAAATGGTCTCATGCAATTTTATTACACGATGGCATATATTCTTTCGTAATCAATATCTCTATCTTTCACTCCACGCGTCGTCGTCTATGTCCGTGTGTTGGACGCCTCACCTCTGCTGGTTCATCAAGGCGTCTTTTGCGCGATCTTTGTCCCATTGCTACACCACGGCCGCACGTGTGTCGATGTTGTTTTAATCGCTATTCATGAAAACGTCGTCTATGTCCGTGTGTTGGACGCCTCACCTCTGCTGGTTCATCAAGGCGTCTTTTGCGCGATCTTTGTCCCATTGCTACACCACGGCCGCACATGTGTCGATGTTGTCTTAATCGCTATTCATGAAAACGTCGTCTATGTCCGTGTGTTGGACGCCTCACCTCTGCTGGTTCATCAAGGCGTCTTTTGCGCGATCTTTGTCCCATTGCTACACCACGGCCGCACGTGTGTCGATGTTGTCTTAATCGCCATTCATGAAAACCCTTTTCGTCAAAAACATGACCGCAAATAAATTATGCTTCGCACTAATATCCACATTCATATAAAATAACGTCTCAATCGGTGAAGTTAAAAAACAGAAAGAAGAAAGAAAGAGAACGTCTCAAGCTGGAAAGTTTTTAAAAAAGAAAGAAAAATGTATCAACTTGTACGGAAAGAAGAAAGGGAAAAAAGAAATGGAAATAGAGTGAAAGATTTCTTTTAAGGGTTTATTTCCTGTGTTTTCGATAATATAATTCAGTATGACGTTCGGCTTTTTCCGACTGTTAACGTAAATAGCCGGAAAATGCCGAAGCGCTGCTCCCTCTACCGTGCTAGTAAACTCATCACGCCTGACATTATCCTGTATCTCTACAAAGCCACCATCCGTCAATGCATGGAGTATTGTTGTCACATCTGGGCCTGGTGCATCATCCACTAGTCTCTCCATCTTAGACAAGGTCCCAAAAAGAGTATCTAATCTAATAGGTCCCTCATTATCTAACAACCTCCAGCCCCTGTCCCATCCATGCAATCAGCTAAATCCCATTCATTCACTGTGGAGGTTCCCAGATGCCGGAGAGCCTTCTACCCCAAAAGCTTCTTTCCTCGTGCTGCCGGCTTCTGGAACTCCCTCCCTGCTCCCTGTTTCCCCGACTGTACCGACATGCAGACATTTAAAACTAATGTAAACAGACATCTCGCTGAACAGTTCCCAACTTAGGATGACCTCCCCTCAAATCTACACCCTTTTCCTCAGTAGCCCCAGTGGCGACCTGCCTTGTTTGTTGGTGAACTATGATACACAGAAGTATATAAAGACATACCTTACGTAGAGATATAGTCATCAACAGATGCAGTCATTAACAGATGCAGTCGTCAACAGATGCAGTCATCAACAGATGCAGTCATCAACAGATGCAGTCGTCAACAGATGCAGTCGTCAACAGATGCAGTCGTCAACAGATGCAGTCATTAACAGATGCAGTCATCAACAGATGCAGTCATCAACAGATGCAGTCATCAACAGATGCAGTCGTCAACAGATGCAGTCATCAACAGATGCAGTCATTAACAGATGTAGTCATCAACAGATGCAGCAATTGTATTCACGAGTTGATTCGAAACGCGAACGGCTTTCGAACTCCGGTTAACGAACGTTTTCTTTTTACGAACAACTCGTTTTACGAACGTGCACCGGTTGATTGTCTCAATCTTTATTCGGCGTCTGCTTCCAACTCCGCCGCCATGACACCGTTCTTCTGACGTACGCATGCGCACAACAGTTGTAAGTGCGATAACGCGCGTCATGTTATCTTAATCGCTATTGCACAGGTTTCATTTACAATTTGCATATACGCCATCCATCCATCCACCCCCTCCCCCTCCTCCTCCTCCGTCGCTGCCGACCATCACCGCTTTCCCCTCCTGCCATAATTTTGCCCGTCGCTCCTCGCTCCCTTTTTTTTTCTTCCCCCCCCCTTCTCTTCCCCCGTATCATTCGTAGCTGCAAAAACGAGACGACTCGACTGACCGTCGTTGTATTTCGAAGATCCATTCGGTTCGATTGCAGACATTTGTGTCTGAAGACTCTTCTTTTTTCTTCTTCTTCTTCTTCTTCTTCTTCTTCTTCTTCTTCTTCTTTTTCTTCTTCTTTTTTCTTCTTTTTTCTTCTTCTTCTTTTTCTTTTTCTACTTCTTTTTCTTCTTCTTTTTTCTTTTTCTTCTTCTTTTTTCTTTTTCTTCTTTTTCTTTTTCTTCTTCTTCTTCTTTTTCTTTTTTTCTTTTTCTTTGTCTTTTTCTTATTATTTTTCTTCTTCTTCGTCTTCTTTTTTTCTTCTTTTTATTTTCTCCTTCTTATTATTCGTCTTTTTTTCTACTTCTTCTTCTTCTTCATTAACCAGTGCGAGAATTTTCGTGTAATATATATTATTGTTTTGTTATTGTTTCGCGATAAAGACAAATGAAGGAATTCAGATATCTACAGTCAATCATTTTCATCCTAAATGTATCGCCACCCATGCATTCCTAACCCTAACCCTAACCCTAACCTATACATTGCTATGAATAAAATATTAACAGACGCGAGTTTCGCCGTCATATGGCTCCTCAGCGTGGCTGCTGAATTTAGCGAGCTTTGCGTCTCTCCAGATTCAGACGTGGAGACGCATGGCGGCGAAACACGCGTCCGTGTATAATTATATTTTATGTATAAATCTCTCTCTTTCTCCCCCTCTCCCTCTCTCCCTCTCTCTCTCTCTCTCTCTCTCTATATATATATACATGGACGGCGGCACCGGGCTCAAGCCCTCTCACTTTTTGACTTGGCCCCCCCCCCCACTTTACGGTCATGAATAATTAAGTTGATATGCATGTGTTTAACCGCCCCCCCCAACTTTTTAGGGGAATCCCCCACTTTTATAACTGTCCCGCCGGCCCTGTATATATATATATACATATATATATATATATATTCTCTCTTCCCTCTCTCTCTCTCTCTCTCTATATATATATATATATATATATATATATATATTCTCTCTTTCTCTCTCTCTCTCTCTCTCTCTCTCTCTCTCTATATATATATATATATATATATATATATATATATATATATATATATATATATATATAAATTGGAAAATGTGGTTAACTGCCCTAGCTGGTGATTTCAAATGTAGATGGAAACGCATTCGATGTGAGTTTGTTTTAATTTTCGGACTTCTATTTTTGTCACGTCGCAATAATTTTTCCAATTGAGAACATTTTGTTTATTTTTCTGATGAATGCGAACCCAAGACGAAACGAAACAGAGCTTCTTTCATAGAACTGCCCGTCTGTGGAACACACTGCCACGTGTTTGCTTCCCTGCCTACTACAACGTGGTCGTCTTCAAGTCCAATGTTAACAAGTTCTTGTTGAAGCGTCCTTGTAAATAATCAATTTCTGCCCTGCTACAACCATCGGTGATCGTGATGTTGTCTCACCGTCCACCAGTCAAACCATTTAACCCTTATCCTCGAGTAATACTCTTAAACCCTGGCACGAGGATACTTCCATTTAGAAGTAAACCCTAACCCTAACCCTAACTTCCCTTTAGAAGTAAACCCTGACCCTAACCATAACTTCCCATTAGAAGTAAACCCTGAATCTAACCCTAACTTCCCTTTAGAAGTCCACCCTGACCCTAACCCTAACTTCCCTTTAGAAGTAAACCCTGACCCTAACCCTAACTTCCCTTTAGAAGTAGACCCTGACCCTAAGCCTAACTTCCCTTTAGAAGTACACCCTGACCCTAATTATAACTTCCCTTTAAGAGTAAACCTCGACCCTAATCCTAACTTCCCTTTAGAAGTACACCCTGACCCTAACCCTAACTTCCCTTTAGAAGTAAACCCTGACCCTAACCCTAACTTTCCTTTAGAAGTAAACCCTGACCCTAACCCTAACTTCCCTTTAGAAGTAAACCCTGACCCCAACCCTAACGTCCCTTTAGAAGTACACCCTGACCCTAACCCTAACTTCCCTTTAGAAGTACACCCTGACCCTAACCCTCACTTCCCTTTAGAAGTAAACCCTGACCCTAACCCTAACTCCCCTTTAGAAGTAAACCGTCACCCCAACCCTTACGCCCCTTTAGAAGTACACCCTGACCCTAACCCTAACTTCCCTTTAGAAGTACACCCTGACCCTAACCCTAACTCCCCTTTAGAAGTAAACCCTGACCCTAACTTCCCTTTAGAAGTAAACCCTGACCCTAACCCTAACTTCCCTTTAGAAGTAAACCCTGACCCTAACCCTAACTTCCCTTTAGAAGTAAACCCTGACCTTAACCTTAACTTCCCTTTAGAAGTAAACCCTGACCCTAACCCTAACTTCACTTTAGAAGTAAACCCTGACCCTAACCCTAACTTTCCTTTAGAAGTACACCCTGACCCTAACCCTAACTTCCCTTTAGAAGTACACCATGACCCTAACCTTAACTTCCCTTTAGAAGTAAACCCTGACCCTAACCCTAACTTCCCTTTAGAAGTAAACCCTCACTCCAACCCTTACGTCCCTTTAGAAGTACACCCTGACATTAAACCTAACTTCCCTTTAGAAGTAAACCCTGACCCTAACACTAACTTCCCTTTAGAAGTACACCCTGACCCTAACCCTAACTTCCCTTTAGAAGTACACCCTGACCATAACCCTAACTTCCCTTTAGAAGTAAACCCTGACCCTAACCCTAACTTGCATTTAGAAGTAAACCCTGACCAAATATGCAAATTATAGAAACTGACAGGATGTATACCAGAATTAAAAAAAGCTTCTTCGGGATGATTATACATTGGGCGACACTTCCGCTAGTGATTCTACAACAAGTAACATCACCACCGAGTTGGATACCCTAGCAGACCAGATGAACTCTGACCCTGGAATCGCGTAAACCCCAGCTAAGACCACAAGAGAACGAAGCTATAACATAGTTAAGTGTTTACTTGGGGAGAAGAAAATTATTCTTCGATTGCTTCACTGTTTCATTGCTAGACCAGGGGCGCTGGCTTCCCGACCTTGTGTCACATATTGCTGCTGTGGAAAGCAATTAAATACCGCTGTCCAGGAGTTAAAAAGTGGAGAAGAAAAAAAAACCCACGAGGCTCAAAGAAAAGGGGCCAATGCCAATTCTTAAAATAGCCCTCGAATATAAATGTATCTCGTAAAGAAATAAAGTGTTAACCCCAGGAGAAGGTATGGCCGGGAATAATAATTTTTTTTATTGTATCGTAAGATTGTATGTTATCAGAAGGATTTAGTTAGCGTGTTAAACGTCGGAGTGTCACCAGTTATGGCCGAGGGTTGGTTCGAACAAAGAGTAAAACCCATGTGGGGTCCCCCGACCAAAGGTTGTGGGAGAGATGCCTTTATAGCGGCATGTCATTCCCACTGTTCGAAATGGTCCGACCACGTGTGGATAAAATTAACAGTATAAAAACAAAGGGAAGAAAGAAAACATTATTATAACATCTGAAATTATATTAGAAAGAAAGCGAAGGAATAATAAAACTTACCCACAAGAATGGTATTTTGTAAAATCAACAATTAGAGTAAAACATTTATATTAAAACAAAACAATTTATTTGACTAAGACATTTTGTAAAGCTACCAGTTACAGAGAATGGGTAAGTTCATTTTTAAGGAGTGAAAAGTTCCGCTTGTACGAACGTGTACGAGTGAAATGTTCGGATGCGTATATGCGAGCGTGTTTGATGTATTTTTGTGGCAATTGTAATGGGCGTGTGTTTGAAAGAATAGTTCGTTATTCGTGGTAGGAATTAAAAGAGATTACCTACTTTTTGACTTTTGCCTCCCCCACCTCCTCGGTCGATCTCCTCTGCGTGCGTTCGGACAGAAAGCGGAAGAGAAAAGAGAACGAAAAGAGAGTGTGTGACTTGTTTTATAGGGAGTCAAATCACGTGTAGTCAAGCTGACCTGTTGGTCCCTGATTGGCCGGAATCTTCGGTCAACGTGCTTTCACGAGATAATCTCTACTTCTTTATCTCAGAGACAAAGAAGGGTTGAGCAAACAGAGAAAGAAAAGAAGTCGCAACAAATATCCCTGGCCGGTAGTAGCGTCTGCTACAAGGGTCCCTTGACCCCTAAGCACTTATTGAACTTATGGCAGATCGATAGATCGATGAGATCGATGAGACGAACGGCCATTGAAGGAAAGTGCTAGCTTGCTTTGTTACCCCTTTTCTTTCTAGGTTCGTTCGGCTTACTCTCTCCCCTTCTTTCCTCTTCTTCCCCTTATTTCCCCTTCTTTTCATTTCTTATTTCTTGAAGAAGGAATCACCTTGTGGTCAGTTTCTCGTAAAATAAGTGTCTACAGATGTGGCCAAAGTTTGAAATCAGTGAAAAGTGTTCACATGTTTTTAAAAAGTAGGTGCGAAATAAACTTTGATAAAACCAGTGAATTATCAAAAAAGAGTTCAGAGTTCCTGGCGACACCAAAGGACTAGCCTCGGCTCTCATGAAGACAGTAACAACAACCCTCCCCCGACTTGATTGCGAAGCCCAGCATCCACTTTTTAAGCACGCCTGCTGTCTTCCCACAATAAAAGCTTAACCCAAGTAAACACACACGCACACACAAACGTTAAAGACAAATTTAACGCTCGTGTCGTTTCAAACATTTTCTAACCGTCACAAACTTTATTGTTATATTTTACATCTTTATAAAATTGTTGCTATATAAAAGTTTTATTTTTTTACTTTACAGTTTCTCTATTTTATTAACAATATGCAATTTTTTAAAGTTAGCACTTGCTAACTGGTGATCTTTGCCAGTCATATATGTTGTTATCGGATCAGTCTCCATTTACCTACACAAAATCAATTGTTTAGTGTGGTGCTTGGTAATCCCTAAAGACGCGACCGTCGTCTAACATACCAAACCCCAAACCAGGAACCAAGGCGCCCCACCAACTAACTAACTTGTAATATCGGCGTCCGTATATTAGATATGTTCACATTCAATGTTATTTAAAACAAATCTTTTTTAAATTATTTATATTAATCTATACAATAATCAGCTCATCTACGCTTTATATATCTTATAACCTTCCACCCATTAAACAATGAGACCGCCCAATCGCCAAAGATGAAATGCAACCGACAAAAAATTATTAGAAAATTAAGTGGTGTCGGTAAGGTTAAAATTCCGACTTTGCCAATTTTAAAATGAATTGTTCCAAAATCAAATTGTTTTGAAAATCGAATTGTTTTGAAAATCGAATTGTTTTGAAAATCGAATTCTGTAAAAACATAAAAGCAGCACATTTTATAGAGATTAAAACAACATTTATACTTCAACAAAAGTAATAAATGATTTTGGTGCTTATCCAGTTTAGCGGGTATTTTCGAAAAACAAACAAACTGAGGAATATCTGTTTGATGTACGTACCTGTCAGTTTTTCAGGGATAACCGTAAATTCATTTGAATAAATCAAAATGGCTGTCATATTTGTACTTTCTCTTCGTAAATCGCTCAAATTTAATTTTCTTTTAAAAAAAAAACCTGATTAATTTACGTAATTTTTGGTATAGGATTTATTCAATCCGTGACAGGTACGTACATCAAACAGATATTCCTCAGTTTTTTTTGTTGTTTTTTTCTTTTTCGAAAGTACCCGCTAAACTGGATAAGCACCAATTTAAAAAAAAAAAATGTTTTTAATCTCTATAAAATTATTGGTTGTAAAATAGCATCCAAAACTTTAAATCTTTTAACACAGGAGAGTAGAAAGTGACTAACTTTCGGCAGTATCGTAAAATCTCGCTTCCCGTATTTTGTCCTTTTCAAAACCTGTAAATATGTACGAGTTGTTCCCCTTTGCTTGTTAATCCACGAACTAGTGATATTGAACTTGTTTTTTGTTTCTTGCGGTTAGACTGCATTAAACCTTTTAATCAGATCGGAGGTATCTGCATTTTCATGAAGGGCCTTCACCCCTCTTTTATCCCCTAAATTGCATAAAACTAAATTAAACTAAATATAGCCCACATTTTGACCCCTTGTTCCAAAATTCATAATGATCGGTTAATTAGTTTAGAAGTGAATCCTTTACATACAAATATATAAACATATACATATACCTAACTTTATATATATATATATATATATATATATATATATATATATATATATATATATATATATATATATATATATATATATATATATTATAATGGAATCATCTAACTCTATAAAATAGATGTTCTGTAAAATAGTAAATACTCACTTTGAAAGGAACAACACAGGTAAGAAGAAACTATATTTTAATACTTTAGAAAAACAAATCTGGAGGCAAAACTAAATCAAATATTTGTAAACTTTTTAAATTAAAAAATAATTATTAAATAGGGAGGTGGTGTCTGATCAACACTGCTTGGATGCCATGATAAAGAAATACTGTTTTGTTTTTAAAATCCCGAAACAGTTTTCATGGTAAACAACTGACGATCCCTTATATATAAAAACATATATAAAAATATATTTATATTAGAGTATATTCTTGGAAGTAAACTAAAATAGTGATTGCAGTAGATTGATTGACTTACTAGACTAAAATCTTTCAACAATTTTTTTTTTTTTTCAGTTTTGAAGGTTAAAAGAACTTCCGAGACTATATATATATATATATATATATATATATATCCAGCTGGATGAGAAACATGTCCATTGCATCAAGTCGGCAGGCCAGAAGACTAAAGCTCTCTTGGGATGAGCTGTGTAAATGCTTTGGGATTGTGAACTTTGATCCTCGCGACCACCAAGCCTGGAGAGGAAGACTTTGATCAAGACTGACAGAAAGGTCCCACACTCTTATAGAGGACTAATCAAAGGCCTGTTCAAAAATAAATCTGATGATGTATATATATATATAACAATGAGAAAGATCTCATCAGCTTACCTGTTATGTGTCACTACCGAATTCTTGTTTGTTACGTGTAGCTCTCATTCTAACTTGACTTCTAATTGACTTTTCCCCTCTTCTAACCTTCTGTGGAAAATACCGTTTTTTACATTATTTTCACAATCATTTTGTTTTCTTTTTATATAATTACTAGCTGGCTTCGCCTGCTAGCTCTCGCTTCACATTTATTATATATATATATATATATATATATATATATATATATATATATATATATATAGGCAGCATCTTCTCTTGTCATAATTCCCGCCAAAACCTTCTATAATACTAACACATGGTCTGTACCTGATTAACCTCATTCCCCTGAAGATGGACCCGGATGGCAAATTCATCAGCCAATTCCCCTCCGAAACAAAGATCCTGATTCAAACTATTGAAAGAATCTACCAAAGGATATCTAGACATGAGTTGTCTCTTATATTCAACTATATATATATATATATATATATATATATATATATATATATATATATATATATATATATATAATTTAAACTTTATCTTCACTTCAAACAAGGCATATCGCCACTTATTTACACACCGGTATTAATTTAACGAGAATAACTTTTAAGCTCTACACCGGCTTTTTGTTTTAATAGTCAGAACGCTGGAAGGAATGTGATATTTTCTTCCACTAACGTCTTTGATGCATAAATAGTTCAGCTGCGTTTTTTTTTTAATGTCTAGACTCCCTACATTCCAATAATTGGGTATTTTTTCTTTAGGTCATCAGAAATTACTCGTGTTGTTGTTGGTGTTTTTTTTTGCAACTCGCGATAGTTCAGTCCTTAATTACACTATCTAAAAAGAAAAAGCATTCGAAAATCTTACATTGGAAAGCAAATAGCAAGTTAGACAGCCCCCCCTCATATTTTTTTATTTAGGTCCTCAGAAATGACGATAAAAAATTATAAATGAAAAATGAAATTGCTGACGTAATTCTATGATGTTATATAAATAGTAGTGCAAACATTGGCTAAGCATAATTTTTTCTAACGATTTGCACTATGGTTATTAGTTATTAACTCCCAAATATGTCCCGTCTATATTAATTGCATACTAAACCTAACCCTAACCCTAAACCCTGACCCTAAACATAACCCCAAACCCTGACCCTAAACCTAACCCTAACCCTGACCCTAAACATAACCCTAACACTAACCCTAACCTTAACTCAAACCCATAACCCTAACCCTAAATCTAACCCTAAACCCTGACTGAGGCGCCTTCTATATTAATTGCATACAAGCCCTAATCCTAACACCTAACCCTAACACTAACCCTAAACCTAACCCTAACCTTAACCCTAACCAATAACTCTAACCCTAACCCTAACTCCTAAAACTAACCCTAACCCTAAACCCTAAATACTAACACTAACCCTAAACCTAACCTTAACCCTAACCCATAACTCTAACCCTAAACCCTAAAACTAACCCTAAACCCTAACCCTAAATACTAACCCTGAACCCTAACCCTAAACCCTAAATACTAACCCTAACTCTAAATCTAACCCTAAATCTAACCCTAACCCATAACCATAAACCCTAACCCATAACCCTAAACACTAACCCTAAACCTAACGCTAACCTAAACCCTAACCCTAACCCTTACTCATAACCCTAAACCCTAACCGTAAACCCTAATCCTAACCCTAACCCATAACCCTAACCCCTAAACCATAACCCATACTCATAACCCTAAACCCTAACCTATAACCCTAACCCTAACCCTAACCCTAACCTTAACCCTAACCCTAACCATAACCCTAACCTTAACCATAACCATAACCCTGTCTGATTCAGATACTTAGCAACACCGAATGATCTTAAAACGAGGCTATGCACTGAAGAAATTCGTTTTTTTTATCGTTTTTTTTATCGTTTTTTTTTAAATTATGTACTATGAGATATACATAAATTCATAATTATTTAAGAAATTTCGGTTTTTAATTAAAAGATTTGAAAAGAAATTCTAACTAGAAGTAAATAATATTTAAAAAATAAATTATACTTTTTTTTTGCAAAGTCTGTTCTTGTGAGATCTCTGCAAAAAAATCTGCAAATATCTAACGTAATCAAAATCATCTGGAATATACATGCGACTTGGGATCGCTGGTGAATTTAATATTCCCTAGAAACTTTCTCTTACGGAGGAAGCTGTCTCAATGCCGTACCAGGTACCAGTTAACCAGTCTACCCTTTGGATGAGACGTTGCCTTGTGTTTCCCACTCCGGGGTCCGGGATACCCTAAATACTAAGATCGAAAAGCAGATACCACAGTGAAAGGCCCCCTTTGTTTATTTATCTAAAACCTGAACGGACATCAAAATGGTGCAACATCGTTCCGATTTAATCCCCGGCACTCCCCATGAGGGCAACGTTAGACACAAGTTTGGTTTTTAATGTGGGGAAATTCCAGCTGCCTAAAAAGGGGCACTCTAGATTAGAACAAAAATTTAAATTGCCTTAGTCTAGAAGGAGTTCTTCACTGATCGAGCACAGAATAGACTAAGTGTAGCATCAGTCAGAACAGATACTACACTTTGTTCCGAGAAAGCCGGGTGCTTATCCAGTTTAGCGGATACTTTCGAAAAGAAACAAAAAAAAACAAACTAAGAAATATCTGTTTGATGTACGTACCTGTCACGGATTGAATAAATCCTGTACGTAAATTAATCAAGTAGGTTTTTTTATAAAAGAAAATTAAATTTACGAAGAGGAAGTACAAATATGACAGCCATTTTTGGATTATTCAAAGGGGGATAACCGAAAATGAATTACGATTATCCCCCTTTAAATAAATCAAAATGGCTGTCATATTTGCACTTCCTTTTCGTAAATCGCTTAAATTTAATTTTCTTTTATAAAAAAAAACTGCTTGATTAATTTATGCCTCAGTTTTTTAATTAATTTTTTTTCGAAAGTATCCGCTAAACTGAATAAGCCCTGAAAGCCGTCTCAACCTGTTCAGGGTGAATGCTGGACTCCCACCCCTAAACTTGAATATCATCAAAAAGTTGAATATAGTATTCATCATTGTTTTCCGGGTGACACCGGAGTTTCTGGCTAGTTTTAGCCAGTTATAAAAAAAAAACCGATATACGTAAATATATAATTTTGTTTTTAAAGGGGGGGGGGGAGGCTTGACGTGTGAATGAGATTCTGACGTCACGGATGTGAATAATCGCGGAATTATATTCAAAAGTTAACGTCGGCCTAAATTTTTTTTTTTTCGTTTTTCGCGTGAAGATATATTTGCGTCCGCCATCTTGAGACTGGTGCGTGACTGAGCATTTTTTTTTGAACGACCGAAAACTGGTGATCGATAATATTAAGATCATTATCGAATTTTATTTATCGATTTTCGCCTTTGCCATCATAAACCCGTTCTCATCCATCATGTCATCCCAGCCATTGCGATTTTTATATTGAACAGATCAATAGACATTTTTTCTTCTTTTTTTACCTTCTCCATCTTGAAGCGATCATTAATTCGAACGTGTCAAATCTCAGAATAGGTTTTAAAATAACGAGTTTTGGAATTTATTTTTGCTTATTAAAAGTTAAGTTTATATATATAACCTAACCTATCTCAATGTAAACATTGCAATTGCCGTGGCTCGAATTAGTTTTACCTAAAGCTAATGACAGTTGGCGATATCCTTACAAATTAAGCTCTACCCCGGGAGGGAGCTTAATATAGTCATCAGTTAGTGCCTCAAACCGGGATTGAAACTCGGCTTCTAACCCCTACGCTATCATGCGACACTGACTGAATGTAAGATATATCTCAATGTAAACATTGCAATTGCATATATATATGGGAAAATGAAAAAGGAAAACCAAAAAGGGATGTTTTTTTAAGTGTACATCAACGTTTCGTTTTTATTTATAAGACTTCATCAGGATGATGATATAAAGAAAAATGTCATGCAAGTACAAACACATATAGGGTTGACATATTTGGAAGAAGGGAAGAAAATAGTAGCCACTACTGGAGAAAACAGTAGGGTTGACGTCCGTGCTTGGTGGAGTCAGTAGTGAGGAAAGAAATGAATGTTTATGAAAATGAGTGGGGAAGAGTGGAAAGATGGGGGTGAGCAAGGATACTGTGGCTGGTTGTAAGAGAACGAGGTGGGGGGATGAGCGGGAATAATGTGGATGGCAGTGAGTGAGGGAGTGGAGGGGTGGAGGAGAAGGAGGAAGGAGGTATTTGAACAGGTGGCTGCGGTCAAGACTGAAGGGGAAAAAATAGGTTGGAATGTTTGGGGGGTGTATGCAGAGAAATGGAGGGTGGGTAGAGAAGGAGGGGGGCTGTGATTTTGGTGGATGGGTGAAAGTCACGGTCTTAGAGAGGATTTGAGGAAATGAGGGGATTTAAGAGTGGGAGGTATGGAAAAGTGAGGGTACGAAATATATATATATATATATATATATATATATATATATATATATAGAGAGAGAGAGAGAGAGAGAGAGAAAATGAGAATGGTAGTTTGCTTGAAGCATTGCTGAGAATAGTAGTAGTATGTTTTTAAAAAGCTAAGGGCAATGCAAAGTGCCGGGTAGGTTGTAAGCTGGAAGGACCAAAAATAATAAATCGAAATGGGACTTACTATTTATTTTTTCTTAAAATCTTACATAACATCAAGTGTGGTGTTGGCTGTTTGTGTGTTGTCCGGATGATTATTAAAAAATCATTTATTTAATATTTCGGGAAAAGAAACTTCCCTTTGTCAAAAAATAATAAACACCAGAGGTAAACTTCGTCTGTGCTGTTATGTAAGATTTTTAAGAAAAAATAAATAGTAAGTCATATTTTCGGGAAAAAGAAGAAACTTCCCTTTGTCAAAAATAATAAACACCAAAAGGAAAACTCCGTAGAGAATCTACTAAAATGGATTCCAGAGAATAGGGTAGGGTTAAACTAGTCCCGCAGAGAATAGAAATTAATAAATTTAGTTATGTTATGTATATAAATGTAGTGTTCAAAAATAGGTGGGTAATATTAGATAAATGATAGGTATTGTATGGCGATGAATTAACTGTTAGTTTTGATAATATATTTTTTAAATTTTTATTTGTTTCTGTGTGTTGTTTTATTTTCGTATTTTTTATATACAGTAATTAATCTCTCATTTTTATTATTCTAGATTTTATTAAATTTATTGGTTATCATATATTCAAAAAGTATATTAATTGCGCGTTTCATTATATATATATATATATATATATATATATATATATATATATATATATATATATATATATATATATATATATCGACGGTTCGATCCTTGTCTAAGTTAGCCATGCTGATGACGACTGTGAGCCAGAAACACGTGTCCATGGATTACTTTTACGTACGTATAAAATTAATAAAAATATATATATTAACGAAAAATACGTCCTATGAAGTTAAGGGCGACTAATAATGCAATTTTCTGCATCTTAATCACTCCGGGAGTGAAACAATCGAAATAGTAGTAGTAAGCAAAAAACAACGAACACTGCAATCGCCAATAAAAACAATTGCATAAAAATACATTAAATATTTAGGTAATAAAAATCGTACATATTTCTAGGCAAGGCGTCTTGGTCCGATGGTAAG
>OY744549.1:382500-392500 GCA_963556195.1 Sepiola atlantica
GATCTTCCCGCCTTTCTTTCCTTTCAGCATCATCATCATCGTTGTAATGAAGTCTAGAGGTGACGTCATACCGGTGTCTATCCGGTGTCTTTGGCGCGTTTTTTGAATCAGTTCCATGTAGAGTCTGTCCGTATCGTCTTTTGGATGTAGTGCGTTTTGCATGGTCATTAATTTTCTAGTCCTCTGGTCAAGGTGTCTGAGTTCCTCTTTGGTCCAGCCTATGAATGGTCCAGAGTATCTTATTAGTGCTACTGCCCAGGTGTTTATTCCTGTTACTAGATTACTGCTATATGATTTCGTTTCTAGGAGTTTTCTTGTTCTTCATAAATATTATTTTCCAATCTTCTCTTTCATTTCTGTAGATTTGATGATGTCTGCTTCAAGAACTCCAAGATATTTGTAGCTATCCTGCTCGCCTAGCACCCTCATTTCCCATTTGTTGTGCAGTTCCATGCCTTCTGTTGTCTCCGGTTTCCCTTTTTATTTCTAATAGTGCACACTTTTCCATTCCGAATTCCATTTGGATGTCCTGGCTGAAGATTCTGGTCATATTTATCAGCTTTTCCAGTTCCTTTTTGCTTTTTGCAAATAGTTTCAGGTCGTCCATGTACATCAGGTGGTTTACTCTTAGTTCTGTGTCTGTAAACTTGTATCCGGCATCACATTTTCTGAATATTTAGTTAAGTGGCATCATAGCTATTATAAACAGTAGTGGTGAAAGGGAGTCTCCTTGGAAGATGCCTCTCTGTATCTTTATCTCAGTCAAGTGTTGTCCTCCGGCTGTCAGTTCCAGTCTCCATGTTCCAATTGCTTTCTTAATAAGATTATTTTGTATATTTTCAAACATTCAATTATTGAGGGATTCTGTCGTAAGCTTTATTATTATGATTATTATTATTATTATTATTATTATTATTATTATTATTATTATTATTATTATTATTATTATTATTATTATTATTATTATTATTATCATTATCATTATCATTATTATTATTATTATTATTATTATTATTATTATTATAGTTGTTGTTGTTGTTGTTGTTGTTATTATTATTATTATTATTATTATTATTATTATTATTATTATTATTATTTGTTTGTTTGTTTGTTTGTTTGTTTGTTTGTTTGTTTGTTATGCCTCCTTGGGCATCTCCCCTTTAACTATCTTCTCAAGTCAACTGTTAAAAAAAAATTAAACTCTTAGTACAGTATCGATATCCAGATCAAATTCTGTCAAATATTTCATTTGATAACTCCCAAAAGTGCCCCCTCAATTTCTCCCTCCTACCACTTTCTCTGAATTCATCCAACCTCATCTTAAATTCATCTTTATTAAATAAACTGAAGCGTGACAAACTTACCTTACGAGTGACAGACTGACCTTAAAAGTGACAGACTGACCTTAAAAGTGACAGACTGACCTTAAGAGTGACAGACTAACATTAAGAATGACAGACTAACCGTAAGAGTGAAATACTAACATTAAGAATGACAGACTAACCTTAAGAGTGACAGACTGACCTTAAAAGTGACAGACTGATCTTAAGAGTGACAGACTAACATTAAGAGTGACAGACTGACCTTAAGAGTGACAGACTAACATCAAGAATGACAGACTATCATTAAGAGCGACAGACTAACCTTACGAGTGACAGACTAACCTTAAGAGTGACAGACTAACCTTAAGAGTGACAAACTAATCTTACGAGCGACAGACTAACCTTAAGAGTGACAGACTAACCTTAAGAGTGACAGACTAACCTTACGAGCGACAGACTAACCTTAAGAGTGACAGACTAACCTTAAGAGTGACAGACTAACCTTACGAGTGACAGACTAAACATAAGAGTGACAGTCTGATCGTAAGAGTGACAGACTAAACTTAAGTGTGACATACTAACCTTAAGAGTGACAGACCTTAAGAGTGACAGACTGATCGTAAGAGTGACATACTAATCTTAAGAATGTACAGACTAGCCTTAAACATATGCACGGGCTAGGAGTTTATGTTCGGACCCCCCCTGACTAGAGAACATAAGTTAGAATCAGATGACCAAGACTACATGTTCTTTAGATTGACTTTACATCACAGCGTCAGTTACTTATATTTCTTATACGGTTCCCCTTCGACCCGGGACTGTACTCTGCTAAACTCTGTCTCTGAAAGCATAGATAGAGCACTCTTAATTGACTCAAATGCCCAGATACATGTATTTGGGGATTTTAATGCCCACCATTGCGACTGGTTGAGATTCTCCAGCCTTACTGACGCAGCCACCAACTCTACGTATAATTTCTCCTTAGTTCACTCCCTCTCTCAGACTGTCGATTTTCCAACCCGCATCCCCGATCGAGTAGACCAGCAAGCCTCACTTCTAGACCTTTTCTTGACCTCAATGCCCGAGTCTTGTCTGACGAAAGCCCACTCGGGAATGCTGATCCCATGTTGCTAATGATTCATATCACCCTAAAAAGTTGTCTAAAAGCTGATGAACCGTTGCTCAAAACAACGAGATACTACAAGCAGACTGATTTCAAATCAATCAGAGATCACATCAGTAACGCCCCATGGAGGGAAACCTTCTCACTCCCTGCCGACCTGTGTGCAAACGAATTAACTGAATGGGTCAAAGCAGGCATTATGTTCCCATGCGAAAATATTTTAGCAAGCCTCACTCTCCTCAATGGTTCACCTCGGAATGTGCAGCTGCCATTTCTAAGAGGCAACAAGAATTTCCGTAAATTTGGCTGCCATAAGTTAGCTACTAATAGACATAAATTTATAGAGTCAAGAAATAAATGCAAGGCCGTGATAGGCGAAGCGAAGAGAAGGTATAATGCGTTAACAAAAAAACGCATCCAATCACAGAAACTAGGTACTCGCGATTTCTGGAAAATCTACAATAGTGTAGTGAATAATGGTAAATCAACGATTCCCCCACTATCAAACCACAATGATGTCGTTTGCCCGGCCACTGATAAAGCCGAACTACTTGCCCAGCGTTTCGCTTCTAACTCTACTTTGGACTCAGATAACCGCCCTCTCCCCAAATTCCCTTTGCGGACCGAAGCCACACTTGATAACCTGGTCATCATCCCATCCCACGTCAGAGACATTATAAAAAACCTTGACACCTCCAAAGCTTGTGGGCCTAATCTTATACCTGTAATAGTAATAAAGAAATGCTCTGCTGAACTGGCCCCTGTCCTCTCCCAACTCTAAAATAAATACCTAGCTGAATCTTGCTTCCCTGATAGATGGAAAATTGCCTCTGTGGTACCAGTCTGCAAGAATTCTGGGAATAGAACCAATCCTCAGAACTACCGCCCAATCAGTCTACTGCCGATCTTTGCTAAAATCTTTGAATCCTTAATCAATCCAGCGATAGTACGGCACTTAGATAATGCTAAACTTCTATCTGACCGCCAGTATGGATTTAGACAAGCACAATCTACTGCGGACATCCTAACAGTCATCTCTGAACGCATGTATCATACACTTGACAAGGCAGGTGAAGCTAGGGCAGTAGCGCTTGATATATCCAAGGCCTTTGACAAGGTATGGCATGAAGGGTTTCTCCTGAAAATACGCTCATGCGGTATTACAGGGAAATTACTTAATATAATTAGATCCTTCCTAGACAAAAGAAAAATCCAGGTTGTCCTCGATGGCCATTGATCGAAGCAACATGACATAAATGCTGGTGTACCCCAGGAATCTATCCTTGGACCTTTGTTGTTCCTGATCTATATAAATGATCTCCCTGATGACATAGTGTCTGAGATTGGTTTATTTGCTGACGACACCACGCTTTACTCTCGCCATGTTGGCAAAACCGACGAGATCATATCTGAGGCATTGGCTAAATCTTTAGAAAGTGACCTCCAGGCTGTAGTGGATTGGGGTCATAAGTGGTTGGTTACTATTAATGCTGCTAAAACAAAACTCCTTTCCTTCAATAACTACAAGAAACCTCTCCAACCACTGATTGTCATGGCTAATAACACCCTACCTGAGAGTTCATCATTCAAACTCCTCGGCCTAACCTTCACACGTAACATGAATTGAAACAGATACATTGAAGACATTGCCAAGGCTGCTGCAAAGAAGGTTGGCTCCCTCTACCGTGCTAGTAAACTCCTCACACCTGACATTATCCTGTATCTCTACAAAGCCACCATCCGCCCATTGATGGAGTATTGTTGTCACATCTGGGCTGGTGCATCATCTAATAGTCTCTCCCTCCTTGACAAGATCCAAAAAAGAATCACCAACTTATAGGTCCCTCACTGTCAACCAAGCTCCAGTCCCTGTCCCATCGCCGCAATGTAGCATCCTTGTGCTTATTTTACAAATACTTCAATGGATTATACTCCGATGAATTTGCTACCCTGGTTCCCCCTACCCGTAAATTCACAAGACAAACTCGACAACCAACTAAATCTCATCCATTCACTGTGGAAGTCTCCAGATGTCAGAGAGTCTTCTACTCAAATAACTTCTTTCCTCGTGCTGCTGGCCTCTGGAACTCCCCCCCCTGCCCCCTGTTTCCCCGAGAGTACAGACATGCAGTAGTTAAAAACTAATGTAAACAGACATCTGCGCAGATCCCAATTTAGGTTGACCCCCCAAACTTTAACTCTTTTTCTCAGTAAATCCTTACGTCTACAATGGCAGACTGCCTTGTTTGGGGTGAACTATCTTAAAAAAAAAGAGTGAAAGATCGACCGTAAGAGTGACAGACTAACCTTAAGAATGACAGACAAATTTAAGGGTGACAGACTAACTTTAAGAGTGACAGACAAAGTTTAGGAGTGACAGACTAACATTAAGAGTGACAGACTAACATTAAGAGTGACAGACTAACCTTAAAAGTAACAGACAAATTTAAGAGTGACAGACTAACATTAAGAGTGACAGACTAACCTTCAGAGTGACAGACTAACATTAAGAGTGACAGACTAACTTTCAGAGTTACAGACTAACTTTCAGAGTTACAGACTAACATTAAGAGTGACAGACTAACCTGCAGAGTTACAGACTAACTTTAAGAGTGACAGACTAACCTTCAGAGTGACAGACTAACTTTAAAGGTGACAGATTAACTTTAAGAGTGACAGACTAACCTTCAGAGTAACAAACTAACATTAAGAGTGACAGACAAACCTTCAGAGTGACAGACTAACATTAAGAGTGACAGACAAACCTTCAGAGTGACAGACTAACATTTAGAGTGACAGACTAACTTTAAGAGTGACCCACTATATTTCAGAGTGACAGACTAACATTAAGAGTGACAGACTAACTTTAAGAGTGCCAGACAGACCTTAAGAGTGACGGACTAACTTTAAAAGTTACAGACTAACATTAAGAGTGACGGACTAACATTAAGAGTGACAGACTAACTTGAAGAGTGACAGACTAACATTAAGAGTGACAGACTAACCTTCAGAGTTACAGACTAACATTAAGAGTGACAGACTAACCTTCAGAGTGACGGACTAACATTAAGAGTGACAGACTAACCTTCAGAGTGAAAGACTTACTTTAAGAGTGACAGACTAACCTTCAGAGTTACAGACTAACATTAAGAGTGACAGACTAACCTTAAGAGTAACAGACTAACTTTAAGAGTGACAGACAAACCTTCAGAGTTACAGACTAACATTAAGAGTGACAGACTAACTTTAAGAGTGACAGACAATCCTTCAGAGTGACAGACTAACATTAAGAGTGACAGACTAACTTTAAGAGTGACAGACTAACTTTCAGAGGGACAGACTAACTTTAAGAGTTACAGACTAACATTAAGAGTGAAAGAATAACTTTCAGAGTTACAGACTAACCTTCAGAGTGACAGACTAACATTAAGAGTGAAAGACTAACTTTATGAGTGACAGACTATCTTTCAGATTGACAGACTAACATTAAGAGTGACGGACTTACATTAAGAGTTACAGACTAACTTTAAAAGTGATAGACTATCATTTAGAGTGACAGACTAACATTGAGAGTCACAGACTAACCTTCAGAGTTACAGACTAACATTAAGAGTGACAGACTAACTTTAAGAGTGAAAGACTTACATTAAGAGTGACAGACTAACTTGAAGAGTGACAGACTAACATTAAGAGTGACAGACTAACTTTAAGAGTGACAGACTTAAATTAAGAGTGACAGACTAACCTTAAAAGTGACAGACAAATTTAAGAGTGACAGACTAACCTTCAGAGTGACAGACTAACATTCAGAGTGACAGACTAACATTAAGAGTGACAGACTAACTATCAGAGTTACAGACTAACATTAAGAGTGACAGACTAACCTTAAGAGTGACAGACTAACCTTAAGAGTGACAGACTAACTTTAAGAGTGATATACTGACATTAAGAGTGACAGACTAACATTGAGAGTGACAGACTAACCTTCAGAGTTACAGACTAACATTAAGAGTGACAGACTAACATTAAGAGCGACAGACTAACCGTAAGAGTGACAAACTAACCCTAAGAGTGACAGACTAACATTAAGAGTGACGGACTAACTTTAAGAGTGACAGACTAACATTAAGAGTGACGGACTAACTTTAAGAGTGATAGACTAACATTAAGAGTGACAGATTAACCTTCAGAGTGATAGACTAACCTTAAGAGTGACAGACAAACATTAAGAGCGACAGACTAACTTTAAGAGTGATATACTAACATTAAGAGTGACAGACTAACATTGAGAGTGACAGACAAACCTTCAGAGTTACAGACTAACATTAAGAGTGACAGACTAACTTTAAGAGTGACAGACTAACCTTAAGAGTGACAGACTAACTTTAAGAGTTACAGACTAACCGTAAGAGTGACAGACTAACCTTAAGAGTGACAAACTAACCTTAAGAGTGACAGACTTACCTTAAGAGTGACGGACTAACTTTAAGAGTGACAGACTAACCTTAAGAGTGACATTCTTACTTTAAGAGTGATAGACTAACATTAAGAGTGACAGACTAACTTAAGAGTGACAGACTAACTTTAAGAGTTACAGACTAACCGTAAGAGTGACAGACTAACCTTAAGAGTGACAGACTAACTTTAAGACTGACAGACTAACATTAAGAGTGACAGATTAACTTTAAGAGTGACAGACTAACATTAAGAGTGACAGACTTACCTTAATAGTTACAGACTAACCTTCAGAGTGACAGACTGACATTAAGAGTGACAGACTAACCTTCAGAGTGACGGACTAACATTAAGAGTGACAGACTAACATTAAGAGTGACAGACTAACCTTCAGAGTTACAGACTAACATTAAGAGTGACAGACTAACTTTCAGAGGGACAGACTAACTTTAAGAGTGACAGACTAACATTAAGAGTGACAGAATAACTTTAAGAGTTACAGACAAACCTTCAGAGTTACAGACTAACTTTATGAGTGACAGACTAACTTTATGAGTGACAGACTAACTTTAAGAGGGACAGACTAACTTTAAGAGTTACAGACTAACTTTAAAAGTGATAGACTAACCTTAGGAGTAACAGACTAACTTTAAGAGTGACAGACTAACATTAAGAGTGACGGACTAACTTTAAGAGTGACATGCTAACTTTAAGAGTGACAGACTAACCTTAAGAGTGACAGACTAACATTAAGAGTGACAGACTAACATTAAGAGTGACAGACTAACCGTAAGAATGACAGACTTACCTTATTAAAACTGGTCGACGTCAAACCGAAACTTTTGTTCGTGGGTTAAGAAAAAGAAATAGAAGAAGAAAAAGAAGAAAAATAAGGAAGAGGTGGAAAGGAGGATAAAAAAGGAGGGAGATCAGAGGAACAAGAAGAAGAGGAAGGAGGAGAAAATTAGGAAGGAGGGGAAAAAGGATCAGCATCATAAGAACAAAAAATTACTAATGCACTCTTGTCGTATCAAAGAACAAACCTTTGATTCGATTTTTTTTCTTTGGAATAGCTTGAAGTGAGGTTTAAAATGCAGAAGGTTTATTGTGCGTCAAAACCAAAAACAATTTTTTGCGAATGCGCCCTTGTCATATAAAAGAGCACACTTTTTATTTAATTGTTTTTTTATTGAATTGCTTAAATTAAAGTATAAAATATATTTTACGTTGGGTAATAAACGAGTTCTTGCTGTGAATGTTTGGCTTTGTGTGGCAACACCGAAACGTACTCCTATCCGATACGCCATATACAATTTCTTCAGTTCCCGATTATAGAACAAATACCATTTTTCTAAAAATAGATTTATTTTCTGCATAACACCAGATAAGGGTCCACGCAGAGGACGTGTCCGAATTCCTTTGACGTAAAAGATACCGTGTTATATGGATAACATATCTTTCGACTTAGTGTATTCATGTTAACTGATCTTTGATTGGCTTTTTTAAATACTCAATCAATGGCTATCGTCTGCAAAGTTTACGCTCTTTTTTACCCACGTTACGCTCTAATCCTTAGTTGCCCCTTTTTAAATACCCACTCAATGGTTATGGCAAAGAGTATTGATCTACTCCTCTCCAGGAGTTAGGCACAAGGCCAGTTTTTATCTTACTCCCACACGTAAGATGTGACCCAAGGTCGGGTCGGGGATGTGGGGTTTAAAAATTTCCTGGGCAGCCCCGTCGGAATTCCCCGGTAGGGGTGCCTCAGACAGTAAGCAATAAACTTACTCCTCCCCAAAGAGAGGAGGCAAAGCCTGGGAGGGTGGACCTCCTAGAACTGCACAGGACATGCCCATAGACCGGCGTAAATCAAGCCCCGAAAGCCAAGACAATACCAGTCTATGTGGTGCAGTATCCATCGGAACAGATACTACACTTTGATCTTAGCCAAAAGGTCAAGAACGTAGCCTTAGTATTATTTACTCCTCTCCAGGAGTTAGGCACAAGGCCAGTTTTATTCTACTCCCACAAGTAAGATGTGACCCAAGGTCGAGTCGGAAAGTGGGGGTTGAAAAGCCAGCGCCCGAGAGGTGAGCACTCTTACCACAAAAATTGCCTGGGCAGCCCCGTCGGCATTCCCCGGTAGGGGCGCCTCAAGCAGTAAGCAATTAACTTACTCCTCCCCAAAGAGGGGAGGCAAAGCCTGGGAGGGTGGACCTTCTAGAACTGCACAGGACAATCCCATAGACCGGCGTAAATCAAGCCCCGAAGGCCAAGACAATACCAGTCTATGGGGTGCAGTATCCATCGGAACAGATACTACACTTTGGTCTTAGCCAAAAGGCCAAGAACGTAGCCTTAGTAACGGAGAAAGCCAACACCTAACCCTAATCCAAATATACTTGGCGGACTCCAGTGATACCCATAAACCAGTCACTGAAACCCTCTTCTGATTGAAAGTTGGTATGAATTTCCATGTACCTCGATGACATCTTCATTTTTTGTGACAATCAACACCACCGAAAGGGAAAACTCACATAAAGTGTTATGTTTCGGGATTTTTTAGATGAGGATGGATATTTTCTATTATTTGGGTATTTCGAACAATTGTTGGGTGCTATCCTCACAACGTTTCCGTCTATGTAACCTGCGACCAGCTTCATAAAACAACGAACGAACGCTGCAAATCACCAATAAAAACAATTACATAAAAATACATTAAATATTTAGGTGATAAAAATCGTACATATTTCTAGGCAGGGCGTCGTAGTCCAATGGTTAAACGCCGTACTATGGACATCAATATCGAAGGTTCGATCCTTGTCTAAGTTAGCCATGCTGATGACGGCTGTGATCCAGAAACACGTGTCCGTAGACATAGCATAAAAATATATTTATGGCAATTAAGCTACACAGAGTTGTCTATGGTTCATCTTCGCAGGGAATCGTCAGGCGAAGTGCACGGATCTTTTTGTTATTGATTCAATAACAAAACATCGTGCTCTTCGCGCGGAGATGCAACACGGACGTCTCTGTCTAGCTTAATTGCCATAAATATATTGGCATCTCATATTTGCATAATATTCTAGTAAGCTCTACT
>OY744549.1:397500-400000 GCA_963556195.1 Sepiola atlantica
AGAATAAAATTAACTCAACCACACACCCTCTCTTTTCTTTCATTCGCCCTTAACGATACCTATAAAACATTAACTCAATTCTTCTTATTTAAAAAAAATCTAATCCTGAAGACGACTAGGAAAGTCGAAAGCGCTCGAAAAAATGGCCGAATTAAGAACAATCGGAGAAATAGTCTACGGACTGCCACCTGAAACCAGAAGGATGGCACGACGGTTTGAGAACCTCACGAAGAAGATTTACAAACGAGAAAGTTCCGTGACGTTGAACAACGCTTGCTTTGATATATATATATATATATATATATATATATATATATATATATATATATATATATATTACTTTAATTTATATTAAAATTCTTAAATTACGATAGAAAGATAAACAAAATAAAAATACGAAGATAAAACAAAGTAAATATTCAAATATAAAAAAAAAAAATAAAATAAAAAAATGATATATATATATTATCAAAACTAACAGTTTATCGAACACGATACACCTAACCAACATTACACTAATATTCTAAACACCAATCATATATTTAACATAATATTAAAATAAAACTTAACTTAATTTATATTCCCTGTGAAACTGTTTTTTTTTTTTTTTTTTGTTTTTTTTTTTTTTTTTGCTGCGGTCTATATCTGGCAGCCATTTTGTTTTGTATTATTCTCTACACAGTCGGAGAAGAATAAAATATTCTTCTTCTTCTGGTCTAATTATTTTTGAAAAAGGGATGTCTTTTCCCGAAATATCAAATAGTGATTTTTAATCACCCGGACATCACACGAACAGCTAAAACACTCTTGCTGTTATGTAAGAAAAAAAAAAAAAGGAAAAAAAAAAGGAAAAATAAATAGTAAGTCTTATATCGTATTCGATTTATTTTTATTGTTTTTGTTCCTTTCCTTTCAACTTGCATCTTACCCGGAATTGCATTGCCCACAGCCTTTCAAAAACTTACTACTACTATACCCTGCAATGCTTCAAGCAAACTACCATTCTCTACTATATATATATATATATATATATGACTCAACTAAGTATCTGTCCTTTAGTCTCCATTCTCTTATCAGCTAGGTTTTTGAAATGTTGGTCAACGGCTGTTTTTTTATTTTCTAGAAAATTTGAGCCTCTTTGGTGATGTTCAGTATGAATTTCGTGGGTTTCGTTCAACTGCTGATGTTTTAACTGTTACAACTGAGCAGATCTGTCCGTTTATGGCTTTTCTAAGGGTAGGACCATTGTGCTTCACATTTCGAAGGTGTTCAACAGAGTGTGGCATTCTGGTCTTCTACACAAACTTCAGGGTTATGGTATACGTGGTAAGGTTCTTAACCATAACTCTAACCCTAACCCTAACCCTAACCCTAACGAACACACGATCTCGACACTAGGAAGAAAAAAAAACATACACGTACAAACATTTTTTTGCCAGAAGGTTCAGAGCTTGCGGCCGATTTGAGCAAGAAAGTAAAAATATGAGAAACAATTAGATGGTGGCAGTGGTAGCATTAAAAGTGTATAATTATTAGGAAGTGCGAGTGGTGAAATATATTGAAAATTGGAGGGAAAAAAAGTGGAAGGCGAGCCGTGGTTTAACCGGGATTAAGTAAAAAAGTTTAATTTATCTTTGCAAGAGAAAACAAAAACGTCGGGGTCAAAGGTTGTCTGGGTTATCTGTTAGGAGAGTGTAGGACGTGAAGGGGGTGGTTTTTCGGAAGATATAAAATCTCTCTCCGTCACTTTCGGCAAAAAAGGGGTACCCTACTTTATTTATGATTTGAAAAGTAGAAAATTATAGAAAAAAAAAAGAATAAAAATTATAACATAGGGCTGGGAGCAGATTTACACAGAGTTCTCATTTAAATAACAGACAACTCTCGGGTTCGCCTTCTAGTAGCGTTTAAAACCCATCAGTGACAGCTATGGATTCAAATCCAAGAATTCTTAGCGTAGTTAGATAATTCCAGTGCCCAAAACTTTGCGACGAGCGAATTGGTAAACGAGGATTTCTATTTTCTTCTTTCACACACGAAATCAAAAAGAGCGGCTGCCTTGTAAAGGCTTCAGTGAACATGGAAAAGAAGATGGCGGATATATGGTAGGCGTGGTGAGAAAAGAGGGCGGAGAAACCATTCTTGAGATTCTCGGCTGCTGCCAAATATGGTGTGACTCATTTCTTGGTTGGCGTTTTGGCATCTGAAGAATTCTTTTTCAAATACTAATGGCTGCTTCTATGCAGCTAACCGGAGATTATCTATTCGACTCTTCGACAATCTCTAAGCGCTTACGCCATTACGGTTTTCGAGATCTTTGCAAGCTGTGCTCGATTTCATCTTTTAATAGCTAAGACGCCATCTTCAGTCATGTTACAAAACGATTTTCGTTCAGGGTAAAGCATCTAACATCGAACTCTAAAGGTTTTCTGTGAATTAATTAATTCAAAACTATTCTCATCCATTCGATTTCTCCTTAAATGACCGTTTAACGAGAAAT
>OY744549.1:402500-407500 GCA_963556195.1 Sepiola atlantica
ATTAATTGTATGAATAATTATTGAAAAAGTTTTTTACTAGCGTTGGTGACCACAATTCTTTAAATATACTTTTTTTTATCTCGTTGGAACTGCACTGATGCTACACAACCCCCTTCTCTATATATATCTACAACGAAAGAATGCCACCAACCAGTAAAAAAACTATGGAAGATCTACTCAACAAACAAGCACTCTCGAGGAAGAATTATGGAAAGTTAATGGAAAGGTAGATACATTACTCCATATTACATCCAACCAACAGAAGAAGGAACGAAACAACATCAGAGAGACAATTATAGAATTGTTCAAACCTCAACAGGAATTCATAGAAAAATGCAGGATCTCATATAGACAGGATGCAGCACTAACCTCCAGACATGGGATACGCTCTTAAAACAAAGGAAGATTGCTTTTTACCATGCAATCAAGAGTAGCGACACTGCATCCACATACAGAACATTTCTGGAGATGGAGGAACAATTCATCTCAAGAAAATTCCGTGAAAAGATTACCCCACAGAACGCGGAAGATCAAAAAAGAATTAAAAAAATTATCTTCATTGTTTAAGTATGTTGGGTTAGTTTGCTATTTTGATTGAGTAAGGTTAGGTTTCTTGTTATCTCTGTGAATAATTCTGGGTTGTTTTTGTTATGTGTAGATACGTATGCTAATATGTGTTCTTTGTTCCGTTTTTTGGAAATTCGTAGTTGTTCTAATGGTATTTGCTCTCCTAATTCTATACCTTTGTGTATTATTTGTGCGGGGTATCCTCTTTTTGCTAATGTATTACGTAGTTCCTCCAGTCGGACAATCCGGAGGTCTTTGTCACTGACTATAGTGCATATTCTGCGTGCTAGAGAATAGGGTATAGATTTTAGGCAGCTTTTGGGGTGATGGCTTTTAAAGTGGAGGTATTGTTGGGTGTCCGTGGGTTTGTGGTAGATGTCTGTGATAATATGATTGTTCTTAATTTTAACTAGTATATCTAGGAAGGGTAGCTCTGTGTGATTGTCTTCTAGTGTGAATTTGATTTTGGGGTATAGATTTTGTAGTGTGTTGTGTAATTCGTTGATGTCCCCCCATGTGGGATCCCAAAGAATGAAACAGTCATCCAGATATCTTTTCCAAGATTTTATGAATAGGGATTTTGTATTTGTTCCATAAATTGATTCTATCTTTGTGTATAATATTTCTTCTAGGTAGGCTAGTGTCAGGGTAGCATATGTCGGTGCCATTTTGGTTCCCATTGCTGTACTAAGGTCTGGATGAAGTTCTCGTTGTTAAATTCGAAGGAGTTATTGTTGGGGATAATGTTTATACTGTCGATAATAAATTGTTTAGTAAACCTTGGGTGTAGAATTTGTGGATGTTTGTTAATCCAGTATGAGATTGCTTCTTTGCCTAGGTCATGGGGTATGTTGCTATACAGGCTGCTAACGTCAAATATCACTAGTTCAGTTCCTGGGTTTACTGTTTGTGGTAAGGAGCTTAGAAAGTGTATGTTGTCTCTTATGTAGCTCCTTACTTGTCCGGTGAAAGGTTGTAGTAAAATGGTGATTAGGTTGCTAAGTCTGCTTGTTGGGCATGTTGGTCCTGCTACTATCGGTCTGTATGTAAGGTCACTTGGATTTGGGATACTAATGTATTCTGATTTGTGTGTGTTTATGGCATTTTTAATCTCATTTGATTTATGTAGTTTGGGTAATCCGTAGAAGTAGTTTGTTTTTGTCATGAAGTTGGTTAGGAAATCTCTTTCTTTCTTTGTAAGAATTTTATTGTATGTTGTGCAAAGTTTTGTGATTTTTGAAATGGTGTTGTTGTCAATGTTGGTGCTAATTTGTTTATAGTAATCTTTGTTCCCAAGTGCTTCTATAATTTTCGATTTATAGTAGTTTTTGCCAAACGGAATATATTTTTATCTCAACAAGACAATCCCCATAACATTTTTTCTGTCAAATAGAACAGACACTTTTAAATGAAAGAAAAATGAAATGTTATCTCAAATGAAACACTTTTATCAAATGGAATATACATCTGAAGAGAGCATAATGGATAAACGATAAATGCTCGAAACGCGTTATGAAATTATATTTAAAAAAACTTAAAATGTTAAAATGATAAGATAATAAAGTTTTTTTTTTACTAGCGTTGGTAACCACAATTCTTTAAATATACTTTTTTCTCTCGTTGGAACTGCACTGATGCTACACAACCCCTTCCCCCCTCTCTCTCTCTCTCTCTCTCTCTCTCTCTCTCTCTCTCTCTCTCTCTCTCTATATATATATATATATATATATATATATATATATATATATATAAAGATAAATGAAGGAAGAGAGATAATGATGTATGAAAGACAAATCTATTTTATCTTTTTTTGTTCAATGCAAAGTGTACTCGATAAAAAGATTTTTATTTTTCTTTCCTTAAGCCAAGGCTTTTCAAAGATTAAAATCTTATCATCAGAGGAATTACATAGATGGATAAGCCAACATTCAAAATTTGAAAAAAATATAAAGTAATGGAGAGTAAGAGTATGCGTGTAAAAAAATATGGGGTCTGTCCAGTTGGTGAATGTCCGTTGATAAGGTGTCCGGTGAATGGAGATTTAAAGATGGAAAAGAAGGGTTTTCGTGGAGGCAGTGTTGAAATGTTCAAAATGAAGTAAATCCAATAGAAAGATGTTTAGTTCCATCGTAGATGGAACGCACTTATTCGGATGTAATTTTGAGATGTTATTATATATATATATATATATATATATATATATATATATATATATATATATATATATATATATATATATTATATTATTATATTATATATATATATATATATTGTATTATTATATTATATATATATATATATATATATATATATATATATATATATATATATATATATAAATTCCCGAAACAGTTTTTCATGGTAAACAACTGATGATCCCTTAAAATAGTGTTAGAAACTAACTAATATAATAACTGTAAAAAATAAATTGACTTACATGAGTGATTTCCCACTGGAAGACTTGGGACTTAAGGGTTTTTTGTTTTTTTATATATATATATATATATATATATATATATATATATTTTTATATATATAGTTTTAATGGTTGAGAAACTTCCGAGACTATATATATATATATATATATATATATATATATATATATATATATATATATATATTATATTATTATATTATATATATATATATATATATATATATATATATATATATATATAATATTTATAAATAAATATTAATTATTTATTACCTATATATATATATATATATATATATATATATATATATATATATATATATATATATATATATATATATATATATATATATATTGTTTAATATAAGAGACAACTCATGTTTAGATATCCTTTGCTAGATCCTTTCAATAGTCCTAAGTAGGATCTTAGTTTTGGAGAGGAATTGGCTGATGAATTTGCAATAGTTTGGATTTGTCTCCCAAGTACTTTCGGCCCCATCTGTGTATATCTTCAGGGGGAATGAGGTTAATCAGGTACAGACCATGTGTTAGTATTATAGAAGGTTTTTGGCGGGAATTATGTACTAAGTACGAAACTATATTTGGAGCTATACACATTTTAGAATATAATTACTGATATTAAAGTTAATTCTATTAATTAGGGTTTTGGTTTTTTTTTTATATATAGGGCTTCTAATATATGGAGTTTTTGTTTGTTAGTACTACGTTCTACGATTTTGGTATTTTCTACTAAGAGTTTTCTGAATTCCGATCGGAGGCAGGAATGGTCGTTAGTTAAGTGTTGGGCTATGGCGCTAGTATCAGACAAATGCATCGTCAATCTTCTCGACAAAGTCGTGGTAGTTAAACCTATATATATGTTTTTTTGTTATGTCTGCAAGAGAAGATGCTATATATATATATATATATATATATATATATATATATATATATATATATATATATATATATATATATATATATATATAAACTTCTGCATGTTTTTAGTGTGTCTCTTTGTCAGGAATATTTATTCGAAATATATATATATATAATCTCTCTCTCTCTCTCTATATATATATATAATCTCTCTCTCTCTCTCTCTCTCTCTCTCTCTATATATATATATATATATATATATATATATATATATATATATATAATCTATATATATAGATATATAAACTTCTGGATGTTTTTAATGTGTCTCTTTGTCGGGAATATTTATTCGAAAGGCAACTTAATGGATTTTATCATCTGATAATAAATTCAATTCATGTGAGATTCGTTTCAGGACGATTAAAAACCATCGATCCTTTTTTTAAAGGCTTGATCGATATTTGTATTGAGCGCGTTTAAAGTGTTTCTATTCACGACACAATACGTTAGTTTCATTGGAAGAAAAGACGACATATTTACATAGATTTCATTTTATTCAATAAATTCGTGCAACTTCTTTTAAATCGAAAGAAAAACAGATACAGTGTTTTAAACACACATTGGCGGCTTCCCTGAAGATTTCAAAATAGTCGTCTTCAAATCCAACGTCAACAGGTTTCTTGTCATACACCGTCCCCACAAGTAATCAAACTGATTTCATTAATCTTTCTAACCCTAACCATAACTTAAACCCTAACCCTAACCCTAACCCTAACCCTAACCCTAACCATAACCCTAACCATAACCCTAACCCTAACCCTAACCCTAACCCTAACCCTAACCCTAACCCCAACCCTAACCCTAACCATAACTTAAACCCTAACTCTAACCCTAACCCTAACCCTAACCCTAACCATAACTTAAACCCTTACCCTAACCCTAAGCCTAACCTTAACCCTAACCATAACTTAAACCCTAACTCTAACCCTAACCCTAACCCTAACCATAACTTAAACCCTAACCCTAACCCTAACCATAACTTAAACCCTTACCCTAACCCTAAGCCTAACCCTAACCCTAACCCTAACAATAACTTAAACCCTAACCCTAACCATAA
>OY744549.1:413430-428430 GCA_963556195.1 Sepiola atlantica
ATACATACACAAACACACACGCATACACGCACGTGTCGTTTTCATATGCAAATTTTTGGTTCAACTTTCAACAAACTTTATCGCTTATGTTTTACATCTGCTAATAAATGTTTTATTTTTTATTTTACAGTTTCTCACTTTTTATTAACAACATTCTATTGTTAACTGGTGATTTATTCCAAACATGTTTTTTTATCGAACCGGTCTAGTCCCGATATCAAGTGCTTAGTGTGTTGCTTGTTTTCTGGCTCAGAATCCATCCATCTAACACTCATCGTTGGCTAGTTTTTGACCTTGAAGTGATATTTTTCTTTTTAGCGCCTTACATCAAGTGGCTTCATGCTTTGTCTCGAGCGATTTCCATTTGTTATGGTGCCGTACCTATATGACGAACAGTTGGACTCGTCCATTCCTAATAAAATACTGGTCTACTCTGGCAGTCAGGACTGATATACCACTTCTCTTGATATCTTTTCTTCAATATATATTGTTCACCTACCCCCGTGTTCTGGGTCCTCATTTCGGCCCCTAAACAGGGTCACAACAATATATATATATATATATATATATATATATATATATATATATATATATATATATAGAGAGAGAGAGAGAGAGAGAGAGAGAGAGAGAGAGAGAGAAGAAAAAGGGTGATAAATATGCGACGATTGTCCAAATTTATTTCAAATTTCAATTGTTCAATGCAAGGTGTATTCAGTAATAAACTAGTGTTTATTATTCTTTCCTTAAGCCAAGGCTTTTCAAAGATCGAAATCTTATCATCAGAGGAGAAATACGGATGGATAAGTTGGCTTTCGAAAAAACCAAAGTTCAAATATTTGAAAAATATGAAAATTATTATTAAAAATTATTAAAATAATTTTTGTTAAAAAAATGTATTGAATGAAAAGAAAAGTTCCGTGAAAAAGATATGCAAATTGTCCGGGTGGTAAATTTCCGTTGAAAAGAAGTCCGGTGAATTGTAGAATGTGAAGAAAAACTCTTTGCGTGGGAGCAGATTGGAGAAAGTGCTCAAAATATAGGTAAGTCCAGACGCACTTAAAGGGGGTTGAGAAGAGGGAAACAGGCCATTTTTTGAATGTACTTCTAGGGCCAAATAAAACAGATGAATATATATATATATATATGAGAGAGAGAAGCGGCAGTCTAAACGGAAACGATATTAAGACTCCTGAGGAGGTAAGGCTTGGGAGGGGGATGTTATAGTGCCGTACCTATATGACGAACAGTTGGACCCGTCCATTCCTAATAAAATACTGGAAACATTTAGGCTTCTCGTAATTGGATTGAACTCCAGTCTACCCTGGCAGTCAGGACTGATAAACCACTTCTCTTGTTCTCTGTACATATCTTTTCTTCAATATACATTGTTCACCTAACCCCGTGTTCCGGGTCTTCATTTCGACCCCTAAACAGGGCCACAACACCATTAAGAAAAAAGTAAATAGGAACTATCTTATTAACTAGTGTTGGGTATTTAATTGGTTCTCCTGTAAGGTGATGAGGAGAGGATGAAAGGGGTTATCCTTTTATCTTCTCGTAAAGAAACGGAACAACGAAAAGTATTTATGTAACTATAACAAAAAGGGGTTTTATTAACTCAAGGTTACCTATACCGTTTGGTATAGGTAGAAGAGAGTGGGACAGTGTCCGTCTGAGGAAGAGGAAGAATATAAGAGTTCTTAGGGCTGCCCGTGGATTTCTTCAGGTGAAAGATGGTAGTAGTCGTCAAGTGGCGACGGCGGCAGGAGAAAGAGCGTTTCCTCGTTCCTCGCTGGTGCTCTCTGCGATGTGTCCAAGCTGGTGCCAGGAGGTCGTCTGATCTTTTTCTTCGAACCCTAAGGGAACATAAGTAGTCCCTTGGGGAACTAACGATATTACTGCGCCCTGTGATTTGATTGGACAAGCCAGCTCACAGGGACAGTGATTACGCATTCAAAAGTAGTCCCTATTGGTGACTGCTACACTCCTATGCCAAACAGATTCAAAGCTGTTTCCACATAAACAGACAGACAGACAGACAGACAGACAGACAGACAGACAGACAGACAGATCAAGTATGCCAGTGATCTATTCCAAACATATATGTTTTTATCAAATCGGTCTAGTCCCAATTTCGCTACACAAATATTAATTGTTTAGTGTTGTGTTTCCCGTCGTCTAAAATAACCCATCCAAAACTGTCGAAATTTTGCGGTTGTTAACAAAATCCGACTTTAGAATAACAAAGAGATATAAAAAAACAGAATACATTAAAAAAAAACAAGGGCCAAAGAGAAAATAAGGGAGGTTCGGTAGTGATTTAAATGAGTTTTATCAACATAAAAAAAGGGGCCAGCTGCTTTTATGTTCCAAAGCTATATGAACTACGACGTTAACCCGAGTAACAATAAAGGGAAAAAAACATAACAAGAATTCATCTAGTCTGGTGTGTTGGGATTAAAATAATCCTGTAAATAAAGTTTGATTCTCACACGTGAGAATGGGGTAACAATGTGCAGATAAACCATCAAAAGAGAGATATAGGACGAAAGCCTGAGAGAAGGAACACAAAACACCAGAATGTAGTTTCATAGCAATTTTAGTAAGAAAGAGAAAGGTGCAGTCATAGAATATTTACAAACAGAGTTTTCAAAGTTCAGTTAGGCATAGTCAATTTGAGAAGGGGTTTGCGAAAACGTGATTCGCGAGAACTTATCTGTATAGAGTTCGGGTAACTGCGGAAGGTCATTCTCTGTGACTGCCGTCTTGGGCTGTTGTCACTGAGGATGCCAGCCGATGTGTTGCTGACTTGAGCGGAGTCGTCGAAAAAGATGGCGGAGAGCCGTGTGCAAGTGTTTTTTTAAGGGCTGGCTCACGTGACATCTAAGGGAATAGGGGTTGCAATGCCTGACAGCCAATCCGTGAGGGGGGGGGGCTTAAATAAATTCCAACAAAGTCACAAAAGGCTAATTCGCTGGGGACAACGAAAAGAAGAAAAAAAGTAATTATTCCCTTTTTTAACAAAAATACACGAGAATGGCCGCAGAGGCCTTCTAAGAATTCTGACAAAAGGGGTCGAAAAAGGGGTCTACAATTAAAAATAAAAACTGATATATTTTAGAACAGCAGGTAGGCGAAATCTGGTTTCCAAGGGCCTTTAGCCCTGTTTTTCTCTGAAATCTGTGTTTCAAAATTGTCTCCTTTTATCTCCCTTTTTTTCAAAGACCTTTCTTTACAATAACCTTTGATTCTTAAATTTCTTCTCAAAGGATAATTTCCTCACTCTGTCAGCGACGAAATCCAACAGCGGGCCTTCAAAAGCTTCAACATTTCTATCGACCCTTTTTAGAGACCTTTTCTCTGTACATAAAAGGGAAGAATAAAAGATACGTTGATATCCCCTTTTTAGAGCCGTTTTGCTCTTTACATAAAAGGGGCTTGGAGAAAACCCCATCAACGGAGCATCCAAAAAAGGGCGTGTTCTTTCTCTAAGAATGGGTTGGACACATGGCCATCCCTACTACAGGCCAGGCAATCGTGCAACTGGGGTCTTTTACTGGGGGCCATGTGAACTTTCTTAAATATTCAATATAGAAGTTGCAAACTATATCATCAACTGGTGCGGATCCTTTTTTTCTTTTTAACCACAATATACAAGTAATGATCTTTTTACATAAGTACACAATCTCTAAAAAAAATCCAACATTGAAATAAAAATTCTTCATTGAAATATGCATTTGCCTTTGTTTATTCAAAATTACATGTCTCTTCATTTATAGGAATTTGTCAATTGTCAAATTTATCAATTAGCTCATTGTGGTTCTTATTATTTGGTATGTAAAACACATAAAAACATCAAACTAATCTCACAGAGGAATTTTACCTTTGTTTGCAACTTCTATATCGAATATTTAAGAACATTCACATGGCCCCCAGTAAAAGACCCCAGTTGCACGATTGCCTGGCCTGTAGTAGGGATGGCCATGGCTGGTACTAATTAAAAAAAAGAAAGGCGCCAATAGCAGATCTTGACCGAATAAGGGACGACCCTGGTTTTAGTACACCTTCGTCAACCCAACTGCTTACAACTGCTTTCCCCTGCCTATCCCCTCATAGAATGGGGGGGGGGGAAGGCAAAAAGGATCATGACAATCAACTGTTGACGACCTCCCCCACTCTGACAAATCTCGCAGAGAATGAAATAAATAAAAGACGAAAAGACGAGAGAAAACTCGGCAAGGAGTCTTGCAGGTGTTTCTATAAATGGATGACATTTACATAAGCGCCAGTCCTTCAGTCCTCCCTTTCTTCTTCTTCTTCTTCTTCTTCTTCTTCTTCTTCTTCTTCTTCTTCTTCTTCTTCTTCTTCTTCTTCTTCTTCTTCTTCTTTTCTTTCTTCTTCTTTTTCGTCTTTTCTTCTTCTTCTTTTTCTTCTTATCCTTCTTCTTCTTCTTTTTTCCTTATCTTCTTCTTCTTCTTCTCTTCTTCTTCTTCTTCTTCTTCTTCTTCTTCTTCTTTTTCTTCTTCTTCTTCTTCTTCTTCTTCTTTTCCTTCTTTTTCTTCTTTTCCTTCTTCTTTTTCTTCTTCTTCTTCTTCTTCTTCTTCTTCTTCTTCTTCTTCTTTTTCTTCTTCTTCTTTTTCTTTTTCGTCTCTTTCTTCTTCTTCTTCTTCTTCTTCTTCTTTTCCTTCTTCTTTTTCTTCTTTTCCTTCTTCTTCTTCTTCTTTTTCGTTTTTGTCTCTTTTTCTTTTTCGTCTTTTCTTCTTCTTCTTTTTCTTCTTATCCTTCTTCTTCTTCTTCTTTTTTCTTCTTTTTTCTTTATCTTCTTCTTCTTCTTCTTCTTCTTCTCTTCTTCTTCTTCTTCTTCTTCTTCTTCTCTTTCTTTTTCTTTTTCGTCTCTTTCTTCTTCTTCTTCTTCTTCTTCTTCTCTTCTTCTTCTTCTTCTTCTTCTTCTTCTTCTCTTTCTTTTTCTTTTTCGTCTCTTTCTTCTTCTTCTTCTTCTTCTTTTTCTTTTTCTTTTTCGTCTCTTTCTTCTTTTTCGTCTTTTCTTCTTCTTTTTCTTCTTATCCTTCTTCTTCTTTTTTCTTTATCTTCTTCTTCTTCTTCTTCTTCTTCTTCTTCTTCTTCTTCTTCTTCTTCTTCTTCCCATTGTGCGTGTGTTCGTTGTCATACAGCTTCATTGCTTTTTTTGAGAGACGGAAATGAGTTCCTTAAAACCTTCCCATATTTCAGTCTCTCGAGGAGAAAAAACGATGAATTTGCTGCCGCAGAGATCAAGGCAGACGGACAGACGGACAAAATGATCCATGTGTTGCGCGAAGTTTGAATATATTTTCCAAGCAAATAGAAACATTGAGTGTTTCTATAAATGGCTAACATATCAAATAGCTCTCTCTCTCCTCCCCTCTCTCTCCCCCTCTCTCTCTCCCTTTCTCTCTCTCCCCCTCTCCCTCTCTCTCTCTTTGCTTCCCTCTCTCCTTCTCTCTCTCTCTCTCTCTCTCTCTCTCTCTCTCTCTCTCTCTCTCTCTCTCTATCTCCCTCTGTGTGTGTGAAGGCACACAGATTCATAGCTCTTTGAAAAACGGTAATGAGTTCGACCATTCTTTAAACATGTAACTCATTCCAGTCTCTTGAAGGGAAAAAAACAGAACGATGAAACGGTTACATGTTGCCACAGACAGACAGACAGACAGACAGACAGACAGACAGACAGACAGATACAAGAAATAAACAAAAAAATCGCTAGATGATTCGCGGATCTCGCAAGACTAAGATGTAATTTCTAAGCAAACACAAAGCAAAAAGACGAGAAAGAAAACTCGACAAGGAACCCTCTGAGTGTTTCTAAAAATGGCTGACATTTCAATACGCGCCATTACTTCATTGCACCTTCTCTCTGTCTCTCTCTACCCCTCTCTCTTTCCCCCTCTCTCTCCCTCTCTCTTTCTCCTTCTTCTCATTACTCTCTCTCTCACTCTCCCTCTTTATCTTCCTCTCTCTCCTCCCTCTCTTTCCCTCTTTCTCTGGTCTTAATCAGTCAGCAAGATGTGGTTCACAGCCAACATATTTACTGAATCGCAAATACTTCGTTGAAATGGACAGAAGTAGATTACAGGGTCTGATATGTTCACAACCAACATATATTATTTAGAGGAAAAGTGTGTCCAGCTAAAAGTCAGGAACTACACAAGATACTTCACAAATCACAATCAACATCTCTCTTCGCAGTGCATCTCTTCCTTTTTCTATCCGATGTGAGAATATTTTATTCCATATAAGGCAATTCGTGTTTCCTCTTCAACCTCTAACTCAAAGGAGGCTGAAGCTGTTGCTAAAGAGACAAATATATATATATATATATATATATATATATATATATATATATATATATATATATATATATATATATATATATTTAGATCTGTATGGCTAGGTTTCCTTCCTCTTATCTACTTACCTTTCTGGTACCAAAGGTACTTAGGCTTTATTTTTTAATTTTTATTTATTTATTCTTAATGCAATTTTGATTCCTATATAATTTTATTGCTAACTACCATATTGCAGAATGGTTCTTGGGTTTAGTGTTTAGATAGTATTATTATTATTATTTATATTTTTATTATTTTTTTTTTTATTTATATTTTTTTTATTGTTATAATTAATGTTATTTGATATGCAAATTACCATATCATACGGTAGTCTAATTATTATTATTATTATTATTATTATTATTATTATTATTATTATTATTATTATTATTATTATTATTATTATTATTATTATTATTATTATTATTATTTTATCATTATTATTATTATTATTATTATTTTATCATTATTATTATTATTATTATTATTATTATTATTATTATTATTATTATTATTATTATTATTATTATTATTTTATTATTATTATTATTATTATTATTATTATTATTATTTTATCATTATTATTATTATTATTATTTTATCATTATTATTATTTATTTGTGTATATATTAGTGAAATTTTCAGCTGAATTATTTCGACACTTGATTATTGGGAAATGGTAGTATTATCAGTACCATTGGAGAGTCATGAATATTATAACTGTCCTGTTTTTAAATCTCCGAAACAGTTACATGGTAAACAGATGATGATCCCCGTGTTAATATTAGACGCTTACGGTCTCCTGTTTTTGTTTCACTGTTAGATACTTAACCCCCCTTTATATATATATTTTTTTTTATTTTATTTACTTATATATTTTTTTATTTTTTTTATCTGTCTATGAATTTTCCAACGAATGTTAAGTCTGCAATATCTTGGATTTAGTTAGTGTCTCTGGGAATTTAAACTGCATTTTACCCCCTTTTTTTTGTTAAAATGACTTAAAGCTTCTTTAGACTATATATATATATATATATATATATATATATATATATATATATATATATATATATATATATATATTTAAAATGTTATTTATACAAACATTATTGGTTACATATGTGCATACATGTTTCGGTTGTACTCTTCTCAGTAAATAAACCTCTACCAATAACACTTATCGTTGCCTTATTTGGTCTGAAGAGGTTGACTCTCTGTGAAGAGTGCAACCGAAACATGTATGCACATATGTAACCAATAATGTTTGTACAAATAAAAATGTATACTTAAGAACAGCTCTACTTGTTATTGAGCACTTTTTATAAACACTGGAGTTTCAACGGATTTACATCTACAGAAACTAATACAATACGTGTACTATATATATATATATATATATATATATATATATATATATATATATATATATATATATATATATATATATATACAGGGTGTCTCAAAAAAATGTACTCACTCGTAGAATGACGAGAAAACTTTTATTTATGAACATAGAGTGAAATGAAATAGCATCGAATACATGAGTTTCATGTATTTGAAGCTATTTCTATTTTCATAAATATGTTCATAAATAAAGGTTTTCTCGTCATTCTAAGAGTGAGTACATTTTTTTGAGACACCCTGTATATATATATATATATATATATATATATATATATATATATATATATATATATATAGAGAGAGAGAGAGAGAGAGAGAGAGAGAGAGAGAGAGATAGTGAGAGAGAGAGAAAGCGAAAGAGAGAGAGATAGAAGGAGAAAGCGAAAGAGAGAGAGAGAGAAGGAGAAATCGAAAGAGAGAGAGAAAGAGAAAGCGAAAGAGAGAGAGAGAAGGAGAAAGCGAAAGAGAGAGAAGGAGAAAGCGAAAGAGAGAGAGAGAGAGAGAGAGAGAGAAAGAGAAGGAGAAAGTGAGAGACGCCAGGTAATATAATTCGGAAGCATCATCACCTTCCCCCTGTCTGTCTGTCTGTCTGTCTGTTACTCTTTCTTTTCTTGGTCTGTACTTGCAACAAAGATGTAGGTGACAGCCAGCATATTTACTGAATCGCAAATACTTCTTTGAACTAGACTGGAGGGCTAACATATGTTCATAATCCACACCTATTATATACAGGAAAGTGTGTGCGGCTAAAAGTCAGGAACTACACAAGATACACCCAAAAAACTTTACATCATTGGATTCACTATAAACCCGTCAATGTTATTGTAAAACTACTGTGATATTAATTCCCTTGGGGAACCATGAATCAAATTAGTGCAAAAAAAGTCGGCTAAAAGTCAGAAACTACACAAGATATAGAGGAGGAGGTGATCCCTGGTTTTTGGTATTATTATTTTGGGACAACGGTAGCGTCATTTTGGGTTTAACAGGAACCACTCCGTCTATTTAATATTTAAAAGGAGGAAGGATAAATGTTCTATTATAGCGAAAGAAGAAACATTGGTATAAACAACATGCATACATGTTAAAGGAGGAAATGCATGGGAGAAGTACATTTAATAATAGGCAACAGGGTTTTGTGAATGAAAGTGAGAAGAAGACATTATTATAATCACAAATAATAATAATATAACGAGTTTTACATGAATTTAAAGATCAGTTTGTGTGAAGAAAGTGTTCATTGAATTTTTCATTTTTGGTTTATGTAACTCGTGGTTTTGGTAGAGAAAGTTCGTTAAGTGTACACGAGTTTTGAGAAATGTCTTTCCTAGTGTGAATATGCGTGTTGGCGTACAGAGACAATGTGTCACTGTGTAAGTATGTGTAAGAGAGCGCATATAACTAAGAGTCATTGTGGCATCGTATATTCTGATACTGGTTGTTTGTTTGTGACGAAAGTCGTGCGTTAGCATTGAAGGCTTGTACGTGCGTTTTTCAATTTTTCTTTGAAGGAGTCCTTTCCGTCCTGCCCGACCGGCCGAAAGGCACGGGGGGGGGGGTATGTTTCAGGTCTCGTTCCGATGTGTGTGTCTTGGGTATTTGCTGGTCTCTGGCTTTATTCATCTACCTCCCACAAGGTAAGATGTGACACAAGGTCGGGAAAGTGGGATTAGATAAGCCAGCGCCCGAGAAGGTGAGCACTCTGGCAATTTAAAAATTGCCTGGGCAGCCCCGTCGGCATTCCCCGGTAGGGGCGCCTCAGACAGTAAGCAATAAACTTACTCCTCCCAAAAGAGGGGAGGCAAAGCCTGGGAGGGTGCACCTCCTAGAACTGCACAGGACCAGCAACCCCCAATAGACCGGCGTAAATCCAGACCCAAAGGCCCGGACGATACCGGTTTATTAGGTGGGGTAAAAATCTGGTGTCTGACCGTTTAGATTTGCATTTATATTGAGGAGTATCTCGACGAACCCGGGAAAAGAAAGAGGGTAGCTCTTAAAGCCATTCGCTTTTGGGCGTTCGTTTGGAGCGTTTGTAGATTTCACTAGAGATACACTCATGAACTTTACATCAACGGATTCACTGTAAACCCGACTTTGTTATGGAAAAAGTACTGTAATATTCATTCACTTGGGGAACCATGAATAAAAATTAGCGCATGGGACCGAGATAAAAAATCTTTTTTTATTCTAATTGAGAGTTGTTTAAAATACAACACTGAAACTAGGTCAAATAGTCAGTTCTCTCTCTCTCTCTCTCTTTACATCGCTCTCTACATTCCATTCAATATACGTTACTGATCGCAATTTTAAAACATGTGACTTCTTCAACCTCTAATTAAAACATTTTTTATGAAATATCTAATGTGTATTGTGATTGTTTTTATTTTTTGTACTTTTTCACTTTGTACTGACGATGTCCAAGCCGAGGAGTTTTTAAATGTGTTTTTTAAACGCATTTTAGAAACATATTTTAATGTATTTTAAAACATACTCTAAAACTAACATCTGTAAATCATTTGAAATACTTTAAAATTCTTGAAAAGCGATATCCTTCGTTTTACCCGAAAGAATTGTTGCCAGAAAGAGAGAGAGAGGGGGGGGGGTAGAAATCGCGTGAAGGAGGGAGAGAGATAAAGAGAGAGAGGTAGAGAGAGAGAGAGAGAGTAAGAGGTAGATATAGAGATAAAGATAGATCGAGAGACGTAGATAGATAGATAGATAGATAGATAGATAGATAGAGAGTGAGAGACAGATACAGAGACAAGGACAGAGATAAATACATGGAGGAGGGAGAGAGATAGATAAAGATATTTCCAGGAAAATGGATTCGATGTCCACCAAGATTGTATTGTAGTCTGTTGGAGCTGTCAAGTATTACGATTAAACTAACGACAAGGTAAAGACAATTTCTGTGAGAATTAGGTTAGGGTTAAGATTAGGGTTAGGGTTAAAGAAAAGATTTTTGAAGTTAGTTCTGTATTCTCTCTTTGGACAACATGTGTCAATAGGCCGTATTTGATTAGAGTTAAGGTTAGGGTTAGGGTTAGCATATCTTGTATTTATGTTAATGACTAACACACACTAACTAACCCTAACCCTAACTCTAACCTCCGCAAATGTGTCAATAGGGGATATTTGATTCTTATATAAGTAAAGGATTGCCTCAGAGTTAGGGATAGTGTTAAAGTTAGGGTTAGTTAGTGTGTGTTAGGGTTAGGGTTAGGGTTAGGGTTAGTTAGTGTGTGTTAGTCATTAAAATAAATACAGATCTGCTAACCCTAAACCCTAAACCCTAACCCTAACCATAACCCTAAACCCTAACCTGAACCCTAACCCTAACCCTAACCCTAACCCTAATCCCTAACCCTAACCCTAATCCCCTAACCCTAACCCTAACCCTAATCCCCTAAACCTACACCCTAAACCTTACCCTAACCCCCTAACCCTAATCCTAACCCTAACCCCAACCCCTAACCCTAACCTTAACCCTAACCCTAACCCTAAACCCTAACCCTAACCCTGTGACAGAGTAGTCAAGACCGACGGGGATCGGGTACCCTAGTGGCGCACTAGTATGCATCTTGGTGATGATGCTAGGTCTTACGTAGAAACGAAGTGGAGATATAAGAATAGTACATATATTCAACACGAATCGACTATCCAAACATCGGCCAGAGCCGGCGACGAAATGGCTGCAAAGAGTCGTGTAATTGTCAATTCTGTTTAAATCTCACACAAAGCCGAGTTAAAACAGATGTACAAAGTTTAGACAAAATCTTTTATCACCAAAAGAAAAACATATGATCAGGTGTATCAGTGCTACACTAGCCGGGCGGGCTAAGCTGATGGTCAGAGATACCCATCTAAGCTGTCGTCATTAATTAGGGCGAAGAAACCGAGTAATTGTTTTTATGATAACAATAAAACGGGAAATCCCATGTATCTGTGTCATTGACAAGGGGACGCGCCCCGTCCCCCTCCAACCTCCTGAGAGAGGAAGAAACGCAGCAGCATATTTAATTAAATAAGGCTTAGCTTTACAGCATAACACACAGACTGTAAATAGCAGATCAGCCTGAATATCTTAAGGTTCCGTATTCGATCTTAGCTCGACCCATCTGCTTTTTTTCTCTATATTTTTTGGTAAACCCATTACTTAATATTAACATAGTGTTTAATCCCGAGCAACGCCGGCTAGAGACAGAAACTAGTTCAATATAATTTTAGTGAAATTTCATCGAAGGTTCAGAATAGAAGCTATATTGTTTAATTCCCATTAAATTAGGGATGTGTTCATCTCTTTATATACTGTATTGTTCCTGCATTCTCTCGGTAAAATAATCCGAATGTGTATTTCAAGTGAGCGATCAATTTGCTTGTCCTCTTTCAAGCAGTAAAGAAAAGAATGAATCTTATTGGTTGAAAAATTGCTTGAAAAATGTTTTCTGAAGCAGAAATGAAAGGGAAGAATCTTATTGGTTGAACAATTGCACAGAGGGAAGACTGAGAAATATTACGAGATAGAAAAAAAGAATTGAAGAATCGTAAGAATCGAGGGAGGGAAGAGTGTGACCATACACCTTTTCAGTAAGAGAAAGGACTTTGAGTTAGAACGAGAAAGGTCGGGCGTTCGGCCTCTCGTTCGGATGACAGAGTGCATTGGCTGAAGTATTCTACCCATCGTTTTCCTTACCATAGTTTAGGACTTTAATAAGCTAATTGCGATTGTATGCGCGCACATAGAGACAATGTAATAGGAATGTAAAAGACATTACCATACGATAGACATTACTTCAAAGTTAAAACAATTCTTTTATCTTCGTTAATAATTACTTTTATACAAAAAGACCTCGTCAAGTTGTTGCATCATTCTATTGTTGATTTGTTCTGCTTGAATAACCTTTGCCTTCACAGAATCAACGAAGCCGTCATCATCATCGACATCATCCCGACCTGGAGGAATTTCGACCGAGATATTTTTTATTGCCACTACGACGATCGGCCAGAGAGTGTTCACGGTCTGGCAAGATCTCTGTGTAGAGAACCAGAGGCGTGAGCAGCGAGACAGAGACACGAGTGGGGAACTATGTTATAAGTGGTTCCGTGACACGGAACAGAGTGGGGTATCTGTTATACTTGGCACCGCGACCAGGATATCAAACACCTGTGTGTGAGTGGCCGACGATACCCACGGTATCGAGATGAGTGGGGTACCTGTTATAATCCTAACCCTAACCCTAATCACTAACCCTAACCCTAACCCTAACCATAAACCCTAAACCCTAACCCTTATCCCTCTAACCCTAATCCCCTAACCCTAACCCTAACCTAACCCTCCCCAGATGTGTCAATAGGGCGTAATTGATTCCTATATAAGTAAAGGATTGCGTCAGGAGTGAGATACCTTCTGGGGCGGTAGAATGATCTAACCAGATTTGATGTAAGTCTATTTAACGTCTAGAGTAAAGGTCAGTCCTAGAAGCTTATCTTGACCTAATTGTTGAAAGGTCGTTAAACGCCAACCAACCAACATAAACTTATCAAAGCAAGGCGCCATCTATTTCAATATTCACAAAGGAACACACGTCAAATGACACAACGTCAAGCCATCTTTCCGATAAGCAGTTGTAGTAGCTTCAACGACTTATAAACGATTATCCTCGAGTAGTTTTTGGCCTTGGTAAGTGATGACTCATGAGTTTTAAAACAAACACTCAAAGAAAGGAATTGGAAGGTTTCACACATATTCGCGAAAATTGTGCTTTTTTTATGCCACTTGATGTAAGGAGCTAAAACAAATTAAATACTTCAAGATCAAAAAACGATAAGTGTTAGATGGATAGATTACGAACAGCAATTCTTCCTCCTTTGTCAGAAACATCGCTTATGGAACGTGAGGAAAATAATGGTGTCCCTTCTCTTAATTATGCTATTAACAACATTAAACTGACAAAGCAATCACTACAAGATAAATAAACTAACCCTAACAATGATAATTTTTTTTAAATGTAAATCGCTCCAGACAAGACACGAAACCACTTGATGTAAGGAGATAAAAAAATACTACTTCAAGGTCAAAAACTAGCAAACGATAAGGGTTAGATGGATAGATTCCGATCCAGAAGACGGCAATTCTTTCCCCTTTGTCAGAAACATCGTTCATGGAATGCAAGGACTAAAATACAACAAAAAAAGAAAAAGCGAGAGTTACGAGGCTGCCGAAAGTAAATCGAAGTTAGTCACTTTCTACTCTCCTGATTGCAGAAAGGGTGTGTGTGTGTGGGGGGGGGGGGGTAGGGGGGGGGAAGAAATATTTTCCGAAATGAATTTCATATATTATAGATATTTTTTTTCCTTTCCGTTAAAATCAACTTTCATCTTTCGAAAAATGATTTAAAACCAGAAAGAAAGAAACGAGATCGATGAATATAGCTGAAATGATTGATTTATGAGTTTAAAATCGTCGCAGACATCGAGAAAGCATTTTCACGTGAGTGCGTCTTTAAGATGGCGTACATTCACGTGAATCGGCAACCTCGTAATTTTCGGCAACCTCGTAATTTTCGACAACCTCGTAATTTTCGGCAACCTCGTAATTTTCGACAACCTCGTAATTTTCGGCAACCTCGTAATTTTCGACAACCTCGTAATTTTCGGCAACCTCGTAATTTTCGGCAACCTCGTAATTTTCGACAACCTCGTAATTTTCGGCAACCTCGTAATTTTCGGCAACCTCGTAATTTTCGGCAACCTCGTAATTTTCGACAACCTCGTAATTTTCGGCAACCTCGTAATTTTCGACAACCTCGTAATTTTCGACAACCTCGTAACTATCGCTTCCCTTATTTTGTCCTTTAGTCCTCACATTCCATGAGCCATGTTTCAGACAAAGGGGGAAGAATTGCTGTTTTCTGGGTAGGAATCTATCCAACTATCACTTATCGTTGGATGTATTTGACCATGAAGAGGTAATTTTTTTTGTAGCTCCTTACATCAAGTGGCTTCATGCCTTGTCTGGAGCAATTAAAAAAATCCTTGCTTCCTATTAGCAGTTGCAATAGCATAACAACTAACAGGCGACCAGTAATAAACAAATCCCCTTCTCCCGAAGGAGGAGGAAATGGCTGTGATGGTGGCCTCCTAGTAACTACTGAACCATACATGATTCAAACTTAAGGGTCTAAGTCCTAAGCAGGTCAGACCCTAGTGTTATAATGTGCCAGGG
>OY744549.1:433430-485930 GCA_963556195.1 Sepiola atlantica
GGAGTTAGGCACAAGGCCAGTTTTTTTTTATCTTACTCCCACAAGTAAGATGTGACCCATGGTCGGGTCGGGAAAGTGCGGTTTAAAAATTGCCTGGGCAGCCTCGTCGGCATTCCCCGGTAGGGGCGCCTCAGGCAGTAAGCAATAAACTTACTCCTCCCGAAAGAGAGGGGGCGAAGCCTGGGAAGGTGGACCTCCTAGAACTGCACAGGACAGACCCATAGACCGGCGTAAATCAAGCCCCGAAGGCCAAGACAATACCAGTCTATGGGGTGCAGTATCCATCGGAACAGATACTACACTTTGATCTTAGCCAAAAGGCCAAGAACGTGGAGATAAGCAGTATTTTATTCCCTCCCACCACAGGAAGATGTGACACAAGGTCGGGAAGGTGGAGAGATAAATCCAGCGTCCCTAAAGAAGAAGCACTCTGGCCTAGCAAAAATAGCCTGGGCAACCCCGTCGGCATTCTCCGATAAGGACGCCTCAGGCAGCAAGCAATAAACTTACTCCTCCTCAAAGAGGGAAGGCAAGGCCTGGGAGGGAGCACCTCCTCGGAAAACCCAGGACAGTATACCTCAGCCCGGCAGATAAAAGGCCACCGAAATGACCCAGTTCCTGCCGGACTGATTGTCGAGAACGAATCCTCGACTGGTATTACCCCATCCCAACGTCCTCAATCAACGGAAGTTAATGAGAGACTGATCGGGATTGCAGTAGCTTCAATAACAGGAGTTCATGGTTGACTCTTTACTTTGTCAGCCGTCAAATACGTTAGACTTTATTACGATAAATCTCCTAAGTATATGGAGACCCGAATCAAAGTGGCATTGATTCTTGTCCAAATACATATATTTATGCAAACATTATAAAAATAACAGAATGTTGTTTTTATTTTTTCAATTTTTCTGATGGTCTTTTTTGCAGTAAAATCAAAAAAATTTATAAATGTTTTATAGGTTTCACAGGTTTCACGAACGTTTTCGATTCTTCGTCGAATCATCCTCAGGTGTCAGAAGCAAATGAACAAAAAAGCTGGAGAAAGAAGAGCATTTTTTAAAAGACGGCAGAGAAATGCGCAGAGAACGTTTTTTCGTATTGTTCCAGGAAGTCGTTGGCGATTTTAAATTAAGCAACGCTGGATGGCATCACAGAACAAAATCGCATTACGTTAAGCATTTTAAAAATGTTACCACTGGTTTCATATGTGATGTTGTTACTTTTAGGTTGTTGTGTTTTTATGTATAAATATACAGTATATATATATATATATATATACGAGACCTGCCTAAAAAGTATTCGACCTTAGGCCAGAAAAAATATTTCAAATACGTGACGGGGTTGGGACCATAAAAAAGAGATAATGAGAAACGGGACGGCGGAGATGAAGACTATTTCAAAAGAAGACTTCCAGAGGTGTTTCCGGCAGTGGATGGATCGGTGGGCTAAATGTGTGCAAGCACAGGGGGCCTTTCTGCTCCCTAACCTAACAACGTTTGTCGTGCTGTGGCAATTCTACCAACCAACCATCAAGCTGAGGAAAACCACAACAAGTAAGAGGAGATCGGGTCTTTTATTAGAGGAATCCAAATACGTTTCGTTTTTGCATGTCGGATTGAAGAATAGACGAAATGTTAGGGTCGGAAACCCTCAAAGCATGCGTCGCAGATTGTAATAAATCAACAATGAAACAAATTTAGAGCAAGATAAGTAGTGGCTCATTACTCATTAGTAACTTTTAATGCCGCAAAGACAACAAAGCTCCTTTCCTTCAATAACTACAAGAAACCTCTTCAACCACAGATTGTCATGGCAAATAACACCCTACCTGAGAGTTCATCATTCAAACTCCTCAGCCTAACCTTCACAGGTAACATGAATTGGAACAAATACATTGAAGACATTGCCAAGGCTGCAGCAAAGAAGGTGGGTTCTCTCTTCCGTGCTAGTAAACTCCTCACACCTGACATTATCCCGTATCTCTAAAAAGCCACCATCCGCCCATGCATGGAGTATTGTTGCCTCATCTGGGCTGAGGCATCACCCACTAGTTTCTCTCTCTTAGACAAGGTCCAAAAAAGAATTGCCAACTTAATAGGTCCCTCACTATCAACCAAGCTCCAGCCCCTGTCCCATCGCAGCAATGTAGCATCCTTGTGCCTGTTTTACAAATACTTCAATGGATTGTGCTCTGATGAGCTTGCTGCTCTGGTGCCCTCGACGTAAATTCACTAGACCAACCCGACAATCTGCCAAATCCCATCCATTCACTGTGGAGGTTCCCAGATGCCGAAGAGCTTTCTACTCCAAAAGCTTCGTTCCTCGTGCTGCTGGACTCTGGAACTCCCTCCCTGCTCCCTGTTTTCCTGACGGTACTGACATGCAGAAATTTAAAACTAATGTAAACAGACATCTCGCTGCGCAGCTTCAAATTTAGGTTGACCCCCCCCCCCAAAAAAAAAACTCTCACCTTTTTCTCAGTAGCCCCTTACGTCTACACTGGCGGCCTGCGTTGTTTGGGGTGAACTATGTTAAAAAATAAAAGATTAAAAAAAGCATATTCGCCAAAATTGCTTACAAAAAAAGAAAGATTTTCCGAAATTAATTTCATCATTTTATAGAGAATGTTTCTTTTCGTTTCCGATAAAATTCACTTTCATCTCTCGAAAAACAACGATGAAGCTGTTGTCATATATTTAAAAGAAGAAAAAAATGAATCAGATATCGAGAGATATCGATAAATATATCTGAGATGATTCATGGGTTTTAAAAATCGTCACAGACGTAAGGAAAGCATTTTTCTGCGAGTTCGTCTTTAAAATGTCTGACATTCACGTAAATCGTTACATTTCTTCCTTCCTTTTTTAATCAGCGGGAAAGCGGTTCGCAGATATCTAGTTTTCTGCTCAAAGAAAATCCATGCTTCCAATAGGCAGTTGCAGTAGCTGCGACAACTAACAGGGAGGAGTCCATGGTTGACGTTTTCCTTCGTCTTCCTTCGGGGAATCAAATACGCCATTGTTATTGGTCAGCTTGAAGAATATTACAAAACAGTCCACGACGACCAGATAAGAATTAAAAAAATGGCGGCGTCGGACTGAATAAGGGAAAAAATGAAAAAAATACAAGGAAAAGATTCGAAGTTTTAGCGAATGATCGAAGAAGATTATTCGTAAAAAGGATTATTCCGAAACGATCTTCACGATTTGTTATAAATGTGTGTTCTTTTCTTTCCACTTAAATTCATTTCCGTTTCTTGAATAATCACGACTGTCGCTTCGTTTTGTATTTCTACAAATGACTCTCTCTCTCTTTCTTTCTCCTGTCTCTCTCCTTCCTATTTATCCATTATCCATCCTCTCTTTGTCTATCATTCTTGTCCCATTTCACTTTCCCTCTCTTTCTCTGTTCTCTCCCTCTTCTTCTTCTTATTCTTCTTCTTCTTTAAATATACAACTGATTTAAATATATTTCAATTAACTTTATAATTTGCTTTTTTTAATTGCTAAGCTTAGTTCATAGCGTAGGAAGTTCGTATTTAATTTTGTTTATAGCGTAGGAAATTCGTATGTAATTTTGTTTATAGCGTAGGAAGTTCGTATTTAATTTTGTTTATAGCGTAGGAAATTCGTATTTAATTTTGTTTATAGTGTAGGAAGTTCGTATTTAATTTTGTTTATAGCATAGGAAGTTCGTATTTAATTTTGTTTATAGCGTAGGAAGTTTGTATTTAACTTTGTTTATAGCGTAGGAAGTTCATATTTAATTTTGTTTATAGCGTAGGAAGTTCGTATTTAATTTTGTTTATAGCGTAGGAAGTTCGTATTTAATGTTGTTTATAGCGTAGGAAGTTCATATTTAATTTTGTTTATAGCGTAGGAAGTTTGTATTTAACTTTGTTTATAGCGTAGGAAGTTCATATTCAATTTTGTTATAGCGTAGGAAGTTCATAGTTAATTTTTTTTATAGCGTAAGCAGTTCATAGCCTATGGAGTTGATAGCGTAGGAAGTTCATATTTAATGTTGTTTATAGCGTAGGAAGTTCATATTTAATTTTGTTTATAGCGTAAAAAATTCGTATTTAATTTTGTTTATAGCGTAGGAAGTTTGTATTTAACTTTGTTTATAGCGTAGGAAGTTCGTATTTAATTTTGTTTATAGCGTAGGAAGTTCGTATTTAATGTTGTTTATAGCGTAGAAAGTTCGTATTTAATTGGTTTATAGCGTAGGAAATTCGTATTTAATTTGTTTATAGCGTATGAAGTTTGTATTTAACTTTGTTTATAGCGTAGGAAGTTCATATTCAATTTTGTTATAGCGTAGGAAGTTCATAGTTAATTTTGTTTATAGCGTAAGCAGTTCATAGCCTATGGAGTTGATAGCGTAGGAAGTTCATATTTAATGTTGTTTATAGCGTAGGAAGTTCGTATTTAATGTTGTTTATAGCGTAGAAAGTTCGTATTTAATTGGTTTATAGCGTAGGAAATTCGTATTTAATTTGTTTATAGCGTAGGAAGTTTGTATTTAACTTTGTTTATAGCGTAGGAAGTTCATATTCAATTTTGTTATAGCGTAGGAAGTTCATAGTTAATTTTGTTTATAGCGTAAGCAGTTCATAGCCTATGGAGTTGATAGCGTAGGAAGTTCATATTTAATGTTGTTTATAGCGTAGGAAGTTCATATTTAATTTTGTTTATAGCGTAGGAAGTTCAGATTTAATCAAGCTTACAGCGTAGGAGTTTTACTGTAGTTAAAATATTAAGGGTTTCACACATAATCTTCCAAAATTGACTGCAAAATAATAAAATGAAAATAAAAGATTTTCCGAAATGAATGTCATCTTATAGAGAATGTTTTTCTTTTACCGCTAAAATTCACTTTCATCTCTCGAGAAAAAAAAACGATGAAGCTCTTGTCACATATGTAAAAGCATAAATAAATGAATCAGATATCCAGAAGTATCGATTAATATAGCTGAGATGATTCATAAATTTTAAAAAGACGTAAGGAAAGCATTTTTCTGCGAGTTCGTCTTTAAAATGTCTGAGATTCACGTAAATCGTTACATTTCTTCCTTCATTTTTTAATCAGCGGGAAAGCGGTTCGCAGATATCCAGTTTTCTGCTCAAAGAAAATCCATGCTTCCAATAGGCAGTTGCAGTAGCTGCGACAACTAACAGGGAGGAGTCCATGGTTGACGTTTTCTTTCGTCTTACTTCGGGGAATCAAATACGCCATTGTTATTGATCAGCTTGAAGAATATTACAAAACAGTCCACGACGATCAGATAAGATTTTTTTTTTAAATGGCGGCGTCGGACTGAATAGAGGGAAAAATGAAACAAATACAAAGAAAAGATTCGAAGTTTTAGCGAATGATCGAAGAAGATTATTCGTAATAAAGATTATTCCGAAAGGACTACTGTGCCATCCACCTTACCCCTGCTCATCCCCCACCTCTTTCTCTTACCACCAGCCACAGTAGTCCTTGCTCACCCCATCTTTCCATTTTTTCCCCACTCATTTTCTTCAACATTCATTTTTATTTTCCAACAAGTACGGACGTCCACCCAGTAGTGGCCATTATTTTATTCTATTTTTCCTCCCAATATGTCTACCCTACATGTATCTACTTGCATGACATTTTTTCTCTATATTATCATCCTGATGAAGTCTTATAAATAAAGACGAAACGTTGATGTACACATAAAAAACATGCATTTTTTGGTTTTCCTTTTTCATTTTCCCATCACGTTCGTCTTTATTTATAAGACTTCATCAGGATGATAATATAGAGAAAAATTTCTCATTTTCCAAATATTTCAAATATTTCATACCCTATCACAACAAATCTCCCCCTCACCCATTCCCCCTGTGAACTACTTCTTTCGTACCTTCACTCTTCCAGAAAATGAGGGGATTTAAGAAGGGGGTTCTTAAATCCCTTCATTTTCTCAAAACCCTCTCTAAGACCATAACTTTCGCCTATCCACCAAAATTACAGCCCCCCCCTTCTCTACCCCCCCCCTCCATTTCTCTGCATACACCCCCACACACAAACATTCCAACTTACTTTTTCCTCTTCAGTCTTGACCGCAGCCACCTGTTCAAATACCTCTTTCCTCCCTCTCCTCCACTCCCTCACTGCCATCCACATTATTCCTGCTCACCCCCACCCCTTTCTCTTACTACCAGCCACAGTAGTCCTTGCTCACCCCCATCTTTCCACTTCTTCCCCACTCATTTTCATAAACATTCATTTTTCACTCCTCACCAAGTACGGACGTCCGCCCTACTGTTTTCTCCAGCAGTGGCCATTATTTTCTTCCCTTTTTCCCCAATATGTCACCCCTACATGTGTTTGTACTTGCATGACATTTTTCTCTCTCTCTCTCTCTCTCTATATATATATATAGAGAGAGAGAGAGAGAAGGAGAGAGAGAGAAAGGTGGGTGAGAGGGATGGGGAGTGAGGGCATCTGATTCTTCTCACGTTTCACGAATTCCGAATAGAAAAAGTCATAGAAAAACTCGGTAAGAAATATCCTGTGAGTGTTTTTACAAATGGCCGACAACACTCAAACTCTTATCTTTCCTCCGTCATCCCGCCTCTCCCTCACTCTCCGGTTTCCATCAGCGGATGAGTAGATTCCATTTCTGTATGCGTTATGGGTGACAAAGAATCGCCATGTTTGGCAAATATAGGTCTACAAGCAGTAGGAATGGCAATGGCAGCGACTAACCAATATTTAGATCGACCATCTAATTATCTAACTTCGGTGTTGAACACGCGTTTGACTTTGACAAAACAGATTTGATGTTGTTACCATAGAGACAGACAGACAGACAGACGGACAGACGGATGGGCAGACAGACAAATAATATACGTGAAAATATTCTTTCTGTCCACAAGACTCAAAATGGCTGACTCATTCGAATAACTCTATCCTTTTTCTCTTCTTCTTTCTTCTCTCTATCTCTGTCTTCGGTTTCTCTCAACGGGTGAGTAGATGCCATTTCTGCATACATCGAGGATAGCAACGACTTGCCGTGTTTCGCCTCCTCTCGCCCGACCTCTCTTTCTCTAACTCTCAAAATCTCTCTCTCCCATCCCTCTCTCGTTCGCTTAACTACATATCCGCTATCTTGATCGCAACACGTGCACTCCCCTCTTTAACCATCTTTAACCATCTTAAACCCTCTTTAACCATCTTTAACCATCTTAAACCATCTTAAACCATCTTTAACCATCTTAAACCATCTTTAACCCTCTTTAACCATCTTTAACCATCTTTAACCATCTTTAACCATCTTAAACCCTCTTTAACCATCTTTAACCATCTTAAACCATCTTAAACCCTCTTTAACCATCTTTAACCATCTTAAACCATCTTAAACCATCTTTAACCATCTTAAACCATCTTTAACCCTCTTTAACCATCTTTAACCATCTTTAACCCTCTTTAACCATCTTAAACCCTCTTTAACCATCTTTAACCATCTTTAACCCTCTTTAACCATCTTAAACCATCTTTAACCATCTTAAACCATCTTTAACCATCTTTAACCATCTTTAACCATCTTTAACCCTCTTTAACCATCTTTAACCATCTTTAACCATCTTAAACCATCTTTAACCATCTTAAACCATCTTTAACCATCTTAAACCATCTTAAACCATCTTTAACCATCTTAAACCATCTTTAACCATCTTTAACCATCTTAAACCATCTTTAACCATCTTAAACCATCTTTAACCATCTTTAACCATCTTAAACCATCTTTAACCATCTTTAACCATCTTTAACCATCTTAAACCATCTTTAACCATCTTTAACCATCTTAAACCATCTTTAACCATCTTTAACCATCTTTAACCATCGACGTGTCCTTATCTAAGGCCGACAAACTGAGATTGTTGTCTTTCCCTCTTCATCCCGTCTCTTCATCACTCCCCAGTTTCCATCATCGCGTGAGTAGATTCCATTTCGGTATGAGTCATAGATCACAAAGGCTCACCATGTTTCGTCTCAACCCCCACTCTCTCTCTTTCTCTCTCTTTCTATCTATCTGGCACTTGCTCGATCAACCACACCTGCGCTCTCTTTACAAGAAGCATATGATAATGGCCAGAAACACTAACCATCATGCACCAGCAACCTAACCCTAATCCTAACCCTAACCCTGATTAATAGTTAGGAAACCAAAAACTGACGAGGTTTCAAGAAGGCAATAGCAGCAAGAACGAAAATGTTATTCCAAAGAAACAACTCATAGAAAAATTGGTAAGCAAATCTGAAAGTGTTTTTACAAATGGCCGACAAAGTGAATGGTGGAAAGAGAAGTATACTTCTCTTTCCACCATTCACCTTGTCTCTCTATCTATCTTCGGTTTCTATCATCGGATGAGTAGATTCTATTTCTGTATGCATGGTGGATCACAAAGAATCGCCATGTTTGGCAGATACATGCTTACAAGCAGTAGGAATAGCAACGGCAGCGACTAACAGAGTTCAACATCGACCATCTTATTATCTAACTTCGGTTTTTCACACGCGTTTGACTTTGACAAAACAGATTTGTGTTAAAACACCAGAGCAACAGCAAATAACCGTTGTTCGTCATTGATTGAGTAAGAGGATGAGAAAGAAAGAAGGGGAGAGAGAGAGATGGAGAGAGAAAGCGAGAGAGAGATAGAGAGAGAGGGAGCGAGAAAGAGAGGGAGATGGATAAAGGGAGAGAGAAGGAGGGAGAGATAGATAGAGATGGTGTTAGCGGAGCGTCAAATTCTTCTCACGTTTCGCGATGTTCAAAATGTAGTTCATCGACAGAAAATGCAGAAGTAAAAGTCACAGAAAACGTGATAAGAAATCTCCTGTAAGATTTTTTTTCACAAATGGGCGACAAACTCATATTCTTTTCTGTCCTCCTTCATCCCGTCTCTCCATCTGAATTTAGTGCCAATTTCTTTATATGTTACGGGTCACACAAGCATCGCAATGTTTCCTCTCATCCCAAACCATCTCCATCACTTTTTTCTCTCTCACTCAAACATTAGACAACCATCCTGATCAAACACTACAGAAAGAGCACGTAACCGTTGTTCATCATCAACCTGTCATCATCATCTAGCGTCCGACTGTTAAACTTTCTGTATCGATTACGTCAGTGCTAGAAATTAGAAATGTTCAATTTCAAAGATCTCTTAAATTATTGCATCTCGCTGTTAAACTTTCCATTCTTCCCCAGTCAATATCTTTTCCATTTGCTGAACAACAACTGAACCTAGATTGATATGAGAGAATGAGAGAGAAACAGAGTAAGAGAGAGAAATAAAGAGAGAGAGAAATAAAGAGAGAGAGAGAGAGAAATAAAGAAAGAGCGAGAGCGAGAGAGGGGGGAGAGATAGAGTGAGAGATGAAGTGGTGTTAGCGGAGAGTCAAATTCTTTTCACGTTTCACGAGATTCAAAATGTAGTTCATCGACAGAAAATGCAGAAGAGAAAGAAGTCATAGAAAACTCGGTAAGCAAATCCTGTGAGTGTTTTTACAAATGGCCGACAGACTCAGATACTTGTTTTTCTCCCTCTTCATCCCGTCTCTACATCACTTTCCGTTTTCCATCGTCGGATGAGTAGCTTCTATTTCTGTATGCGTCATGGATCACAAAGAATCGCCATGTTTGGCAGATACATGCTTACAAGCAGTAGGAATAGCAACGGCAGCGACTAACAGAGTTCAACATCGACCATCTTATTATCTAACTTCGGTTTTTCACACGCGTTTGACTTTGACAAAACAGATTTGATGTTGTTACCATAGAGACGGACAGACAGACAAACAGACAGACAGACGGGCAGACAAATTAGATGTGTCACAGGTTCTTTTCAGTTCACAAGACTCGATTGTAATTGAAAAGCAAATGTTTAAGACAAAGGCGACTGAGAAAACTTGGCATTCAATCTGGTGACTGTCTCCATAAATGGCTGACACATTCGAATAACGCTATTGTCTCTTTTTTCTATCGCTCTCTCTCTCTCTCTCTTCTGTTTCTGTCAATGAGTAGATACAATGTCTGCATGCTCTAAGGATCGCAGAGACTCGCCGTATTTTGACTCCCCTATCGCTCCCTCTGTTTTTCTATCAAACTCTAATACTCTCTCTCTCTCTCCATCTCTCTCTCTCTCTCCATCTCGCTTGCTCAACTACATCCCTTGATCGCAAAGGCATCTATCTAACACTTGTTCTCGCCTCTCTTTATAATCATTTCTCTCCCTCTCTTCTCTTTACCCTCTGGCATTTATCGAAGTCAAATGCAGAAGAGAAAGAAGTCATAGAAAAACTCGCTAAGCAATCTCTTGTCAGTATTTTTACAAATGGCCGACAACACTCAGATTCTTCTCTTTTCACCATTCACCTTGTCTCTCCATCTATCTTCGGTTTCCATTATCGGATGAGTAGATTCACATTTCTGTATGCGTGATAGATCACAAAGAATCGCCATCTTTGGTAAATATAGGTCTACAAGCAGTAGGAATAGCAACGGCAGCAGCCTTACAGAGTTCAACATCGACCATCTCATTGTTTAATACGCGTTTGACTTTGACAAAACAGATTTGATGTTAAAACACCAGAGCAACAGCACGTAACCGTCGTTCGTCATTAATTGAGCAATAGGATGAGAGAGAAGGAGGGAGGGATAGAGTGAGAGATGAAGATGGTGTTAGCGGAGCATCAAATTCTTCTCACGTTTCGCGAGATTCAAAATGTAGTTCATCGACAGAAAAGGCAGAAGAAAAAAAGTCACAGAAAACGTGGTAAAAAAATCTCCTGTAAGTGTTGTTTTTTACAAATGGCCGACAAACTCATATTCTTTTCTGTCCTCCTTCATCCCGTCTCTCCATCTGAATCTAGTGCCAATTTCTTTATATGTTACGGGTCACACAAGCATCGCAATGTTTCCTCTCATCCCAAACCATCTCCATCACTTTTTTTTCTCTCACTCAAACATTAGACAACCATCATGATCAAACACTACAGAAAGAGCACGTAACCGTTGTTCATCATCAACCTGCCATCATCATCTAGCGTCCGACTGTTAAACTTTCTGTATCGATTACGTCAGTGCTAGAAATAAGAAATGTTCAATTTCAAAGATCTCTTAAATTATTGCATCTCGCTGTTACACTTTCCATTCTTCCCCAGTCAATATCTTTTCCATCTGCTGAATAACAACCGAACCTAGATTGATATGAGAGAATGAGAGCGAAACAGAGTAAGTGAGAGAGAGAGAGAGAGAGAGAGAGAGAGAGAGAGAGAAATAAAGAGAGAGAGAGAGAGAGGGGGGAGAGATAGAGTGAGAGATGAAGATGGTGTTAGCGGAGCGTCAAATTCTTTTCACGTTTCACGAGATTCAAAATGTAGTTCATCGACAGAAAATGCAAAAGAGAAAGAAGTCATAGAAAACTCGGTAAGCAAATCCTGTGAGTGTTTTTACAAATGGCCGACAGACTCAGATACTTTTTTTTCTTCCTCTTCATCCCGTCTCTACATCACTTTCCGTTTTCTATCATCGGATGAGTAGATTCTATTTCTGTATGCATGAATCGCCATGTTTGGTAAATATAGGTCTACAAGCAGTAGGAATAGCAACGGCAGCGACTAACAGATTTACACATCGACCATCTTATTGTTAAACGCGTTTGACTTTGACAAAACAGATTTGATGTTGTTACCATAGAGACAGACAGACAGACAGACAGACAGACAAATTAGATGTATCAGCAGGTTCTTTTCAGTTCACAAGACTCGAATATAATTGAAAAGCAAATGTTTAAGACAAAGGCGACTGAGAAAACTTGGCAATCAATCTGGTGACTGTCTCCATAAATGGCTGACACATTCGAATAACGCTATTTTCCCTTGTTTCTTCTTTCTTTTCTCTATCTCGGTGAATATGTACAATTTCTACATTCACCAAGAATCGCAAAGACTCGCCGTATTTTGACTCCCCTATCGCTCCCTCTGTTTTTCTATCGAACTCTAAAACTCTCTCTCTCCATCTCGCTTGCTCAACTACATCCCTTGAGCGCAAAGGCATCTATCTAACACGTGTTCTCCCCTCTCTTTATAATCATTGCTCTCCCTCTCTTCTCTCTACCCTCTGGCATTTATCGAAGTCAAATACAGAAGAGAAAGAAGTCATAGAATAACTTGCTAGGCAATCTCCTGTCAGTATTTTTACAAATGGCCGACAAACTCAGATTCTTCTCTTTTCACCATTCACCTTGTCTCTCCATCTATCTTCGGTTTCCATCATCGGATGAGAAGATTCACATTTCTGCATGCGTCATGGATCACAAAGAATTGCTATCTTTGGTAAATATAGGTCTACAAGCAGTAGGAATAGCAACGGCAGCCACTTACAGAGTTCAACATCGACCATCTCATTGTTTAATACGCGTTTGACTTTGACAAAACAGATTTGATGTTAAAACACCAGAGCAACAGCACGTAACCGTCGTTCGTCATTAATTGAGCAATAGGATGAGAGAGAAGGACGGAGAGATAGAGTGAGAGATGAAAATGGTGTTAGCGGAGCATCAAATTCTTCTCACGTTTCGCGAGGTTCAAAATGTAGTTCATCGACAGAAAAGGCAGAAGAAAAAAAGTCACAGAAAACGTGATAAGAAATCTCCTGTAAGATTTTTTTTCACAAATGGCCGACAAACTCATATTCTTTTCTGTCCTCCTTCATCCCGTCTCTCCATCTGAATCTAGTGCCAATTTCCTTATATGTTACGAGTCACACAAACAGCGCAATGTTTCCTCTCATCCCAAACCATCTCCACCACTTTTTTCTCTCTCACTCAAACATTAGACAACCATCATGATCAAACACTACAGAAAGAGCACGTAACCGTTGTTCATCATCAACCTGCCATCATCATCTAGCGTCCGACTGTTAAACTTTCTGTATCGATTACGTCAGTGCTAAAAATTAGAAATGTTCAATTTAAAAGATCTCTAAAATTATTGCATCTCGCTGTTAAACTTTCCATTCTTCCCCAGTCAATATCTTTTCCATCTGCTGAATAACAACCGAACCTAGATTGATATGAGAGAATGAGAGCGAAACAGAGTAAGTGAGAGAGAGAGAGAGAGAGAGAAATAAAGAGAGAGAGAGAGAGAGAGCGAGAGAGGGGGGAGAGATAGAGTGAGAGATGAAGATGGTGTTAGCGGAGCGTCAAATTCTTTTCACGTTTCACGAGATTCAAAATGTAGTTCATCGACAGAAAATGCAAAAGAGAAAGAAGTCATAGAAAACTCGGTAAGCAAATCCTGTGAGTGTTTTTACAAATGGCCGACAGACTCAGATACTTTTTTTTCTTCCTCTTCATCCCGTCTCTACATCACTTTCCGTTTTCTATCATCGGATGAGTAGATTCTATTTCTGTATGCATGAATCGCCATGTTTGGTAAATATAGGTCTACAAGCAGTAGGAATAGCAACGGCAGCGACTAACAGATTTACACATCGACCATCTTATTGTTAAACGCGTTTGACTTTGACAAAACAGATTTGATGTTGTTACCATAGAGACAGACAGACAGACAGACAGACAGACAAATTAGATGTATCAGCAGGTTCTTTTCAGTTCACAAGACTCGAATATAATTGAAAAGCAAATGTTTAAGACAAAGGCGACTGAGAAAACTTGGCAATCAATCTGGTGACTGTCTCCATAAATGGCTGACACATTCGAATAACGCTATTTTCCCTTGTTTCTTCTTTCTTTTCTCTATCTCGGTGAATATGTACAATTTCTACATTCACCAAGAATCGCAAAGACTCGCCGTATTTTGACTCCCCTATCACTCCCTCTGTTTTTCTATCGAACTCTAAAACTCTCTCTCTCCATCTCGCTTGCTCAACTACATCCCTTGAGCGCAAAGGCATCTATCTAACACGTGTTCTCCCCTCTCTTTATAATCATTGCTCTCCCTCTCTTCTCTCTACCCTCTGGCATTTATCGAAGTCAAATACAGAAGAGAAAGAAGTCATAGAAAAACTTGCTAGGCAATCTCCTGTCAGTATTTTTACAAATGGCCGACAAACTCAGATTCTTCTCTTTTCACCATTCACCTTGTCTCTCCATCTATCTTCGGTTTCCATCATCGGATGAGAAGATTCACATTTCTGCATGCGTCATGGATCACAAAGAATTGCCATGTTTGGTGAATACATGCTTACAAGCAGTAGGAATAGCAACGGCAGTTCAACATCGAGCATCTTATTATCTAACTTCGGTGTTTAACACGCGTTTGACTTTCACAAAACAGATTTGATGTTGTTACCATAGAGACAGACAGACAGACAGACAAATTAGATGTGTCAGCAGGTTCTTTTCAGTTCTTATCTCCACACACTACCATTTATCACAGACCAATAGTTTGCAAACCAAGAACTGGCCAGGTTTCAAGAAGGCAATAACGTCAAGAACAAAAATGTTATTCCAAAAAAAGAACTTTAAAAAATCGGTAGGCAAATCCTTTGAGAGTGTTTTTTTACAAATGGCCGACAAATTCTAGTCTTTCATCCTTCATCCCGTCTCCCCATAATTTCCATCATCGGATGAGTAGATTCCATTTCTGCATGCGTTAAACCCCATCTCTAACCCTAACCCTAACCCTAACCCAACCCTAACCCTAACCCGTATTTCGCCACCTCTCTAATTCTCACTAACTCTCAAACAATCTGTCTCTCTCATTCGCTCAGCTTCACCCTAAACCCTAACCTTAAACCTAACCGTAACCCCCGTGATAACTTACGTATGCTGAGAATCGAAAACCCTGTTTCAACAGCAACTAACCATCTTTAACCCGTGACTTAGAATGATGGAAATAATTCAAAAAATGATAGAAAGAGGTGAGAGAGTGGAGAGAGAGAGAGAGAGGAAAATAAAGAGAGGGTATATTATGATATCACAATGTATTCTGACTGTGAAATCCTTTGACTTTCTAATCCTTGTAAAAACATGATTATCAAACAATGTCAACGTTAAGAAAGTATATATTAAACGAGTAGACACCCTCCATCAGAAATGGCAGAAAAAATTATGCATCGTCGGTGTTCATACTAATATTTATATTTACATAAAATAATGTCTCAATCGTTGAAGAAAGAAAAAACACGTCTCAAACTGGAAAGTTTAAAAAAAAAAAAAAGAAAAAACGTATCAATCGGTATAGAAAGAAGAAAGGGAAACACAAAAGCAAACAAAATGGAAATAGTGAAAGATTTCTTTCATTTCATCTATTTGCTTTCTCTCTTCCCCTAAACACTTGAAATTGTTTCGTCGAGTGGTGAAAGATGTCCGACTTTAACAATGCCGAATAGAAAATAATTCATGAAAAAAGGGAATTTTTTTTTTTTGACAAATGCCCGACAAATTGAGATTTTTCTTTCCCCCTTCATCCCGTCTCTCCATCACTTTCCAGTCTCCATCATCGGGTGAGTAGATTCCATTTCGGTATGAGTCATAGATCACAAAGACTCACCCTTTTTCGTCTCAACCCCCACTCTCTCTCTCTCTCTCTCTCTCTCTCTCTCTCTCTCTCTCGCTTGCTTGCTCAATCAACCCCATGCTCACTCTCTTTACAACCAGCATATAATAATGGCTAGAAATGGCGTCTTCATCTTCATCTTTTATCTCCGGTAGATTGCCGTGTTTGCGACAGATTCAAATGTAGTTCATCGACAGAAAACGCAGAAACGAAAGAAGTCGTAGAAAACTCGGTAAGCTCGTGAGTATTGTTACAAATGGCCGACAATATCAGATTCTTGTTTTTCTCCCTCTTCATCCCGTCTCTCCATCGCTCCCCGGTTTCCATCAGCGGGTGATTAGATTCCATTTCTGCATGCGTGGTGGATCACAAAGAATCGCCATGTTTGGTAAATATAGGTCTACAAGCAGTAGATATAGCAACGGCAGCGACTAACTGAGTTCAACATCGACCATCTCATTATCTAACTTCGGTGTTGAACACGCGTTTGACTTTCACAAAACAGATTTGATGTTGTTACCATAGAGACATCAGACAGACAGACAGACAGACAGACAAATAAGATACGTCAAAAGATTCTTGCGGTTCACAAGACTCGAATGTAATTTAAAATCAAATGTTGAAGACAACAGCGACTGAGAAGACTCAGCAATCAATGCCGTAACTGTTTCCAAAAATGGCGGCCACATTCAAATCACTGAATTTTCTTTTTTCTTCTTTTCTTCTCTCTTCTCTGTCTCCGGTTTCTATCAACCGGTGAATAGATTCAATTTGAGTATACATCAAGGATCGCAAATACTCGCCGTTTTTCGCAACCTTTATCGCACCCTCTCTCTGTCTCTCTGTCTGTCTCTCTCTCTCTCTAACTATACAACTCCCTCTCGCTCAACCACATGCTCACTCTCTCAACATGTTTAGGATCGGGAACCTTGTAGCGGCAGAAAAACAACCATCGTTCCCCATTGACTTCGACTTGTTAAACATGTCCGATTTTTTTTTACAAATGGCGGACAAACTGAGATGTTTGTCTTTTCATCCCTTCATCCGGTCTCTCCATCACTCTCGGGTTTCCATCAGCGGTGATTAGATTCCATTTCTGCATACGTGGTGGATCACAAAGACGCGCCATGTTTGGTAAATATAGGTCTATGAGCAGTAGAAATATCTTCCTCGTCTTCATCTCTTGCGGGGGTTTCATCAGCCTAAGAATAGATCCTATACGTTAAAGATTCTTAAAACAACAGCCACGTTTCTCCTTTCTAACCCTAACCCTAACTTTCTCTTTCCGATCCCTCTCTATCTATATCTTAACCCCATCCTCTTCTCTCTCTCTCTCTCTCTCTCGTCATCTCCCCCTTCACTTTCTAACATTTATATAATGTTTCACGATCGAGTTTCTCCCTATATACTGGTTCTTAAACACATCCCCTTTGCTCATCAGCTTCTGACTCCGTTGCCCATAGCAACAGATACGGTGCACGAACAGATAAATGGTCGGATACGATTACGCGAATAAATACTCATCGAATCCGAATGTAATAAAGAAAGAAATCCAAAGAAAACACAGTCAACCATTCTTCTGTGATTTTTTTTTTTTACAAATGGCCGACAAACTAAGATTTTTTTCTTTCCTTCTTCATCTCGTCTCTCCATCACTCTCCGGTTTCCATCAACGGGTGAGTAGATTCCATTTCGGTATGAGTCATAGATCACAAAGACTCACCATGTTTCGTCTAAACCTCCACTCTCTCTGTCTTTCTCTCTCTCTCGCACGCGTTTGCTCGATCAACCACAAGAGGCATATGACAATGGCCAGAAACACTGTAGCAACATCAACTAACCATCATGAACCAGCAACCTAACCCTAACCATCATGCACCAGCAACCTAACCCTAACCATCATGCACCAGCAACCTAACCCTAACAATCATGCACGAGCAACCTAACCCTAACCATCATGCACCAGCAACCTAACCCTAACCATCATGCACCAGCAACCTAACCCTAACCATCATGCACCAGCGACCTAACCCTAACCATCATGCACCAGCAACCTAACCCTAACCATCATGCACCAGCGACCTAACCCTAACCATCATGCACCAGCAACCTAACCCTAACCATCATGCACCAGCGACCTAACCCTAACCATCATGCACCAGCGACCTAACCCTAACCATCATGCACCAGCAACCTAACCCTAACCATCATGCACCAGCAACTAAACCCTAACCATCATGCACCAGCAACTTAACCCTAACCATCATTCACCAGCGACCTAACCCTAACCATCATGCACCAGCGACCTAACCCTAACCATCATGCACCAGCAACCTAACCCTAACCATCATGCACCAGCGACCTAACCCTAACCATCATGCACCAGCGACCTAACCCTAACCATCATGCACCAGCAACCTAACCCTAACCATCATGCACCAGCAACCTAACCCTAACCATCATGCACCAGCAACTTAACCCTAACCATCATGCACCAGCGACCTAACCCTAACCATCATGCACCAGCGACCTAACCCTAACCATCATGCACCAGCAACCTAACCCTAACCATCATGCACCAGCGACTTAACCCTAACCATCATGCACCAGCAACCTAACCATAACCATCATGCACCAGCGACTTAACCCTAACCATCATGCACCAGCGACTTAACCCTAACCATCATGCACCAGCAACATAACCCTAACCATCATGCACCAGCAACCTAACCCTAACCATCATGCACCAGCAACCTAATCCTAACCATCATGCACCAGCAACCTAACCCTAACCATCATGCACCAGCAACCTAACCCTAACCATCATGCACCAGCGACCTAACCCTAACCATCATGCACCAGCAACCTAACCCTAACCATCATGCACCAGCAACCTAACCCTAACCATCATGCACCAGCGACCTAACCCTAACCATCATGCACCAGCGACCTAACCCTAACCATCATGCACCAGCAACTTAACCCTAACCATCATGCACCAGCAACTTAACCCTAACCATCATTCACCAGCGACCTAACCCTAACCATCATGCACCAGCGACCTAACCCTAACCATCATGCACCAGCAACCTAACCCTAACCATCATGCACCAGCGACTTAACCCTAACCATCATGCACCAGCAACCTAACCCTAACCATCATGCACCAGCGACTTATCCCTAACCATCATGCACCAGCGACTTAACCCTAACCATCATGCACCAGCAACCTAACCCTAACCATCATGCACCAGCAACCTAACCCTAACCATCATGCACCAGCAACCTAACCCTAACCATCATGCACCAGCAACCTAACCCTAACCATCATGCACCAGCGACTTATCCCTAACCATCATGCACCAGCGACTTAACCCTAACCATCATGCACCAGCAACCTAACCCTAACCATCATGCACCAGCAACCTAACCCTAACCATCATGCACCAGCGACTTATCCCTAACCATCATGCACCAGCAACTTAACCCTAACCATCATGCACCAGCAACCTAACCCTAACCATCGTGCACCAGCGACCTAACCCTAACCATCATGCACCAGCAACCTAACCCTAACCATCATGCACCAGCAACCTAACCCTAACCATCATGCACCAGCAACTTAACCCTAACCATCATGCACCAGCGACCTAACCCTAACCATCATGCACCAGCGACCTAACCCTAACCATCATGCACCAGCAACCTAACCCTAACCATCATGCACCAGCAACCTAACCCTAACAATCATGCACCAGCAACCTAACCCTAACCATCATGCACCAGAAACTTTACCCTAACCATCATGCACCAGAAACTTAACCCTAACCATCATGCACCAGCAACCTAACCCTAACCATCATACACCAGCAACCTAACCCTAACCATCATGCACCAGCAACCTAACCCTAACCATCATACACCAGCAACCTAACCCTAACCATCATGCACCAGAAACTTAACCCTAACCATCATGCACCAGCAACCTAACCCTAACCATCATGCACCAGAAACTTAACCCTAACCATCATGCACCAGCAACTTAACCCTAACCATCATGCACCAGCGACCTAACCCTAACCATCATGCACCAGCAACTTAACCCTAACCATCATTCACCAGCGACCTAACCCTAACCATCATGCACCAGCGACCTAACCCTAACCATCATGCACCAGCAACCTAACCCTAACCATCATGCACCAGCGACTTATCCCTAACCATCATGCACCAGCGACTTAACCCTAACCATCATGCACCAGCAACCTAACCCTAACCATCATGCACCAGCAACCTAACCCTAACCATCATGCACCAGCAACCTAACCCTAACCATCATGCACCAGCAACCTAACCCTAACCATCATGCACCAGCGACTTATCCCTAACCATCATGCACCAGCGACTTAACCCTAACCATCATGCACCAGCAACCTAACCCTAACCATCATGCACCAGCAACCTAACCCTAACCATCATGCACCAGCGACTTATCCCTAACCATCATGCACCAGCAACTTAACCCTAACCATCATGCACCAGCAACCTAACCCTAACCATCGTGCACCAGCGACCTAACCCTAACCATCATGCACCAGCAACCTAACCCTAACCATCATGCACCAGCAACCTAACCCTAACCATCATGCACCAGCAACTTAACCCTAACCATCATGCACCAGCGACCTAACCCTAACCATCATGCACCAGCGACCTAACCCTAACCATCATGCACCAGCAACCTAACCCTAACCATCATGCACCAGCAACCTAACCCTAACAATCATGCACCAGCAACCTAACCCTAACCATCATGCACCAGAAACTTTACCCTAACCATCATGCACCAGAAACTTAACCCTAACCATCATGCACCAGCAACCTAACCCTAACCATCATACACCAGCAACCTAACCCTAACCATCATGCACCAGCAACCTAACCCTAACCATCATACACCAGCAACCTAACCCTAACCATCATGCACCAGAAACTTAACCCTAACCATCATGCACCAGCAACCTAACCCTAACCATCATGCACCAGAAACTTAACCCTAACCATCATGCACCAGCAACTTAACCCTAACCATCATGCACCAGCGACCTAACCCTAACCATCATGCACCAGCAACCTAACCCTAACCATCATGCACCAGCAACTTAACCCTAACCATCATGCACCAGCAACCTAACCCTAACCATCATGCACCAGCAACCTAACCCTAACCATCATGCACCAGCAACCTAACCCTTACCATCATGCACCAGAAACTTAACCCTAACCATCATGCACCAGCAACCTAACCCTAACCATCATGCACCAGCAACCTAACCCTAACCATCATGCACCAGCAACCTAATCCTAACCATCATGCACCAGCAACCTAATCCTAACCATCATGCACCAGCAACCTAATCCTAACCATCATGCACCAGCAACTTAACCCTATCCATCATGCACCAGCAACCTAACCATAACCATCATGCACCAGCAACCTAACCTTAACCATCATGCACTAGCAACCTAACCCTAACCATCATGCACCAGAAACTTAACCCTAACCATCATGCACCAGCAACCTAACCCTAACCATCATGCACCAGAAACTTAACCCTAACCATCATGCACCAGCAACTTAACCCTAACCATCATGCACCAGCGACCTAACCCTAACCATCATGCACCAGCAACCTAACCCTAACCATCATGCACCAGCAACCTAACCCTAACCATCATGCACCAGCAACCTAACCCTAACCATCATGCACCAGCAACTTAACCCTAACCATCATACACCAGCAACCTAACCCTAACCATCATACACCAGCAACCTAACCCTAACCATCATGCACCAGCAACCTAACCCTAACCATCATGCACCAGCAACCTAACCCTAACCATCATACACCAGCAACCTAACCCTAACCATCATACACCAGCAACCTAACCCTAACCATCATGCACCAGCGACCTAACCCTAACCATCATACACCAGCAACCTAACCCTAACCATCATACACCAGCAACCTAACCCTAACCATCATGCACCAGCAACCTAACCCTAACCATCATGCACCAGCAACTTAACCCTAACCATCATGCACCAGCAACCTAACCCTAACCATCATACACCAGCAACCTAACCCTAACCATCATGCACCAGCAACCTAACCCTAACCATCATACACCAGCAACCTAACCCTAACCATCATGCACCAGAAACTTAACCCTAACCATCATGCACCAGCAACCTAACCCTAACCATCATGCACCAGAAACTTAACCCTAACCATCATGCACCAGCAACTTAACCCTAACCATCATGCACCAGCGACCTAACCCTAACCATCATGCACCAGCAACCTAACCCTAACCATCATGCACCAGCAACTTAACCCTAACCATCATGCACCAGCAACCTAACCCTAACCATCATGCACCAGCAACCTAACCCTAACCATCATGCACCAGCAACCTAACCCTTACCATCATGCACCAGAAACTTAACCCTAACCATCATGCACCAGCAACCTAACCCTAACCATCATGCACCAGCAACCTAATCCTAACCATCATGCACCAGCAACCTAACCCTAACCATCATGCACCAGCAACCTAACCCTTACCATCATGCACCAGAAACTTAACCCTAACCATCATACACCAGCAACCTAACCCTAACCATCATGCACCAGCAACCTAACCCTAACCATCATGCACCAGCAACCTAATCCTAACCATCATGCACCAGCAACCTAATCCTAACCATCATGCACCAGCAACCTAATCCTAACCATCATGCACCAGCAACTTAACCCTATCCATCATGCACCAGCAACCTAACCATAACCATCATGCACCAGCAACCTAACCTTAACCATCATGCACTAGCAACCTAACCCTAACCATCATGCACCAGAAACTTAACCCTAACCATCATGCACCAGCAACCTAACCCTAACCATCATGCACCAGAAACTTAACCCTAACCATCATGCACCAGCAACTTAACCCTAACCATCATGCACCAGCGACCTAACCCTAACCATCATGCACCAGCAACCTAACCCTAACCATCATGCACCAGCAACCTAACCCTAACCATCATGCACCAGCAACCTAACCCTAACCATCATGCACCAGCAACTTAACCCTAACCATCATGCACCAGCAACCTAACCCTAACCATCATGCACCAGCAACCTAACCCTAACCATCATGCACCAGAAACTTAACCCTAACCATCATGCACCAGCAACCTAACCCTAACCATCATGCACCAGCAACCTAACCCTAACATTCATGCACCAGCAACCTAACCCTAACCATCATGCACCAGCAACTTAACCCTAACCATCATGCACCAGCAACCTAACCCTAACCATCATGCACCAGCAACCTAACCCTAACCATCATGCACCAGCAACCTAACCCTAACCATCATGCACCAGCAACCTAACCCTAACCATCATGCACCAGCAACTTAACCCTAACCATCATGCACCAGCAACCTAACCCTAACCATCATGCACCAGCAACCTAACCCTAACCATCATGCACCAGAAACTTAACCCTAACCATCATGCACCAGCAACTTAACCCTAACCATCATGCACCAGCAACCTAACCCTAACATTCATGCACCAGCAACCTAACCCTAACCATCATGCACCAGCAACTTAACCCTAACCATCATGCACCAGCAACCTAACCCTAACCATCATGCACCAGCAACTTAACCCTAACCATCATGCACCAGCAACCTAACCCTAACCATCATGCACCAGCAACCTAACCCTTACCATCATGCACCAGCAACCTAATCCTAACCATCATGCACCAGCAACTTAACCCTAACCATCATGCACCAGCAACCTAACCCTAACCATCATGCACCAGCAACCTAATCCTAACCATCATGCACCAGCAACCTAATCCTAACCATCATGCACCAGCAACTTAACCCTAACCATCATGCACCAGCAACCTAACCATAACCATCATGCACCAGCAACCTAACCTTAACCATCATGCACTAGCAACCTAACCCTAACCATCATGCACCAGCAACCTAACCTTTACCATCATGCACCAGCAACCTAATCTTAACCATCATGCACCAGCAACCTGATCCTAACCATCATGCACCAGCAACCTAATCCTAACCATCATGCACCAGCAACTTAACCCTAACCATCATGCACCAGCAACTTAACCCTAACCATCATGCACCCGCAACCTAACTCTAACCATCATGCACCAGCAACCTAACCCTAACCATCATGCACCAGCAACTAAACCCTAACCATCATGCACCAGCAACCTAACCCTAACCATCATGCACCAGCAACCTAACCCTAACCATCATGCACCAGCAACTTAACCCTAACCATCATGCACCAGCAACTTAACCCTAACCATCATGCACCAGCAACCTAATCCTAACCATCATGCACCAGCAACTTAACCCTAACCATCATGCACCAGCAACCTAACCTTAACCATCATGCACTAGCAACCTAACCCTAACCATCATGCACCAGCAACCTAACCTTAACCATCATGCACCAGCAACCTAATCTTAACCATCATGCACCAGCAACCTAATCCTAACCATCATGCACCAGCAACTTAACCCTAACCATCATGCACCAGCAACTTAACCCTAACCATCATGCACCAGCAACCTAACCCTAACCATCATGCACCAGCAACCTAACCTTAACCATCATGCACCAGCAACCTAATCTTAACCATCATGCACCAGCAACCTAATCCTAACCATCATGCACCAGCAACTTAACCCTAACCATCATGCACCAGCAACTTAACCCTAACCATCATGCACCAGCAACCTAACCTTAACCATCATGCACCAGCAACCTGATCCTAACCATCATGCACCAGCAACCTAATCCTAACCATCATGCACCAGCAACTTAACCCTAACCATCATGCACCAGCAACTTAACCCTAACCATCATGCACCAGCAACCTAACCCTAACCATCATGCACCAGCAACCTAACACTAACCATCATGCACCAGCAACCTAACCCTAACCATCATGCACCAGCAACCTAACCCTAACCATCATGCACCAGCAACCTAACACTAACAATCATGCACCAGCAACCTAACCCTAACCATCATGCACCAGCAACTTAACCCTAACCATCATGCACCAGCAACCTAACCCTAACCATCATGCACCAGCAACCTAATCCTAACCATCATGCACCAGCAACCTAACCCTAACCATCATGCACCAGCAACCTAACCCTAACCATCATGCACCAGCAACCTAACACTAACAATCATGCACCAGCAACCTAACCCTAACCATCATGCACCAGCAACCTAACCCTAACCATCATGCACCAGCAACCTAACACTAACAATCATGCACCAGCAACCTAACCCTAACCATCATGCACCAGCAACTTAACCCTAACCATCATGCACCAGCAACCTAACCCTAACCATCATGCACCAGCAACCTAATCCTAACCATCATGCACCAGCAACTTCACCCTAACCATCATGCACCAGCAACCTAACCCTAACCATCATGCACCAGAAACTTAACCCTAACCATCATGCACCAGCAACCTAACCCTAACCATCATGCACCAGCAACTTTACCCTAACCATCATGCACCAGAAACTTAACCCTAACCATCATGCACCAGCAACTTAACCCTAACCATCATGCACCAGCAACCTAACCCTAACCATCATGCACCAGCAACCTAACCCTAACCATCATGCACCAGCAACTTTACCCTAACCATCATGCACCAGCAACTTAACCCTAACCATCATGCACCAGCAACTTAACCCTAACCATCATGCACCAGCAACCTAACCCTAACCATCATGCACCAGCAACCTAACCCTAACCATCATGCACCAGCAACTTTACCCTAACCATCATGCACCAGCAACTTAACCCTAACCATCATGCACCAGCAACCTAACCCTAACCATCATGCACCAGCAACCTAACCCTAACCATCATGCACCAGCAACTTAACCCTAACCATCATGCACCAGCAACTTAACCCTAACCATCATGCACCAGCAACCTAACCCTAACCATCATGCACCAGCAATCTAACCCTAACCATCATGCACCAGCAACCTAATCCTTACCATCATGCACCAGCAACTTAACCCTAACCATCATGCACCAGCAACTTAACCCTAACCATCATGCACCAGCAACTTAACCCTAACCATCATGCACCAGCAACCTAACCCTAACCATCATGCACCAGCAACCTTACCCTAACCATCATGCACCAGCAACTTTACCCTAACCATCATGCACCAGAAACTTAACCCTAACCATCATGCACCAGCAACTTAACCCTAACCATCATGCACCAGCAACCTAACCCTAACCATCATGCACCAGCAACCTAACCCTAACCATCATGCACCAGCAACCTAATCCTTACCATCATGCACCAGCAACTTAACCCTAACCATCATGCACCAGCAACCTAACCCTAACCATCATGCACCAGCAACCTAATCCTAACCATCATGCACCAGCAACCTAATCCTAACCATCATGCACCAGCAACTTAACCCTAACCATCATGCACCAGCAACCTAACCTTAACCATCATGCACTAGCAACCTAACCCTAACCATCATGCACCAGCAACCTAACCTTAACCATAATGCACCAGCAACCTAATCTTAACCATCATGCCCCAGCAACCTGATCCTAACCATCATGCACCAGCAACCTAATCCTAACCATCATGCACCAGCAACTTAACCCTAACCATCATGCACCAGCAACTTAACCCTAACCATCATGCACCAGCAACCTAACCCTAACCATCATGCACCAGCAACCTAACCCTAACCATCATGCACCAGCAACCTAACCCTAACCATCATGCACCAGCAACCTAATCCTTACCATCATGCACCAGCAACTTAACCCTAACCATCATGCAACAGCAACTTAACCCTAACCATCATGCACCAGCAACCTAACCCTAACCATCATGCACCAGCAACCTAATCCTAACCATCATGCACCAGCAACCTAATCCTAACCATCATGCACCAGCAACTTAACCCTAACCATCATGCACCAGCAACCTAACCTTAACCATCATGCACTAGCAACCTAACCCTAACCATCATGCACCAGCAACCTAACCTTAACCATAATGCACCAGCAACCTAATCTTAACCATCATGCCCCAGCAACCTGATCCTAACCATCATGCACCAGCAACCTAATCCTAACCATCATGCACCAGCAACTTAACCCTAACCATCATGCACCAGCAACTTAACCCTAACCATCATGCACCAGCAACCTAACCCTAACCATCATGCACCAGCAACCTAACCCTAACCATCATGCACCAGCAACCTAACCCTAACCATCATGCACCAGCAACTTAACCCTAACCATCATGCACCAGCAACCTAACCCTAACCATCATGCACCAGCAACCTAACCTTAACCATCATGCACCAGCAACCTAACCTTAACCATCATGCACTAGCAACCTAACCCTAACCATCATGCACCAGCAACCTAACCTTAACCATCATGCACCAGCAACCTAATCTTAACCATCATGCACCAGCAACCTGATCCTAACCATCATGCACCAGTAACCATAACCCTAACCATCATGCATCACCGACCTAACCCTAACCATCATGCACCAGCAACTTAACCCTAACCATCATGCAACAGCAACCTAATCCTAACTATCATGCACCAGCAACCTAATCCTAACCATCATGCACCAGCAACTTAACCCTAACCATCATGCACCAGCAACTTAACCCTAACCATCATGCACCAGCAACCTAACCTTAACCATCATGCACCAGCAACCTAACCTTAACCATCATGCACTAGCAACCTAACCCTAACCATCATGCACCAGCAACCTAACCTTAACCATCATGCACCAGCAACCTAATCCTAACCATCATGCACCAGCAACCTGATCCTAACCATCATGCACCAGCAACCTAACCCTAACCATCATGCACCAGCAACTTAACCCTAACCATCATGCACCAGCAACCTAACCCTAACCATCATGCACCAGCAACTTAGCCCTAACCATCATGCACCAGCAACCTAACCCTAACCATCATGCACCAGCAACCTAACCCTAACCATCATGAACCAGCAACCTAACCCTAACCATCATGCCCCAGCAACCTAACCCTAACCATCATGAACCAGCAACCTAACCCTAACCATCATGCACCAGCAACTTAACCCTAACCATCATGCACCAGCAACCTAACCTTAACCATCATGCACCAGCAACCTAACTTTAACCATCATGCACCAGCAACCTAATCCTAACCATCATGCACCAGCAACTTAACCCTAACCATCATGCACCAGCAACCTAATCCTAACCATCATGCACCAGCAACCTAATCCTAACCATCATGCACCAGCAACCTAATCCTAACCATCATGCACCAGCAACCTAATCCTAACCATCATGTACCAGCAACTTAACCCTAACCATCATGCACCAGCAACTTAACCCTAACCATCATGCACCAGCAACTTAACCCTAACCATCATGCACCAGCAACCTAACCTTAACCATCATGCACTAGCAACCTAACCATAACCATCATGCACCAGCAACCTAACCTTAACCATCATGCACCAGCAACCTAATCCTAACCATCATGCACCAGCAACCTGATCCTAACCATCATGCACCAGCAACCTAATCCTAACCATCATGCACCAGCAACTTAACCCTAACCATCATGCACCAGCAACCTAATCCTAACCATCATGCACCAGCAACCTGATCCTAACACTCATGCACCAGCAACCTGATCCTAACACTCATGCACCAGCAACCTAATCCTAACCATCATGCACCAGCAACTTAACCCTAACCATCATGCACCAGCAACTTAACCCTAACCATCATGCACCAGCAACCTAACCCTAACCATCATGCACCAGCAACCTAACCCTAACCATCATGCACCAGCAACTTAACCCTAACCATCATGCACCAGCAACCTAACCCTAACCATCATGCACCAGCAACCTAACCCTAACCATCATGCACCAGCAACCTAATCCTAACCATCATGCACCAGCAACCTAATCCTAACCATCATGCACCAGCAACCTAACCCTAACCATCATGCACCAGCAACCTAACCCTAACCATCATGAACCAGCAACTTAACCCTAACCATCATGCACCAGCAACCTAACCCTAACCATCATGCACCAGCAACTTAACCCTAACCATCATGCACCAGCAACCTAACCCTAACCATCATGCACCAGCAACCTAACCCTAACCATCATGCACCAGCAACTTAACCCTAACCATCATGCACCAGCAACCTAATCCTAACCATCATGCACCAGCAACCTGATCCTAACACTCATGCACCAGCAACCTAATCCTAACCATCATGCACCAGCAACTTAACCCTAACCATCATGCACCAGCAACCTAACCCTAACCATCATGCACCAGCAACCTAACCCTAACCATCATGCACCAGCAACCTAACCCTAACCATCATGCACCAGCAACCTAACCCTAACCATCATGCACCAGCAACTTAACCCTAACCATCATGCACCAGCAACCTAACCCTAACCATCATGCACCAGCAACCTAACCCTAACCATCATGCACCAGCAACCTAACCCTAACCATCATGTACCAGCAACCTAACCCTAACCATCATGCACCAGCAACCTAACCCTAACCATCATGCACCAGCAACTTAACCCTAACCATCATGCACCAGCAACCTAACCCTAACCATCATGCACCAGCAACTTAACCCTAACCATTATGCACCAGCAACCTAATCCTAACCATCATGCACCAGCAACCTAACCCTAACCATCATGCACCAGCAACCTAACCCTAACCATCATGCACCAGCAACCTAACCCTAACCATCATGCACCAGCAACTTAACCTTAACCATCATGCACCAGCAACTTAACCCTAACCATCATGCACCAGCAACTTGACCTTAACCATCATGCACCAGCAACCTAACCCTTACCATCATGCACCAGCAACCTAACCTTAACCATCATGCACCAGCAACCTAACCCTAACCATCATGCACCAGCAACCTAACCCTAACCATCATGCACCAGCAACCTAACCTTAACCATCATGCACCAGCAACCAAACCCTAACCATCATGCACCAGCGACCTAACCCTAACCATCATGCACCAGCAACCTAACCTTAACCATCATGCACCAGCAACCAAACCCTAACCATCATGCACCAGCGACCTAACCCTAACCATCATGCACCAGCAACCTAACCCTAACCATCATGCACCAGCGACCTGTTTTAATCTAACAGCGTCGGGTTCTTAAACAATGCCGACTTTACCAAACATTTAAAGCTAATGTGTCCAGTAACAGAGACATACACACGGATACGCCAGGTGATACTCGTGTGATAATCGCCCGATACATAATAACGTTATTATTTAGAAACCCATTTTAACGTGAAGAGGGGGGAGGGCTTTGTTAACTATTCTGTACTTTCAACTAACAATTGAATAAACAAATGATACCGTACAAATTAAATTTTACTTTAAAATCATATCTAAAAAAAAAAAAATAGCACAGTCCGTAAATCGCAGAAGTACTTTCAAATGTATTTTAAAAAAGAAATGTCTCCCCGAGCTGCGAAAATTTAAATGTTATGTGAGCAAACATCTTGCTGCCCAACTATCACAGTAGCCCCTTACGCTTCAGTGGCAATATGCTTTGTTGGGTGTCAACAATAGTGGAATGACAACATCCTGTCACTAAAACAATAATAAAACAAAACCCTCCGTTCAACCTCGAGAGACAATGGATACCCTTTGTAAGAAATATATAATGAAGCAAAGGTTGAACAATCCCAACCCGCAGCACTCCTGAAACGACATGGCTCGAGTCTAGTGGTAACTCGAAACAATAAAGGGATAAGCAGAAAAAATCTTGTAGCAGTTACCTCCTCCTTTCAAAACATAACTACACCGGTTTGCCGGTAGGTGTCGCTTTTTCACCGACAGGTGGCACTGTAAAGCGACACCAGAGTTATCTGCCCTTCTGACTATAAAAACCGGTGCATAACGGAAATTCCCTCGCTTGTTCACTGACCAGCCTCGACAGAAGTATGCTGGCACCAGCTCTCTCTCTCTCTCTCTCTCTCTCTCTCTCTCTCTCTCTCTCTCTCTCTCTTCTCTGCTCGGCAGAACGACGCTAATACACTAGCGCTTCGTCTCACGCTTTTCTCTTGAACTGGTCTCAGCAAAACAACTACCAACACACGTTTCTTCCGTCAACACGTGGGCAAACAACGGTAAGAGTTTCTCAACTCATTTTCTTTATGTACGGCTTTCAAAGACTTTTCCTACGCCGGATTCATACCTTTTCAAGAACTGTTTTTTCATCGACACACATGCATACATCACACACTTCATCATTCCACGTACACACACGTTCAATAAACGTTATTTGAACTACTTCATTTTTGTTTATTAATTATTACTCTGTCTTTGCATGCAACAATTGCTTGATTTACTGAACACGTTTATAGTCCGGGAACATCACCCTCTCGATCCGAACAATTGGTGACCCGACGTGCAAGCTTTGTTGTATCTGACGGAGTAATTAATTTCGTACTAGAACAAAAAAAAAAAAAAACATTTCTCGTTTTTTCTTCCGTGGTGAAACGAATTACGCACCCATCTTTTTCCTTTTTTTTTCTACCCACGTGGTAGAAATATACAAACAAAAGAAAAGAGGCCGCCATTTTTTCCTGGCCACGGGAAAAACCCAAACAAACAAAAACATTTCTCGGCTCTCTCTCCGAATATAAAACAAATTACAATTTCATTTTTTCTTCTCTTTCTTTACTCACGTGTCGGAAAATTATATACAAAGAAAAAGACAAACTTTTGCCAATCCTTTTTTTTCTTTTTCGACGAACAAAATGGACCTTACAAGACGCCACTTCCTTTGTTTTGAACACTTTTTCCGGACCACGTGTTGATAAAATAAATTCAAAAATGCCGCCATCTTTTTCCGGACAACGTGTTGATAAAAAAATTTTTTTTAAATAACGCCATTTTTTATCTCTCGGACCACGTGGAAATGAAAATTCAAACCAAAAAAAAAAAAGAAAATACGAATTTTTTTTCTTTCTTTCTTTTCAACAACAAAGGAAAGAGAAGCCACCATTCTTTCTCTACGTGGTAACGAACATTCAAACTAAAACGAAAACAAAAAACGTCATTCCTCGTGTGAAACAAAGTACGACTCCATTTTTTTTTCTTTTCTTTTTCCTTTCTACCCATGTGTTGGAAATATATATATAAAGGAAAAGAAAACTACAAAACGACCAACACATGACGACAAACACGAACAACATCACCCTTCAAGGCCTACCAACAATCTTCAACACAAGATGAACAACCACATTTTCCCGGACATTCATCAAGCACCAAACATTTCCGGACATCACTGACGACACTATGGAAGAAATCACACCAGTCCAAAATAAGTACAACTGCCCAAGCACGACTAAATACTCAACAACTGAACGTTCGTTGATCAACTGGGGGACACATCAACTCGAACGACGCGCACCAACACCAGTACAGACCCACTTGTATCTGGACCTGCTAACTCACTTGCAGACATTTGTGCATCTGATTTTGACCATAGTGTACTACCAATCTCAACAACTAGATGTGTGTTCATCAGTTCCACAACACGGACTAATTAACATGAACAACATCAACAACTGCACAGACCCACTTGTGCTCATTCATCAACAACTGCACAGACCCACTTGTGCTCATTCATCAACAACTGCACAGACCCACTTGTGCTCATTCATCAACCACCGCACAGACTCACTTGTGCTCATTCATCAACAACTGCACAGACTCACTTGTGCTCATTCATCAACAACTGCACAGATTCACTTGTGTTCATTCATCAACAACTGCACAGATTCACTTGTGCTCATGCATCAACCACTGCACAGACTCACTTGTGCTCATTCATCAACAACTGCACAGACTCACTTGTGCTCATTCATCAACAACTGCACAGACTCACTTGTGCTCATTCATCAGCAACTGCACAGATTCACTTGTGCTCGCTCATCAACACCGCACAGACCCACTTGTGCTCGCTCATCAACACCGCACAGACCCACTTGTGCTCACTCATCAACAACCGCGCAGACCCAAGCACCAAACATTCCCGGACAACACTGACAATTCAACGTTCGTTCATCAGCTCCGCATCACGCAGACTAATCAACATGAACAACGCCACCAACAAGTGCAAATTACCTTGCACTCAACATTTTTCGACCGCAAACTCACTTGCACTCAAACTTGATGCAGACCCAAACAACACGCAGATCCACATGCGTTACAAACACTCAATTCCGCAGATGCACTTGCGATCAATCATTCAATACAGATGCAGAAACAGAAATAAGTAGCGTGCACACTACTTTTTTCTAATCTTCAACAGCAAAACAGACATACCCACAAAGAATGCTTCTCATCTACAACTGTACATATTGAATAATATTTTCAATATTTTTCAATCTGGGGGGGGAGTACTTGTAGTAGTTACCTCCTCCTTTCAAAACATAACTACACCGGTTTGCCGGTAGGTGTCGCTTTTTCACCGACAGGTGGCACTGTAAAGCGACACCAGAGTTATCTGCCCTTCTGACTATAAAAACCGGTGCATAACGGAAATTCCCTCGCTTGTTCACTGACCAGCCTCGACAGAAGTATGCTGGCACCAGCTCTCTCTCTCTCTCTCTCTCTCTCTCTCTCTTCTCTGCTCGGCAGAACGACGCTAATACACTAGCGCTTCGTCTCACGCTTTTCTCTTGAACTGGTCTCAGCAAAACAACTACCAACACACGTTTCTTCCGTCAACACGTGGGCAAACAACGGTAAGAGTTTCTCAACTCATTTTCTTTATGTACGGCTTTCAAAGACTTTTCCTACGCCGGATTCATTTCTTCTCATACCTTTTCAAGAACTGTTTTTTCATCGACACACATGCATACATCACACACTTCATCATTCCACGTACACACACGTTCAATAAACGTTATTTGAACTACTTCATTTTTGTTTATTAATTATTACTCTGTCTTTGCATGCAACAATTGCTTGATTTACTGAACACGTTTATAATCGGGGGAACACGACTCTCGATCTTAACAATCTGTTTTTTTTCTTTCTCCGAGACTGGTTGCAAAACCACTCTTGAGAATCTAGTCTACCCTACTATTAGGTTGTCCCGAAAGTTCGTGAACACTTGCGCAAGAATTGAATTTTGATGCAATAGGTATCTTCATCTTTATATTCCAGATGCCCATGAATAAAATCGAGCTGCGAGTTTTGATTTGTTACAACCAAGTGTTTACGAACTTTTGGGACAGCCAAGTGTTTACGAACTTTTGGGACAACCAAGTGTTTACGAACTTTTTGGACAACCAAGTGTTTACGAACTTTTGGGACAACCACGTGTTTACGAAATTTTGGGACAACTAAGTGTTTACAAACTTTTGGGACAACCACGTGTTCACAAAATTTTGGGACAACTAAGTGTTTACGAACTTTTTATACAACCAAGTGTTTACGAACTTTTGGGACAACCACGTGTTTACGAAATTTTGGGACAACCACGTGTTTACGAACTTTTGGGACAACCACGTGTTTACGCACTTTTGGGACAACCAAGTGTTTACGAACTTTTGGGACAACCAAGTGTTTACGAACTTTTGGGACAACTAAGTGTTTACAAACTTTTTGGACAACCAAGTGTTTACGAACTTTTGGGACAACCAAGTGTTTACGAACTTTTAGGACAACCAAGTGTTTACGAACTTTTGGGAAAACCAAGTGTTTACGAACTATTGGGACAACCACGTGTTTATGAAATTTTGGGACAACTAAGTGTTTACAAACTTTTTGGACAACCAAGTGTTTACGAACTTTTGACACAACAAAGTGTTTACGAACTTTTAGGACAACCAAGTTTTTACGAACTTTTGGGACAACCAAGTGTTTACGAACTTTCGGGACAACTAAGTGTTTAAAAACTTTTGACACAACCAAGTGTTTAGGAACTTTTGGGACAACCAAGTGTTTACGAAGTTTTGAGACAACCAAGTGTTTACGAACTTTTTTTAACAACCAAGTGTTTACAAACTTTTGGGACAACCGAGTGTTTACGAACTTTTGGGACAACCAAGTGTTTACGAACTTTTGGGACAACCAAGTGTTTACAAACTTTTTGGACAACCAACGGTTTACAAACTTTTGGGACAACCAATGGTTTACAAACATTTCGGACAACCGAGGGTTTACAACTTTTGGAACAACCAAGTGTTTACGAACTTTTTGGACAACCAAGTGTTTACGAACTTTTGGGACAACCAAGTTTTGTAAAACTTTTGAGACAACCAAGTTTTTACAAACTTTTGGGACAAACAAGTGTTTACGAACTTTTGGGACAACCAAGGGTTTACGAACTTTTTGTAACAACCAAGTGTTTACAAACTTTTGGGACAACCGAGTGTTTACAAACTTTTGGGACAACCAAGTGTTTACGAACTTTTGGGACAACCAAGTGTTTACAATTTTTTATGACAACCAAGGGTTTACAAACTTTTGGGACAACCGAGGGTTTACAAACTTTTTGAAAAACCAAGTGTTTACGAACTTTTGGGACAACCAAGTGTTTACGAACTTTTGGGACAACCAAGTTTTTTAAAACTTTTGGGACAACCAAGTTTTTACAAACTTTTGGGACAGACAAGTGTTGACGAACTTTTAGGACGACCAAGTGTTTACGAACTTTTGGGACAACCAAGTGTTTACGAACTTTTGGGACAACCAAGTGTTTACTAACTTTTGGGGCAACCAAGTGTTTACGAACTTTTGGGACAACCAAGTGTTTACAAACTTTTGGGACAATCAAGGGTTTAAACACTTTTGGGACAACCAAGTGTTTACGAACTTTTGATACAACCATGTGATTACGAACTTTTAAGAAAACCAAGTGTTTACGAACTTTTGGCACAGTAAAGTGTTTACGATCTTTTTACACAACCAAGTGTTTACGAACTTTTGAGACAACCAAATGTTTACAAACTTTTGGGACAACAAAGTGTTTACGAAATTTTGTTACAACCAAGTGTTTGCGAACTTTTGGGACAACCGAGTGTTTACAAACTTTTGGGACAACCAAGTGTTTACAAACTATTGGGACAACAAAGTGTTTAAGTACTTTTTGGACAACTAAGTGTTTACAAACTTTTGTGACAACCAAGTGTTTACCAACTTTTGAGACACTCAAGTCTTTACGAACTTTTAGGATAACATAGTGTTTACGAACTTTTGGGACAACCAAGTGTTTACGAACTTTTGGGACAACTAAGTGTTTACAAACTTTTTGGAAAACCAAGTGTTTACGAACTTTTGGGACAACCAAGTGTTTACGAAATTTTAGGACAACCAAGTGTTTACGAACTTTTGAGACAACCAAGTGTTTAGGAACTTTTGGGACAACTAAGTGTTTACAAACTTTTGGGATAACCAAGTGTTTACGAACTTTTGGGACAACCACGTGTTTACGAACTTTTGGGACAACCAAGTGTTTACGAACTTTTGGGACAACCATGTGATTTCGAACTTTTGGGACAACTAAGTGTTTACAAACTTTTGGGACAACCAATTGTTTACAATTTTTTATGACAACCAAGTGTTTACAAACTTTTGGGAATACCGAGAGTTTACAAACTTTTGGAACAACCAAGTGTTTACGAACTTTTGGGACAACCAAGTGTTTACGAACTTTTGGGACAACCAAGTTTTTAAAAACTTTTGGGACAAACAAGTGTTTACGAACTTTTGGGACAACCAAGTGTTTACGAACTTTTGGGACAACCAAGTGTTTACGAACTTTTGGGACAACCAAGTGTTTACAAACTTTTGGGGCAACAAAGTGTTTACGAACTTTTGGGACAACCAAGTTTTTACGAACTTTTAGGACAACTAATTGTTTACAAACTTTTTGTCAACCAAGTGTTTACGAACGTTTGGGACAACCAAGTGTTTACGAACTTTTGAGACAACCAAGGGTTTACAAACTTTTGAGATCACCAAGGGTTTACACACTTTTGGGACGACCAAGTGTTTACGAACTTTTGATACAACCATGTGATTACGAACTTTTGAGAAAACCAAGTGTTTACGAACTTTTGGCACAGTAAAGTGTTTACGATCTTTTTACACAACCAAGTGTTTACGAACTTTTGAGACAACCAAATGTTTACAAACTGTTGGGACAACCAAGTGTTTACAAACTATTGAGACAACAAAGTGTTTAAGTACTTTTGGGACAACCAAGTGTTTACAAACTTTTGTGACAACCAAGTGTTTACGAACTTTTGAGACACTCAAGTCTTTACGAACTTTTAGGATAACATAGTGTTTACGAACTTTTTGGACAACCACGTGTTTACGAACTTTTGGGACAACCAAGTGTTTACGAACTTTTGGGACAACTAAGTGTTTACAAACTTTTGGGACAACTAAGTGTTTACGAACTTTTGCGACTACTAAGTGTTTACAAACTTTTGGGATAACCAAGTGTTAACGAACTTTTGGGACAACCAAGTGTTTACGAACTTTTTGTAACAACCAAGTGTTTACAAACTTTTGGGACAACCGAGTGTTTACAAACTTTTGGGACAACAATGTGTTTACGAACTTTTGGGACAACCAAGTGTTTACAAACTTTTGGGACAACCAAGGGTTTACGAACTTTTGGGACAACCAAGGGTTTACAAACTTTTGGGACAACCGAGGGTTTACAAACTTTTGGACAACCAAGTGTTTACGAACCTTTGGGACGACCAAGTGTTTACGAACATTTGGGACAACCAAGGGTTTACAAACTTTTTGGACAATCAAGTGTTTACGAACTTTTAGGACAACTAAGTGTTTACGAACTTTTGGGACAACTAAGTGTTTACGAACTTTTTGTAACAACCAAGTGTTTACAAACTTTGGGGACAACCGAGTGTTTACAAACTTTTGAAACAACCAAGTGTTTACGAACTGTTGGGACAACCAAGTGTTTACAAACTTTTGGGCAACCAAGGGTTTACGAACTTTTTGTAACAACCAAGTGTTTACAAACTTTTGGGACGACCGAGTGTTTACAAACTTTTAGGACAACCAAGTGTTTACGAACTTTTGGGATAACCAAGTGTTTACAATTTTTTATGACAACCAAGGGTTTACAAACTTTTGGGACAACCAGGGTTTACAAACTTTTGGGACAACCGAGGGTTTTCAAACTTTTGGGACAACCAAGTCTTTACGAACTTTTGGGACAACCAAGTGTTTATGAACTTTTAGGACAACCAAGTGTTTACGAACTTTTAGGACAACCAAGTGTTTACGAACTTTTGGGCAACCAAGGGTTTACAAATTTTTGGGCAACCAAGTGTTTACGAGGTTTTGAGGCAACCAAGGGTTTACAAATGTTTGGGACAACCAAGGGTTTACAAATTTTTGGGACAACCAAGTGTTTACGAACTTTGGGCAACCAAGTTTTTACAAACTTTTGGACAACCAAGTGTTTACGAACTTTTGGCACAATAAAGTGTTTACAAACTTTTTACACACCTAAGTGTTTACGAACTTTTCAGACAACCAAGTGTTTACGAACTTTTGAGACACCCAAGTGTTTACGAACTTTTCAGACAACCAAGTGTTTACGAACTTTTGAGACACCCAAGTGTTTACGAACTTTTCAGACAACCAAGTGTTTACGAACTTTTTGTAACTACCAAGTGTTTACAAACTTTTGGGACAACCGAGTGTTTACAAACTTTTGGGACAACCAAGGGTTTACGAACTTTTGGGACAACCAAGGGTTTACAAACTTTTGGGACAACCAAGGGTTTACGAACTTTTGGGACAACCAAGGGTTTACAAACCTTTGGGACAACCGAGGGTTTACAAACTTTTGGACAACCAAGTGTTTACGAACCTTTGGGACGACCAAGTGTTTACGAACATTTGGGACAACCAAGGGTTTACAAACTTTTTGGACAATCAAGTGTTTACGAACTTTTAGGACAACTAAGTGTTTACGAACTTTTGGGACAACTAAGTGTTTACGAACTTTTTGTAACAACCAAGTGTTTACAAACTTTGGGGACAACCGAGTGTTTACAAACTTTTGAAACAACCAAGTGTTTACGAACTGTTGGGACAACCAAGTGTTTACAAACTTTTGGGCAACCAAGGGTTTACGAACTTTTTGTAACAACCAAGTGTTTACAAACTTTTGGGACGACCGAGTGTTTACAAACTTTTAGGACAACCAAGTGTTTACGAACTTTTGGGATAACCAAGTGTTTACAATTTTTTATGACAACCAAGGGTTTACAAACTTTTGGGACAACCAGGGTTTACAAACTTTTGGGACAACCGAGGGTTTTCAAACTTTTGGGACAACCAAGTCTTTACGAACTTTTGGGACAACCAAGTGTTTATGAACTTTTAGGACAACCAAGTGTTTACGAACTTTTAGGACAACCAAGTGTTTACGAACTTTTGGGCAACCAAGGGTTTACAAATTTTTGGGCAACCAAGTGTTTACAAGGTTTTGAGGCAACCAAGGGTTACAAATGTTTGGGACAACCAAGGGTTTACAAATTTTTGGGACAACCAAGTGTTTACGAACTTTGGGCAACCAAGTTTTTACAAACTTTTGGACAACCAAGTGTTTACGAACTTTTGGCACAATAAAGTGTTTACAAACTTTTTACACACCTAAGTGTTTACGAACTTTTCAGACAACCAAGTGTTTACGAACTTTTGAGACACCCAAGTGTTTACGAACTTTTCAGACAACCAAGTGTTTACGAACTTTTGAGACACCCAAGTGTTTACGAACTTTTCAGACAACCAAGGGTTTACGAACCTTTGGGACAACTAAGTGTTTACCAACGTTTGGGACAACCAAGTGTTTACGAACTTTTGGCAACTAAGTGTTTACGAACTTTTGGGACAACCAAGTTTTTACGAACTTTTGGGACAACCAAGTGTTTACGAACTTTTGGGACAACCAAGTGTTTACGAACTTTTGGGACAACCAAGTGTTTACAAACTTTTGGACAACCAAGTGTTTACGAATCTTTGGGACAACCAAGTGTTCACGAACTTTTGAAACAACTAAATGTTTACGAACTTTTTACTCAATCAAGTGTTTACGAACTTTTGGGACAACCAAGTGTTTACGAACTTTTAGAACAACCAAGTGTTTACGAACTTTTGGGACAACCAAGTTTTTACGAACTGTTGGGACAACCAAGTGTTTACGAACTTTTGGTACAACCAAGTGTTTACGAATTTTTGGGACAACCAAGTGTTTACGAATTTTTGAGACAACTTAGTATTTAATCTAATAGCTACAGGATATATACGTTATTATCTTGGCGAACGGTATTGGTGAACGTGGTGAAATAGTCTCTGACCGAATGCGAACCCTGCACGCCGAGTCCACACTGTGTTGCCACCACACGCACGTCACTTCCATGATAACAAAACAGCAGAATTGTTAATGTAGTTGCAATTTTTCTCTGTGACCTTTTTACAGTTGTATATATCATGTGTATTTTTTTGCTTTCTCTCAAGAAGGTTGGGCACAAGGTCAGGTGTGGGTTTTGATGAAAGTGTTTCTGTGTAATGAACTGGATTCGAACCCGGCACATCCAGGTTCTCAATCCGCATCTTTAACCACTTAGCCATCGCACCATCACCATATGTTAGGGTTAGGGTTAGGATTAGGGTTTAGGTTAGGGTTAGGGTTAGGGGTTAGGGTGTTAGGGTTAGGGGTTAGGGATTAGGGTGTTAGGGTTAGAGTTAAGGTTAGGGTTAGGGTTTAGGGTTAGGCTTTAAGGTGTAGGGTTAGGGTTTAGGGTTAGGGTTAAGGTTAGGGTTAGGGGTTAGGGTGTTAGGGTTAAGGTTAGGGTGTTAGGGTTTAGGGTTAGGGTGTAGGGTTAGGGTTTAGGGTTAGAGTAAAGGTTAGGGTTAGGGGTTAGGGTGTTAGGGTTAGGGTTAACGTTAGGGTGTTAGGGTTTATGGTTAGGGTTTAGGGTTAGGGTTTAGGGTTAGAGTAAAGGTTAGGGTGTAGGGTTAGGAGTTAGGGGTTAGGGTGTTAGGGTTAGGGTTAGGGTTAAGGTTAGGGTTAGGGTTTAGGGTTAGGGTGTTCGGGTGTTAGGGTTAGGGTTAGGGTTAAGGTTAGGGTGTTAGGGTTAGGGGTTAGGGTGTTAGGGTTAGAGTTAAGGTTAGAGTTAGGGTTTAGGGTTAGGCTTTAAGGTGTAGGGTTAGCGTTAGGGTTAGGGTTAAGGTTAGGGTTTGGGGTTAGGGTGTTAGGGTTAGGGTTTAGGGTTAGGGTTAGGGTGTAGGTTAGGGTTTAGGGTTAGAGTAAAGGTTAGGGTTAAAGGTTAGGGTGTTAGGGTTAGGGTTAAGTGTTAGGGTGTTAGGGTTTAGGGTTAGGCTTTAGGGTGTAGGGTTTAGGGTTAGAGTAAAGGTTAGGGTGTAGGGTTAGGGTTTGCGTTAGGGTTAAGGTTAGGGTTAGGGTTTAGGGTTAGGCTTGAGGGTGTAGGGTTAGGGTTTTACAGATTGTGCCATTCCACATCATATATATACAGACGAAAAAGACACGCAAAAACCTAAAATGATTTCCATCGCGAATTAAGTTAAAATCCAAACTCATTTCATTCTTTCGAGAAAAAACGATGAAGCTTTTACCAGAGAGACAGGGACTGTCAGACACTAGAAGGAACCTACCTTCTCTGCAGCAGACATGGCAACACCTTCTATAGACTTATTCCATTTCTGTTCCCTGAGAATGTCAGTCTAAAGAGTCTGAAGGTTGGACTATCGGAATGGATGCTACTAGCGATGCCAATCGGTTGTTGGAAAGGTTTCTTATAATTGTTAAAGGAAAGGAACTTTGTCTTTGTGCCATTTTTGGCCCCATTCGATTACAGAATTGGGTGCATTTTTTAAGGATTTATGTGGGCATTCGATTTCCCCTCGTGTGGTGTCATCAGCCAATACACCCATCTCAGACGTGATTGCATCAGGGAAATCGTTTATGAAGATCAGGAATAATTTAGGTCTAATTATCGGAGACATCCGCATTGATGTGGAATTGTTTGTCATCGAGAACAACATGTTTTTGCAGACATAAAACCCACGGAGTAGTTTTATATTTGAAAACTACATCCAGATAAAAGTTCCGGCTTTCAATTTAGTCAGGCCACGAGGTTGGTTTCACCAGCTACAGGCCATTTTCAATACGCGAAGAATCACTTCACTAAAATTGACCTTTATATTAATGTAAATCTATAGTTAGATAACTGTTTTGTTATTTAATCATGATTTCCTTGATTTTTCGTTTACAAATTCATGTTTATGTTAAGTTAGCACTTGCTAACTGGTGACCCTAATATTCCATCAATATTTTATTAATTTCTTTTTAGTTTCATGTACGCCCGTTTAATATCCTGCCTTAGTTAGGTTTACTAGGTGATTCTCTCAAGTGTGGAGCATGCGAAATACCCAGGATTTTCGGTCAAAGAGCATATAATAGAGATGGGTGTCGATAGCATTGCGTAGGCGTACTTAAAATCTAAAAATAAGTTGAGATTAAAATTAATAAAACATTGCGTAAAAACAAATCTAGAAATAAGTTGAGATTTTCAAAAAATAAAACATTGGTGAAAAAGAAATATAAATAAGGAGAGATTTAAAACAAATAAAACATTGGTGAAAAAATAAAAAATAAAAATAAGTTCAGATTTAAAATAAATAAACCATTAGTGAAAAAATAAAAAATAAAAATAAGTTCAGATTTAAAATAAATAAACCATTGGTGAAAAAATAAAAATAAAAATAAGTTCATATTTAAAATAAATAAAACATTGGTGAAAAATAAATATGAAAATAAGTTCAGATTTAAAATAAATAAACCATTGGTGAAAAAATAAAAAATAAAAATAAGTTCAGATTTAAAATAAATAAACCATTGGTGAAAAAATAAAAATAAAAATAAGTTCAGATTTAAAATAAATAAACCATTGGTGAAAAAATAAAAATAAAAATAAGTTCAGATTTAAAACAAATAAACCATTGGTGAAAAAATAAAAAATAAAAATAAGTTCAGATTTAAAATAAATAAACCATTGGTGAAAAAATTAAAATAAAAATAAGTTCAGATTTAAAATAAATAAACCATTGGTGAAAAAATAAAAATAAAAATAAGTTCAGATTTAAAATAAATAAAACATTGGTGAAAAAGAAATATGAAAATAAGTTTAGATTAAAAATAAATAAACCATTGGTGAAAAAGAAATCTAAAAATAAGTTAAGATTTAAAATCAATAAAACATTGGTGGAAAAGAAATATAAAAATAAGTTGATATTTTTTTAAAAATAAAACATTGGTGAAAAAGAAATATAAAAATGAGTTGAGATGTTTAAAAATTAAACATTGGTGAAAAAGAAATATAAAAATAAGTTGATATTTAAAATAAAATACACATTCGTGAAAAAGAAATATAAAATTAAGTTGAAATTTTTTTAAAAATAAAACATTGGTTAAAAAGAAATAAAAAAAGGAGAGATTAAAAAAAAAATTGGAGAAAAAGAAATATAAAAATAAGTTGAGATTAAAAATAAATAAAACATTGGTGAAAAAGAAATATAAAAATAAGTTGAGATTAAAAAAAAACATTGGAGAAAAAGAAATATAAAAATAAGTTGAGCTTAAAAAAATAAACATTAGAGAAAAAGAAATATAAAAAAAGTTGAGATTTAAAAAAATAAAACATTGGTGAAAAAGAAATATGAAAATAAGTAGATATTTTAAAATAAATAAACATTCGTGAAAAAGAAATATAAAAATAAGTTGAAATTTTTTAAAAATACATTGGTGAAAAAGAAATATAAAAATAAGTTGATATTTAAACAAATAAAACATTGGTGAAAAAGAAATATAAAAATAAGTTCAGATTTAAGCAAAAATAAAACATTGGTGAAAAAGAAATATAAAAGATAAGTTAAGATTTTTAAAAAATAAAACATTGGTGAAAAAGAAATATAAAAATGAGTGAAGATTTAAAATAAATAAAACCATTGGTGAAAAACAAATATAAAACACCGTTGATATTATTAAAAAAGTAAAAGATAAATGAAAAAGAAATATAAAAATAAGTTGAGATTAAAAAAAAAACCATTGGTGAAAAAGAAATATAAATATAAGTTCAGATTTTTAAAAACATAAAACATTGGTGAAAAAGAAATATAAAAATAAGTTCAGATTTAAATGTTTTAATTGGTGAAGAAGAAATATAAAAATAAGTTAAAATTTAAAATAAATAAAACATTGGTGACAAATAAAAATAAAAATAAGCTGATATTTTATTAAAATAATACATTGGTGAAAAAGAAATATAAACATAAGTTAAGATTTGAAATAAATAAAACATAACCAGGGGTTTTTACCCCGCCTAATAAAACCGGTATTGTCCGGACCTTTGGGTCTGGATTTATGCCGGTCTATTGGGGGTTGGCGGTCCTGTGCAGTTCTAGGAGGTGCACCTTCTCAGGCTTTGCCTCCCCTCTTTGGGGCGGAGTAAGTTTTTGCTTACTGTCTGAGGCGCCTTTACCGGGGAATGCCGACTGGGTGCCCAGGCAATTTTTAAATGGGCAGAGTGCTCACCTCTCCAGCGCTGGCTTATCTAATCCCACTTTCCCGACCATGTGTCGCATCTTACCTTGTGGGAGATAGATAAATAAATTGTGAAAAAGAAATATAAAAATAAGTTGAGATTCAATAAACATAAAACATTGGTGAAAAAGAAACAGGAAAATAAGTTTAATTTAAAATAAAAATAAAACATCGGTTAAAAAGAAATATAAAAATAAGGAGAGATTTAAAAAACATAAAACATTGGTGAAAAAGAAATATAAAAATAAGTTCACATTAAACATAAAAATAAAACATTGGTAAAAAGAAATATAAAAATAAGTTGAGATTTAAAATAAATAAAACATTGGTGAAAAAGAAATATGAAAATAAGTTTAGATTGAAAATAAATAAACCATTGGTGAAAAAGAAATCTAAAAATAAGTTAAGATTTAAAATCAATAAAACATTGGTGGAAAAGAAATATAAAAATAAGTTGAGATTAAAAATAAATAAAACATTGGTGAAAAAGAAATATAAAAATAAGTTGAGATTAAAAAAAAACATTGGAGAAAAAGAAATATAAAAATAAGTTGAGCTTAAAAAAATAAACATTAGAGAAAAAGAAATATAAAAAAAGTTGAGATTTAAAAAAATAAAACATTGGTGAAAAAGAAATATGAAAATAAGTAGATATTTTAAAATAAATAAACATTCGTGAAAAAGAAATATAAAAATAAGTTGAAATTTTTTAAAAATACATTGGTGAAAAAGAAATATAAAAATAAGTTGATATTTAAACAAATAAAACATTGGTGAAAAAGAAATATAAAAATAAGTTCAGATTTAAGCAAAAATAAAACATTGGTGAAAAAGAAATATAAAAGATAAGTTAAGATTTTTAAAAAATAAAACATTGGTGAAAAAGAAATATAAAAATGAGTGAAGATTTAAAATAAATAAAACCATTGGTGAAAAACAAATATAAAACACCGTTGATATTATTAAAAAAGTAAAAGATTGATGAAAAAGAAATATAAAAATAAGTTGAGATTTAAAAAAAAATAAAACATTGGTGAAAAAGAAATATAAGAATAAGTTGAGATTTAAAAAAATAAAACATTGGTGAAAAAGAAATATAAAAATAAGTTGAGATTAAAAAAAAAACCATTGGTGAAAAAGAAATATAAATATAAGTTCAGATTTTTAAAAACATAAAACATTGGTGAAAAAGAAATATAAAAATAAGTTCAGATTTAAATGTTTTAATTGGTGAAGAAGAAATATAAAAATAAGTTAAAATTTAAAATAAATAAAACATTGGTGACAAATAAAAATAAAAATAAGCTGATATTTTATTAAAATAATACATTGGTGAAAAAGAAATATAAACATAAGTTAAGATTTGAAATAAATAAAACATAACCAGGGGTTTTTACCCCGCCTAATAAAACCGGTATTGTCCGGACCTTTGGGTCTGGATTTATGCCGGTCTATTGGGGGTTGGCGGTCCTGTGCAGTTCTAGGAGGTGCACCTTCCCAGGCTTTGTCTCCCCTCTTTGGGGCGGAGTAAGTTTTTGCTTACTGTCTGAGGCGCCTTTACCGGGGAATGCCGACTGGGTGCCCAGGCAATTTTTAAATGGGCAGAGTGCTCACCTCTCCAGCGCTGGCTTATCTAATCCCACTTTCCCGACCATGTGTCGCATCTTACCTTGTGGGAGGTAGATAAATAAATTGTGAAAAAGAAATATAAAAATAAGTTGAGATTCAATAAACATAAAACATTGGTGAAAAAGAAACAGGAAAATAAGTTTAATTTAAAATAAAAATAAGACATCGGTTAAAAAGAAATATAAAAATAAGTTGAGATTTAAAAAACATAAAACATTGGTGAAAAAGAAATATAAAAATAAGTTCACATTAAACATAAAAATAAAACATTGGTAAAAAGAAATATAAAAATAAGTTGAGATTTAAAATCGGTGAAAAAGAAATATAAAAATAAGTTAAGATTTAAAATAAATAAAACATTGGTGAAAAAGAAATATAAAAATAAGTTGAGATTTAATAAACATAAAACATTGGTGAAAAAGAAATATAAAAATAAGTTTAATTTAAAATAAAAATAAAACATCGGTTAAAAAGAAATATAAAAATAAGTTGAGATTTAATAAACATAAAACATTGGTGAAAAAGAAATATTAAAATAAGTTCAGATTTAAAATAAAAATAAAACATCGGTGAAAAAGAAATATAAAAATAAGTTGAAGTTAAAAAACGGATAAAGAATGCTGATAATTTGAAGTAAGAAAATTTATCTCCTTTAACTTTAAATCAAAACTTTTTTCATTTATTCAGACACACGTAGTGGTAGATGCAGTGTCAATACATTTCAACAGCGTGTAGCAATCTACATAATAATATTCGGGTTGTCGACCTGGAAAGAACCCGTTATTAAGTTAAGAATGTATAAATGCAGTATATAAAGAGATATTAGACTGGGAATGGCTTCCAAATACATCTCTCTGCCCTCCTAACCCTAACCCAAAACTTTATAGTTAGATAACTGTTTTGTTATTTAATCATGATTTCCTTGATTTTTCGTTTACAAATTCATGTTTATGTTAAGTTAGCACTTGCTAACTGGTGACCCTAATATTCCATCAATATTTTATTGATTTCTTTTTAGTATTCATGTACGCCCGTTTAATATCCTGCCTTAGTTAGGTTTACTAAGTGATTCTCTCAAGTGTGGAGCATGCGAAATACCCAGGATTTTCAGTCAAAGAACATATAATAGAGATGGGTGTCGATAGCATTGCGTAGGCGTACTTAAAATCTAAAAATAAGTTGAGATTAAAATTAATAAAACATGGCGTAAAAACAAATCTAGAAATAAGTTGAGATTTTCAAAAAATAAACCATTGGTGAAAAAGAAATAAAAATAAGGAGAGATTTTAAACAAATAAAACATTGGTGAAAAAATAAAAATAAGTTCAGATTTAAAATAAATAAAACATTGGTGAAAAAGAAATATGAAAATAAGTTTAGATTAAAAATAAATAAACCATTGGTGAAAAAGAAATATAAAAATAAGTTAAGATTTAAAATCAATAAAACATTGGTGAAAAAGAAATATAAAAATAAGTTGATATTTAAAATAAAATACACATTCGTGAAAAAGAAATATAAAATTACGTTGAAATTCTTTTTAAATAAAACATTGGTTAAAAAGAAATTAAAAAAAGAAGAGATTAAAAATAAATAAAACATTGGTGAAAAAGAAATATAAAAATAAGTTGAGATTAAAAAAAAAACATTGGAGAAAAAGAAATATAAAAATAAGTTGAGATTTTTTAAAATAAAACATTGGTGAAAAAGAAATATGAAAATAAGTTGATATTTTAAAATAAATAAACATTCGTGAAAAAGAAATATAAAAATAAGTTGAAATTTTTAAAAAATACATTGGTGAAAAAGAAATATAAAAATAAGTTGATATTTAAACAAATAAAACATTGGTGAAAAAGAAATATAAAAATAAGTTTAAATTTAAAATACATAAAACATTGGTGAAAAAGAAATATAAAAATAAGTTCAGATTTAAGCAAAAATAAAACATTGGTGAAAAAGAAATATAAAAATGAGTGAAGATTTAAAATAAATAAAACATTGGTGAAAAACAAATATAAAACACCGTTGATATTATTAAAAAAGTAAAAGATTGATGAAAAAGAAATATAAAAATAAGTTGAGATTTAAAAAAAAATAAAACATCGGTGAAAAAGAAATATAAAAATTAGTTAAGCTTTAAAATAAATAAAACATCGGTGAAAACGAAATGTAAGAATAAGTTGAGATTTTAAAACAATAAAACATTGGTGAAAAAGAAATATAAAAATAAGTTGAGAGTTTTAAAAAAAACATTGGTTAAAAAGAAATATAAATATAAGTTCAGATTTTTTAAAAATAAAACATTGGTGAAAAAGAAATATAAAAATAATTTGAGATTCAATAAACATAAAACATTGGTGAAAAAGAAACAGGAAAATAAGTTTAATTTAAAATAAAAATAAAACATCGGTTAAAAAGAAATATAAAAATAAGTTGAGATTTAAAAAACATAAAACATTGGTGAAAAAGAAATATTAAAATAAGTTCAGATTTAAAATAAAAATAAAACATTGGTGAAAAAGAAATATAAAAATAAGTTGAGATTTAATAAACATAAAACATTGGTGAAAAAGAAATATTAAAATAAGTTCAGATTTAAAATAAAAATAAAACATTGGTGAAAAAGAAATATAAAAATAAGTTGAGATTTAATAAACATAAAACATTGGTGAAAAAGAAATATTAAAATAAGTTCAGATTTAAAATAAAAATAAAACATTGGTGAAAAAGAAATATAAAAATAAGTTGAGATTAAAAAACGGAGAAAGAATGCTGATAATTTGAAGTAAGAAAATTTAACTCCTTTCACTTTAAATCAAAACTCATTTCATTTATTCAGACACACGTAGTGGTAGTAGTAGTGTCAATACATTTCAACAGCGTGTAGCAATCTACATAATAATATTCGTGTTGTCGACCTTGAAAGAACTCGTTATTAAGTTAAGAATGTATAAATGCAGTATATAAAGAGATATTAGACTGAGAATGGCTTCCGAATACATCTCTCTGCCCTCCTAACCCTAACCAAAACCCTAACCCTAACCCTAACCCTAACCCTAACCCTAACCCTCAACCACAACCCTAACCCTAACCCTAACCCTCAACCACAACCCTAACCCTAACCCTAATCCTAACCCTAACCCTAACCCTAACCCTAACCCTCAACCACAACCCTAACCCTAACCCTCAACCACAACCCTAACCCTCAACCACAACCCTAACCCTCAACCCTAACCCTAACCCTAACCCTAACCCTAACCCTCAACCACAACCCTAACCCTAACCCTAATCCTAACCCTCAACCACAACCCTAACCCTAACCCTCAACCACAACCCTAACCCTAACCCTAACCCTCAACCACAACCCTAACCCTAATCCTAACCCTAACCTCAACCACAACCCTAACCTTAATCCTTTCTCTCTCTTTCCGATTCTCTCTCATGCAATGGGAAAAAGGGTAGCTAGTTACTTTTAATATGTCTAAGACTTCTCTCGTTTCATCCCTGATTCATCCCTGTTTCATCCCTGATTCTCGCTGACTTGTAAAGAAAGATTCTACTTAATACGAAGCTACATGATAGCTGAACTTACAACTCAACCTAACCCTAACCTTAACCCAAACACCATAACCCTAACACCCTAATCCTAACATAAAACTAGATATATGCATTCATACTTGACACAATAGCCCTTGACAGAACTTGAACTCCATATGCCGAACTCACAATCCACAATAATTAATTCATTTCGTGTGAATCAGATGATTCTAATGTTGGCATTGGTTTCCTAGATGTTTTTTGGTTAGAGTTATTTCAAGAAAGACACCGGGGACTTAAAAGAAGGACCACATGAAGGTTGCCACCATCCCTAAGTGAAACTGTGGTACTGTGGAACCGACTCGATTCGACCTTGGAACACCCAGGTCTTCAGTCCGTGTCGATATCAACTTAACCACCGTCATCTCCCTAACCCTAACCCTAACCCTAAACCCTAACAATAAACTCTAACTTTAACCTGAACCCTAACCCTAAACCCTAATCCTAACCCTAACATCTAACCGTTATCCTGACCCTGACCCTAACCCTTACCCTTACCCTAACCCTTACCCTAACCCTAACTCTAACCCTAAATCCTAACCTTAAACCTAACCCTAAACCCTAACAATAAACCTTACCCTAAACCTTAACCCTAACCTACTCCTAACCCTAACCCTAAACCCTAACACAAAACCTAACCCTAAACCCTAAATCTAACCCTAACCCTAACCCTAAACCCTAACCCTAACTCTTACCCTAAACCTATCCCTCATCCTGACCCTAACCATAACCCTAACCCTAAGCCCCACCATTACCCAAACCCTAAACCTAACCCTAAACCCTTACCCTAACCCTAACCCCTAATCCTAACCCTACACCTAACCCTAAACGCTTACCCTAATCTTAACCTTAACCCTAATCCTAACCCTAATACTTAACCCTAAACCTAAACTCTAACCGTAAACCTAACCCTAAATCTGACCCTAAACCAAACTCGAACCCTAACCCTAACTCTAAACCCTAATCCTAAACCAAACCCTAACCTAACCCTAACCCTAAACCCTTACCCTAACCCTAAACCCTAACTTTAACCTGAACCCTAATCCTAACCCTAACCCTAACCTAAACCTTAACCCTAATCCTTACCTTGACCCTGACCCTAACCCTAACCCTAACCCTTAACCTAACCCTAACTCTAACCCTAAATCTCAACCCTAACCCTAAACCCTAACCATAAACCTTACCTTAAACCTTAACCATAACCTAATCCTAACCCTAAATCTAAACCCAAACCCTAACCCTAACTCTTACCCTTAACCTATCCCTCATCCTAACCCTAAACCCTTACCCTACCCTTACACCTAACCCTGACCCTGACCCTGACCCTGACCCTGACCCTGACCCTAACCCTAACCCCTACCATCACCCTAAACCCTAACCTAAACTCTAACCCTAACTCGGTAGATAGAACCTACTTTCTTTGCAGCAGACCTGGCAATATCTTCTATGTATTTATTCAAATTAATGTTGCCTGTTAATGTTAGGTCAAGGAGTTTGAATGTTAGACCCTAACATAAACCCTAACCCTAACCATAAACACTAACCTTAATCTTAACCATAACCCTAATCCTAACCCTAATCCTACCCCTAACTTCCATAATAACAAAGCAACATATAAGTACACTTCATAATGCAGTCCGCATTCTACTCTATAACTAATTTCCATTTGTCAATAAATTCAGAATTGCTTCGATCTCACATAAACCTACAGACGAAAAAGACAAACAAAAAACAAAAAACAAAACAAAACAAAATGGTTTCCATCGCGAATTAACTTGAAATCCAAACTCATTTCATTATTTTAAGAAAAACGATGAAGCTGTTAGCAGAGAGACACTGACTGCCAAACACACGGATAAAACATTCCAGGTGATTCTTGCATTTCGCGAGAACCAAATTTCGGTAAAAATCAATCGTGTTAGCATGTCTTCCAAGTGGATTGCACTCACATACATGTCTGCTTCTCGTCTTCCCCATCTTCATCTCTCACAGGTTTTCATCGGCGTGGGAGTAGATACCATTCTGCATATGTTAAACAGCTAAAAGACGTTTATCATTTGGATACGAGCAAAGTGTAGCATCTGTTCTGATACTACACTTCAAATCTTTTGTTCTCAGTCAGGGTAGGAGAAATCCTTCTAGGCTGGGGAAACTTTTATTTTTGTTCTAATCTAGAGTACCCCATTTTGGGGAGCTAAACTTACTCCGTGGGAGCAGATATCATTCTGCATATGTTAAGGAGCTAAAGGAAACAGCCACGTTTCTCATTCGATCCTCATCTCGCACCTCCCTCTCGCCCATCCCCTTTCTCGCTCCCCTTGATAATTACCACCAGGTAATGTTTCAACGATCGACTATCTCCTTATCTTGGTTAGGGTTAGGGTTTTCCAGATAGTATTTGGATCCGTTGCTAGGGAGCAACAGACATAAAAAAAAAGGCACACGGATAATTGATGGGATTCGATGGCTTTGAACCTATTCATGGGAAGATATATTTATTCACATTGGAGATATTTGATCTGCATACGGAAGAAAAACAAAATTGATTTTTTTTCTCTCTCCGGCTTTTGTTGGGAACTTTCCATTCTTATCGACTCGGTATATTTGCCATCTGCTCAAGAATGGTGAAGCTGGAAAGAGCGACAGAAAAAAAGCAAGAGAGAGCAAAAAGAGAGACAGAGATAGAGATATACAGAGGGAGGGAGAGAGAGAGAGAGAAAGAGAGAGAGAGGGAGAGAGAGAAAGAGAGAGAGAGAGGGAGGGAGAGAGAGAAGGAGACAATGGTCGAGCGAGGGTAATGGAGAGGGGCGTCTG
>OY744549.1:495930-510930 GCA_963556195.1 Sepiola atlantica
AAGTCTCGACCCTCGAGAAGATGCCGAAAATGTTTGATCGAGAGATAGATCGCAAGTAATTCCCTGGAGAAAGCACTGTATTTTTGCTGTGCGTTATTCAATTTCACAGAAAAGAAAGAGATTGGTCTTTCTGTACCGTTTTGAAACTGGTGTAGAACTGATCCAATCGAATCTGAAGAAGCGTCCGTAGTCAGTGTGAGTAGTGAATTATCCTCATCACGGATGTAGGAAAGCTTTGTGAAATCTGCTAGTGCTTTCTTCGAGTTTTTAAATGCGATCAATGCTTACCCTTCTACTGCAATTGTTGCATTTTTCTTTTTTTGTTTGCGCAGTAAATTTGTGAGTGGGGTTAATATCTTTGCACAACCTGGAATAAATCTGCGGTAATAATTGATAAGACCGAGGTATCTTCTCAGTTGTCGTAATGTTGTTGGTTGTGGAAACTGCTGTATCGCTCCCACTTTTTCTGGTATGGGCGCAATACCTTGCTCATCGACTACATGACCCAAGAATGTCAGTTGAGGAACTGTAAAAACACATTTGTTCACGTTGATTTTTAAACCAAAATGTGCCAGTCTCTCAAAAACCTGTTCTAGGTGTTCGTGATGTTCCTGCATACTTCGACTACCGATGAGAACATCATTGATGTATGCAAAGGCAAATGGTAATCCTCTCAAAACTTCGTCTATTAGTCTCTGGAAACTTTGAGCTGCGTTACGTAATCCAAAAGGCATTCTTGTGAATTCGTATAGGCCGAAAGGAGTAGTGATTGCTGTTTTTTCTATGTCATCTTCCGCCACTGGAATCTGATAGTATGCTTTGACCAAATCAAGTTTGGTAAAAATGTTAGTTCCTTGCAGACCTATGGCAAAATCGTGGATGTGTGGAATAGGATATCTGTCAGGAACTGTTTTAGCATTGAGGTGTCGAAAATCTCCACAAGGCCGCCAAGCCCCTGAATCTGGTTTTGGTACCATGTGTAGTGGCGAAGAGTATGGGCTACTTGATGGGCGGATGATTCCTAACTTTAGCATGTGTTGAAATTCGTCTTTTGCTATTTTGCACTTATCCGGGCGTAGTCTGCGTGGAGATGCATGAGTTGGTGGTCCGGTAGTCTTAATGTGGTGTTTAGCAGAATGGCGAATTTCATCCGTGTGCTTCAAAGGAGTCATTATGGATGGACATTTTTTAAACAGTTCTTGTAAATCACTGTTAGTTGGTAAAGTACAGCTGATTCCTGTCGATTTGTACACTGATGTTATTCCTTTCATCGACAACTGTGTTTCATTGTCGATGAGACAGTGTGTATACATGTTTACCGATAGACGAAAATGAGATAAAAAGTCTGCCTCGAGAATGGGTGTTTTTACTTGGGCTCGTGTAAAAATCCATGAAAAAGGTCGTCGCAGTCCCAAATTTAATGTTAGTGATGTCTCACCGAAGGTTTGGATTTTTGATCCGTTTGCTGCTTGCAACGTGTATTCTGATGGTGTAGACTTGCTGTTGGGTTCTGGTGGTATTACACTTATTTGTGCACCTGTGTCGACTAAAAAATTATATCCGGTATTTCTATCCCGGATGTAAAATAGACGACTAATTTGTTTGATTCCAGCAGTTAATGTCGTCTTTAATCGCTGCTGGAGCGTCCGTTTCCCGCCTGAGTCTGGTCAACATTGAAATTGCATGGTTTTATGCATTTCCTCGCCTTTTTTCCAAAATTGAGATGATACCAGCAGGTATCGTGCGTTTGTCCCCATCTGGAGGAGGAATTTGACCGGCTCCGGCGATTCCTATGTGGAGAATAGGAATTGTCTCTGAAACGTCTCCGAGGTCGGTAAAATTGTTCTTGGTTGTTAAGGAGACTCTGGACCTTGAGTGTTAATTCTGACATGTTTTTTTCAAGCCTGGCTACTATGTCAGGTGTGTCTGTTTTTAGTGTCGGCACTGAAGGCGCATACACGTTCTTTTCTGGGTTGTTACTTTCGTGTATTTTGTCAGCTACTTCTGCAAGTTTCTCCAAATTCAAGTCGTCCGGTAGTGATGCCAAAATTTGTGTAGTGTGGGCCTGGAGCTTGTCTGTCCATAACTTTTTTAGAACCGTGTCGGACATTGTATTTGATCCCAACAATGTGCGAATTTTTCTTAAAAGTTGAGATGTTTTCATGTCTCCTAAATTCAGGTTGTTGAAAAGGTCGGGAGTCGCCTTTCGTTCGATTTGCCTGTTCGTCTTATTATGGCTTCCTTCAAAATGTCGTATGGTTTTTCCAGCGGCATGTGGTCTAAAAGGTCTACGACTTCTGTAGCTACGTCTGCTGGTAGTTTTTCTACCACGTACACGTATTTTGAATTTTGCGAAGTAATCTTTTTCGCCGTAAAAATTGCATTCAGCTGAGAAAACCACGTTTGTACGTTTGTAGGGTTGTATGTTGGCAAATTCACAGTCAGTGTACATTCTGTAGGGTCGCTAAAAGCCATTGCTGTTTGAATACTGGAATCTTATTAAATAAATGTTCAACGGGGTCACCAAATTGTGGGTTCTGCGGGGTGTTGAAAAACGCCTGTCGACTGCTGTTGAAAGGTGAATTCCATATCATTATAAAAGATACCCCCCCCCCATTTTTTTTTTTTAATAATATATACTTATTAAGCATTATCTTCTTACTCACTGTACAAAAAAGTAGAACAAATTATCCCCTAGAACTTTAATTACAAGTATTTTCCATTCTGCGTATCGTAACAGCGATTCGTTCACAGAGACGCCATGTTGGTTTTTATTATGATTTCGCAAGTTGATTATCTCCCCTGCGAAATCTTCTTTCTTTAAAAACAAACATGGCGTCTCTGTGAACGAATCGCTGTTACGATACGCAGAATGGAAAAATACTTTTAATTAAAGTTCTAGTGGATAATTTTTTCTGCTTTTTTGTACAGTGAGTAAGATTATAACGCTTAATAAGTATATATTATTTTTTAAAAAATTAATTTTTACTGTGGCCGCCCATCTGCATAAGCACCCTGCATTCTAACCATTGCTCTCATCATGTCATTTTTGAAAGTGAGTGGGTTTCTCCATTGTGTTGACTGTCCATTTAAAACAATCAACACCATATATCTCGCTTGAAGTGAGGCCGTTCGTTCAGCGAGAACTTTTTTTTTAAGGATATTTCACCCCAAACATGGCAGGCCGCCACTGTAGACGTAAGGGGCTACTGAGAATTAGGGAGTAGGTTAGGGTGTCATCAAAAGTTGGGAGTTGTGTAGCGAGATGTCTGTTTACATTAGTTTTAAACCATCTGCATGTCAGTAACGTCGGGGAAACAGGGAGCAGAGGGGAGGGGGGTCCCAGAGGCCGGCAGCACGAGGAAAACAGCTGCTGGAGTAGAAGGCGCTCCTGCATCTGGGGACCTCCACAGTGAATGGATGGGATTTAGCTGATTGTCTGGTTGTTGTAGTGTATTTGCGTCGAGGGGGCACTAGAGCAGCTAGTTCATCGGAGCACAATCCATTGAAGTATTTGTAAAACAAGCACACGGATGACACATTTCGGCAATGGGGCAGTGGCTGGAGCTTGGTGGATAGTGAGGGACCTATTGGGTTGGCGACTCTTTTTTGGATCTTGTCTAAGAGGGAGAGACTAGTGGATGATGCACTAGCCCAGATGGATGGGCGGATGGTGGCTTTGTAAAGATGCAGAATAATGTCAAGTGTGAGGACTTAAACGCGATAAGCAGAGTAGTAAGGTTGTTTTTTTTTGGGGGGGGGGGGGGTAAATAAAATGGCTGACACCTAAACTCTTTTTCCCCCTTTTTCAACCTCCTCTTTTTAGCTTTTGTCAGCAGCCAAGGCAGTTTATAACCGACACAAAGATTTGCCATGTTGAAATATTTAAAAAAAAGCAGTAATATCAACAACAACTGAGGTAAAATATTTCGGTGCTTCTGGACTTTAGATCCCCCCCCCCAAATGGTTTATCTTTAATTTGAGGAGAGTCAAACAAGGGGGAGAGAACTCTAGTTTCAAGTTTCAACCGCGATGTATCTTATAATGGATTTTACTATTGTAAATATTATAATATAAAGTTTTAAAAAATGTAAACGTAATTTTCAAACAAATTGCCGAATTTTACCCAGTGTAAAACTGCCATTTATTTCAAAAACTTTATTTCCCGGTTTTCATGTTTTTCCCCTTCCATTTACGTATTTTTTCCTTCTTCTGTGATAATTTATTTTAATAAATCATTTTATTTTTCAAAATCATTTTTATTTTTCAAAATCATTTTCTTTTTCAAAATCACTTTATTTTTCAAAATCATTTTATTTTAATAAATCATTTTATTTTCAAAATCATTTTATTTTTCAAAATCATTTTATTTTTCAAAATCATTTTCTTTTTCAAAATCATTTTATTTTTCAAAATCATTTTATGTTTCAAAATCATTTTATTTTTCATTAGTGCCGAATGTGATGTGATTGTTTTTATTCCTAAATCATCTTTTTACGCACACATTTTTTAAAACTTTATTTTAGAATATTTACAATAGTAAAATCTATTTTAAGATACATCGTGGTTGAAACTTGAAACTAGAGTTCTCTCCCTCTTATTTGACTCTCCTCAAATTAAAGATTTTTAAAATATTATTTTCGGTCCTACAGTCAACAAGCACCAAAAAGTTATAAAGAAGTTTTTAAATGTTTTTTTTAGCTCCTTACATCAAGTGGCTTCATGGCTTGTCTGGTATGATTTCCATTAAAAGAAATTTAAATAAATAAAAACTTTATTTTAGAATGATTACAATAGTAAAATCCATTTTAAGATACATCGTGATTGAAACTTGAAACTAGAGTTCTCTCCCCTTTATTTGACTCTCCTCAAATTAAAGATTAAAAAAATTTTCGGACCTAAAGTCCACAAGCACCAAAAAGTTATAAAGAGGTTTTAAAATGTGTGTGTGTTTTTTAGCTCCTTACATCAAGTGGATTGCCTGGAGTGATATCCATTAAAAATTTTAAAAAACAAAAAAACTTTATTTTTAGAATAATTACAATAGTTAAAAATCCATTTTAAGATACATCGTGATTGAAACTTGAAACTAGTTCTCTCCCCTTTATTTGACTCTCCTCAAATTAAAGATAAAAAAATATTTTCGGACCTAAAGTCCACAAACACCAATATTTCTTATAGAAAATTGCAGTAAAAACGAAACCGGAATTCCAGGAATGCATATTCGCCATTTTTCATCGCCAACATTTCTTTCCACCCTTTTTATTTGACAAAGGGTGAAGCCATTAGCAACACACCGAATATTATCTATCATATGTCAACTGTCTCCAAGAGATTCCGCCCCTCATTACTCTATTTAGCTGCACAATTCCTCCAAGACATACCTTGCTCTCACCGACTATTGATCTTTTTGTGTGTCCGTACAGTATTGAAAATTATTATAACGCAGTAGTTTTTTATGTGCCCTGTGATTGGATGAAAATCAACCAATCATAGACCATCTTTACTCACCACTGCCGAACTCACGTGAGCGTTTTTTTTTTTTCAAAGCATCGTTCTCTTTGTTCCAGCGTCCGTCGACTGAAGCAGTTCGCACTTCCCTTTCTGCGGGGTCCTGCTGATAAGACACACAACTCTGTGTACCTGGCACAGCCTCCTGCACAGGAAAGTAACCGCTGTCATGTCTCGTCTTGTCCTTTGGGAATTGATCACACCAAGGGACTTGATCACACCTGTCTGTCGGTCAACCTATGATCACACCGGTCTGTCGGTCAACCTATGATCACACCGGTCTGTCGGTCAACCTATGATCACACCGGTCTGTCGGTCAACCTATGATCACACCGGTCTGTCGGTCAACCTATGATCATACCGGTCTGTCGGTCAACCTATGATCACACCGGTCTGTCGGTCAACCTATGATCACACCGGTCTGTCGGTCAACCTATGATCACACCGGTCTGTCGGTCAACCTATGATCACACCTGTCTGTCGGTCAACCTATGATCACACCGGTCTGTCGGTCAACCTATGATCACACCGGTCTGTCGGTCAACCTATGATCACACCGGTCTGTCGGTCAACCTATGATCACACCTGTCTGTCGGTCAACCTATGATCACACCGGTCTGTCGGTCAACCTATGATCACACCGGTCTGTCGGTCAACCTATGATCACACCGGTCTGTCGGTCAACCTATGATCACACCGGTCTGTCGGTCAACCTATGATCACACCGGTCTGTCGGTCAACCTATGATCACACCGGTCTGTCGGTCAACCTATGATCACACCTGTCTGTCGGTCAACCTATGATCACACCGGTCTGTCGGTCAACCTATGATCACACCTGTCTGTCGGTCAACCTATGATCACACCGGTCTGTCGGTCAACCTATGATCACACCGGTCTGTCGGTCAACCTATGATCACACCGGTCTGTCGGTCAACCTATGATCATACCGGTCTGTCGGTCAACCTATGATCACACCTGTCTGTCGGTCAACCGATGATCACACCGGTCTGTCGGTCAACCTATGATCACACCGGTCTGTCGGTCAACCTATGATCACACCGGTCTGTCGGTCAACCTATGATCACACCGGTCTGTCGGTCAACCTATGATCACACCGGTCTGTCGGTCAACCTATGATCACACCGGTCTGTCGGTCAACCTATGATCACACCGGTCTGTCGGTCAACCTATGATCACACCTGTCTGTCGGTCAACCTATGATCACACCTGTCTGTCGGTCAACCTATGATCACACCGGTCTGTCGGTCAACCTATGATCACACCGGTCTGTCGGTCAACCTATGATCACACCGGTCTGTCGGTCAACCTATGATCACACCGGTCTGTCGGTCAACCTATGATCACACCGGTCTGTCGGTTAATCCTTATGTCGGTCTTGTCTTGCTCTTTGGGGCTTGATTACACCGGTCTGTCGGGGATTCTGCCCTGTGCAGTTCTAGGAGGTGCCGTGGTGCGGCTGTTCTGTCCTGTGCAGTTCTAGGAGGTCCACCCTCCCAGGCTTCGCCTCCCCTCTTTGGGGAGGAGTAAGTTTATTGCTTACTGCCTGAGGCGCCCCTACCGGGGAATGCCGACGGGGCTGCCCAGGCAATTTTTAAATGGCCAGAGTGCTCACTTTCTCGGGCGCTGGCTTTTCAAACCCCACTTTCCCGACCCGACTTTGGGTCGCATCTTACTTGTGGGAGTAAGATAATTGGCCTTGAGCCTAACTCCTGGAGAGGAGTAAATAAATATACATATTAAACTTGATCAAACAAACGTGCATGTATATTGCGTGTATTTTGCGCACTTGAGCGAAGAAAAGCTCGCTGATTCAAAGGTACTTTAATTATACATTTTCATCAAAGACCACACTAAACGAGGAGACCCTGTTAAGAAGATGAAACTACAAAGTTACGTCCGTTAATACTACCTTCTTTTGCAACCAACATTTTTCTTCTCTTTCTTTCATTTTTGTTATAAATATCTCTCGTTGTTTGTGTGCTCTTTCTTGTCTAATCTGGTTTTTATTTCTCTATCTTCCTCTCTTTCTCTCTTTCTCTATCTCTCTTTCTCTTTCTCTCGCTTTATCTTTCTTTCTTTTTCCTGTTTTCTCTCTCTCTTTCTCTCTCTTTCTTCCTCTCCTTCTCTCTCTCTCTCTCTCTCACTTTATCTTTCTTTCTTTTTCCTATTTTCTCTCTCTCTTTCTTCCTCTCTCTCTCGCTTTATCTTTCTTTCTTTTTCCTGTTTTCTCTCTCTTTCTCTTTCTTCCTCTCCGTCTCTCTCTCTCTCTCTCTCTCTCTGAAAATATCAATTTGACCATGCTTCAAACAATTCTATTAATGAAGTCTTTTCTCTTTCCTAAACTGCGGACCCGAGGTTTCGTCCCTCGTTTGAACAGGAAAAATCCTAACATTTTCCACTTAACTACTGATGATGATACGGGTGCGTCTTTACTAAACCATCACTTATTTTAATTTAGATCTTTAGATCATTTTGAAAGACAACAATTCTGTTTCGCTTGCCCATTTGAATTCCTTAGGAAACCATTCTGTTTGAAGCGAGCTCTTTAGATAAGCGAGATTTAAACACGCTAAGCAGGGCCGTGTTTTATAAAGAGCTGACACATAAGAACCCCCCTCTCTGTCTGTCTGTCTATCTCTCTCTCTCTCTCTCTCTTTCTCTCTCTCTCTCTCTGTCTCTCTCTCTCTGTCTTTCTCTCTTTTTCTGTCTCTCTCTTTCTTTCTGTCTCTCTGTCTGTATCTGTCTCTCTCTCTGTCTCTCTCTCTCTCTCTTTCTGTCTGTCTCTGTCTCTCTGTCTCTCTCTATCTCTCTCTGGCCTTTATCAGCTGCCAAGCCAAGCAGAGCTGTGTTTTTAAAATGGCTGACACATAAACTCTCATCTCTCTATCTCTCTTTATCTCACTCCCTCTATTTCTAGCTTCCTCTATTTCTCTCCTCTACAAACCGTTTCTCTCTCTCTCTCTCTCTCTCTCTCTATCTATCTATCTATCTCTCAGCTGGCGAGCCAGTTTATAACGAACACAAAAGGAATGTAAAAAGTGTCCATGTTGTAAGAAACAGTTGTATCAGCAACAACTGAGTTCAAATATAACACATAAACTCTCATCTCTCTCTGTCTTTTTCTCGCTCCCTCTATTTCTCTTCTCTACACCCTTTTCTCTTCCTTTCTCCCCCCCTCTTCCCTCTATCTCTCTCTAACTCTGGCCTTTATCAAATCTAGCCATGTTGAAAAGAATTAGTACAATCAGGCACAACTGAGGTCATTTAACTTAGGTCACCCCAAACAAGGCAGGCCGCCACTGTAGACGTAAGGGGCTACTAAAGTCTAGAGTGAAAGTTTTGTGTATCATCCTAAGTTGGGAGCTGTGCAGCGAGATGCTTGTTCACATTGGTTTTAAATTGCTGCACATCGGTACTATCGGGGAAACAGGGAGCAGGGAGTAAGTTCCAAATTCCGGCAGCTTGATGAAACGAAGTTATTGGCGTAGAAGTCTCTCTGGTATCTGGGGACCTCCACAGTGAATGGATGGAATTTAGCTGATTGTCGGATTAGTCGAGTGTATTTACGTCGACGGGGCCCAAGAGCAGCAAGTTCATCGGAGCACATTCTATTGAAGTACTTGTAAAACAAGACACAAGGATGCAACATTGCGGCGATGGGACAGGGACTGGAGCTTGGTGGATAGTGAGAGGGACCTATTAGATTAGCGACCCTGTCTAAGAGGGATAGACTAGTGGTTGGTGCACCAGCCATTATGTGACAACAATACTCCATGCATGGGCGGATGGTGGCTTTGTAGAGATATAGGATACTGTCAGGTGTGAGGAGTTTTCTAACTCGGAAGAGGGAGCCCGTTTTCTTTGCAGCAGCCTTGACAATATATTTGTGGCGGAATTGATGATCTTGAGCCAGAATCGAGCGGTGGAGGTGGCCCGGACTTACTTTATCCCCACAGTAAGAGGGTCCGCCTTTGCCTGGCTTGCAGATGGAAAAGAAAAATACGTTTTGGCTTACTAGTTTTCTAGTGAGGATTGAACTCACAACCTCGAAGTAACAAATCTACTGGTTGCTGCACAATAATAATAGATTTAATTATCATGACAAATAGTGAGCCAGCGGATTATGATTTTTTCTGATTGGTTAAGCGGAATTAACTGAGGGAAAATCTGCCAATAAAAAGACAAGAAAATCAGGAGAAAAAGGGCAAGAGAAACGTGAGTGTTGAGTGAGATTCTGCGGTGAGCTGAATTATTTTCGTTCGTTGGAGCTCGAAGTTACACAGAGGGTTTTGTGCTTCTACGGGAATTGAACCGAACTGGGTGTTTTGTTTTGTTTGTTAAACGTTTGGAGTTTAGTCATAGACTTCTGAATTCCCATTTACAGTATTTTTATGGGGAAATTACAGAAATAAATGATCAAACCGAAAAGGGAAATTCCGTAAATGTTTGTTCACCATTTCCCATCGGCAACATTTCTTACAAACAAAAACTCATTTTACATCTATTAAATAAATGGGTGAAGCCGTTATTACTGAAGACAGAGAAACAGGCAGATATAAAAAAAAACAAAAAAAAACGTTCGATCATTCACGAGTTTCTTGAGATCAGCCTTTCTTGCGAAGTCGATTTTGAACTCTGTCAAGGAACGAAAAGAGTGATGTGGGTGGCACCTCCACAGATGTGGCATCAGTAGTTCATCTTAAGACGTGTCTGTTTATCGCAGTTTTAGTCTGTTACAACGAATACGTTTTTGGATTTGATGATGAATATGTTACCAGAGAGAGAGAGAGAGAGAGAGAGAGAGAGAGAGAGAGAGAGAGAGAGAGAGAGAGAGGGGGGACGAGAGAGAACGAGAGAGAGAGAGAAAGATACAGAAAGAGAACGGGAGAGATAGAGCGAGAAGGAGAAACCTTTTTTTATACGTCTCTGTCTGTCTGTCTGTCTGTCTGTCTGTCTGTCTGTCTGTCTGTCTGTCTGTCTTTCTCTTTGGTCCTTATCTTTAGATAGAAAGAGAGAGAGAGAGAGGTAGACAGATAGAGAGAAAGAGAGAGAGAGAGAGAGACAGACAGACAGACAGACATGGACAGAGAGGGAGAGAAAGAAAGAGAGGGGCAGACAGACAGATAGACAGAGAGAGAGAGAGAGAGACAGAGAGAGAAAGAAAGAGAGGGGCAGACAGACAGATAGACAAAGAGAGAGAGAGAGAGAGAGAGAGACAGAGAGAGAAAGAAAGAGAGGGGCAGACAGATAGATAGACAAAGAGAGAGAGAGGGAGAGAGACAGACAGACAGATCAGCCTCTACTAGATTGCGAAGTCGATGTTGAACGAAAAGGGTGATGTGGGTGGCACCTCCACAGATGTGGCATCAGTAGTTCATCTTAGGACGTGTCTGTTTATCGCAGTCTTAGTCTGTTACAACGAATACGTTTTTGGATTTGATGATGAATATGTTACCAGAGAGAGAGAGAGAGAGAGAGAGAGAGAGAGAGGGGGGGACGAGAGAGAACGAGAGAGAGAAAGATACAGCAAGAGAACGGGAGAGATAGAGCGAGAGAGAGAAACCTTTCTTTATATACGTCTCTGTCTCAGTTTGTCTGTCTGTCTGTCTGTCTGTCTGTCTCTCTCTCTCTCTCTCTCTCTTTGGTCCTTATCTTTAGAGAGAAAGAGAGGTAGACAGAGACAGACAGAGACAGAGAGAGAAAGAGAGGGGACAGACAGACAGATATAAAGAGAGAGAGAGAGACATACAGACAGACAAAGACAAAGAGAGAAAGAAAGAGAGGGGGCCAGACAGACAGATACAGAGACCGCGAGAGAGAGAGAGAGAGAGAGAGAGAGACAACGAGAGAGATACAACAAAAGAGATACAACGAGAGAGAGAGAGAACGAGAGAGAGAGAGAGAGAGAAAAGAAAGCGTGCTCTGGATGGCACTTCCACAGATATCTCCTCTCTCTTGCTTTCTTTCCCTCCCCCCCCCCCCCGCTCTCTCTCCATCTATCTATCTGGCGTTCATCAGCGGTGAAATACAGTTTATAACCGACACAAATGAACGTACACAAAGCAACGACTGAGGTCAAATACAATCGTGACTTTCGTCGTCACTAAAAGATTGTCTTATTCTAATGTGACTCAAGACCATATATGGCTTAAAGTGAGTCCATTTGTTTTGCAATACTTAAACGCTGTAAGCAGATCTGCAACTGTTTTTGTTTTATAAATAGCTGAGATATAAAACCTCGCCCTTGTCTCTCTCTTTTTTCTTTCTTCCTCTCTCTCTCTCTCTCTTTCTCTCTCTCTTTCTGTCTCTCTCGCCTTTATTAGCTGCCAACACAAAAGGAATGTAACGACTGACCGTGTTGAAAGAATTAGCATTCCTTATGGAAAATTACAGAAATCAACGATCAAGCCGAAAAGGGAATTACACACTTTGACTCAAGACCATAATTTGCTAAGAGTGAGTCCGTTAGTTGAGCGAGACTTAAACGCGTTAAACAGATCAGTAACTGTTTTTTTTTTTAAATAAATGGCTGCCACATGAATCCTCTCTCTTTCTCCCTCTCTCCATCTCTCTCTCTTTTTCTCCATTTCTCTCTCTCTCTGGCCTCCATCAGCGGTTAAATGCAGTTTATCAACGACACAAATGAACGTACGCAAAGACTTGCCATCTCAAAAGAAGCATTTGTATAAGCAACGACTGAGGTCAAATACAATCGTGAGTTTCATCTTCACACAAAGATTATTTTATTCTAATGTGATTGGTCAACTTCACTCCACTAGACATCAAGTTTTTCCATTGTTTTGGCTGTCCGTTTAGGCACACTCTGACTCAAGACCATATATGGCGTAGAGTGAGTGCGTTAGTTTAGCGAGACTTAAACACTGTAAGCAGATCTGCAACTGTTTTTGCTTTATAAATAGCTGACATATAAGACCTCGCCATTGTCTCTCTCTTTCTCTCTCTCTGTCTCTGTCTCTCTCTTTCTCTCTCTCTGTCTCTCTCTGGCCTGTATCAGCTGCCGCGCCAGTTTATACCGAACACAAAAGGAATGCAAAAAGTGGCCATGTTGAAAGAAACAGTATATCAACAACAACTGAGGTCAAATATTCCGTCATGGAAAATACAGAAATCATTAATCAAACGTAAACTTCTGCACGTCGGTACAGTTGTGGTAACAGGGAGCAGGAAGTGAGTTCCAGAGACCGACAGCTCGAGGAAAGAATCTATTGGAGTAAAAGGCTTTCCGGCATCTGGGGACCTCCACAGTGAATGGATGGGATTTAGCTGATTGTCGGATTGTTCTAGTGTATTTACGTCGCGGGGGCACCGGAACAGCAAGTTCGTCGGAGCACAATCCAAGTATTTGTAAAACAAGCACAGGGATGCAACATTTCGGCAATGGGACAGGGGCTGAGGCTTGGTGGATAGTGATGGACCTATTAGATTAGAGACTCTTTGTTGGGGCCTTATCTAAGAGGGAAAGACTAGTGGATGGTGCACCACCCCAGATGTGAAAACATGTGTACTTTTGATTTTGCGAAAATATATGCACAAGTAACATGGTAATCGGAAAATTAAAAATCAACAACTACAACTCTATACCGATAGGTATTTAGACATTTAAAATAATTGGAATTAGAATCGGTAATTGTATCGGAATCGGAAATTTAGAACAGAATGGAACGGTGTTCATCTCCGCATTATTTCTATTTTTGCACCCTCTCAACAGCAATTGCACTCCGAGAAGTTTGGACGCTTCCAAAACGCCGGTCAGTCTCCACTGATGTGCGGCCATTTTTAAATCGGTTGAACCACTCCTTAATTTGCGTTACACCCATCGCATCTTCTCCAAGCAAACACTTTCTGGATCTAATGCGACGGCGGAGATGAACACCATTCAAAAAGAAAACTTCCGCAGGTGTTTCCGACAGTGGATGGATCGGTGGGCTAAGTGTGTGCAAACACAAAGGGGCCTACTTTGAAGAGGATTAGAGTCCCAACCCCGTCACGTATTTGAAATATTTTTTTCTGGCCTAAGGTCAGATACGTTTTAGACAGGCCTCATATATATATATATATATATATATATATATATATATATATATATATATATATATATATATATATTAGTACTTCATGTATCCACATAAAATATTATAAGGAGGTATAATTTTTTATGTATCAGTTTTCAGTATTTACTTCAACAGTGCTCGATACGTAAGTAGAGCTAGGTAGTAAGCAATGAAAATATATATGGCAATCAAGCTACACAGAGGCTCCCGTGTTTCATCCCCGGGGGGAATCGTCAGGCTAAATGACGATTCCCCCCCGAGGATGAAACACGGAGCCTCTGTGTAGCTTGATTGCCATATATATTTTCATTGCTTACCACTATATATATATATATATATATATATATATATATATATATATATATATATATATATATATATATATATATATATATATATATATATATATTTAATATATATATATATATATATAACCATGACTCTTCAGTGTTGCTAACATTAGCAAGATGTAAACCTGTGCTCTTCCAACTGAGCTGACCAGAAACTGCTAGTAAGCAAAAATTACATCTTATATAAATGAAGTCATTCATTTGTTTACATTTTTTTTTTTACAATACTGATAACTGAAAGTACTCAATTCTTTTTACTGAAAAGTATTAATGCTTAGTGGAAATCATTTCCATCCACCAGAGAGTTCTTAATGTTCAGCATTATCGTTTGAATTGTATTGGAGTCGTGTGAAACTTGAGAATCATCAACAACCTTCCGTCTAACTCTGTGGGTAACAGCTTCATCGTTTTCGCGGATGAGAAACTTGAATTGTATTGGAAACGAAAGAAACAATTCCCGATAAACAATTCGCGAAGTTGCTTTCGGAAACTCTAAACTTCATTTGTTTAATTCTTCAATCTTACGACGACGTTCTAATTCGTGTTTCCTTACACTGACCCGTAAGCGTGTTATTCTTCACCTGACCAATGAAGGCTAACGTATTTGCTTCCCCTTAAAGGCCGATAAAGAAAGAGTCGGCCATTTTGTTGGAGCGAATGCAACATGGCCGACTCTTTTTGTACTTCGATGTAGGTTGGCTGTGAATAACTTGCCTGCTGATTAAGAGGGGAAGGGTTGAGCATGCATGTGTCGGGCATATATAAATGAACTTACAGAACTGCTTAACAAAATAGAGAGAGAGAGAGAGAGAGAGAGAGGTGGAAAAGTGAGAGAGAGAGAGAGAGAGAACGAGAGTATATTCCAGTGTGTGTACGGAAGGTTAGGAATAGTTTTGAGAGACCGGGTGATTGAGTGAGTTGTAGGAGAAACATCGCTTGTATACGTGATCATTAACATGTGTGGAATGGAACCGACTCACACAACTATAGAACCGGAGAGAAACACAGACAGAGCGAGTCATTGGGAAAGCTTAGTGTTAGGGT
>OY744549.1:515930-518430 GCA_963556195.1 Sepiola atlantica
TCTCTCCTCCCCCTCTCTCTCTCTTACTCTCTCTCTCTCTCTCTCTCTTACTCTCTCTCTCTCTCTCTCTGGTAACATATTCATCATCAAATTCAAAAACGTATTCGTTGTAACAGACTAAAACTGCGATAAACAGACACGTCTTAAGATGAACTACTGATGCCACATCTGTGGAGGTGCCACCCAGATCACCTTTTCGTTCAACATCGACTTCGCAATCTAGTAGAGACTGATCTCAAGAAACTCGTGAATGATCGAACGTATTTTATTTTTTTTTTATATCTGCCTGTTTCTCTGTCTTCAGTAATAACGGCTTCCCCCATTTATTTAATAGATGTAAAATGAGTTTTTGTTTGTAAGAAATGTTGCCGATGGGAAATGGTGAACAAACATTTACGGAATTTCCCTTTTCGGTTTGATCATTCGTTTCTGCAATTTTCCCATAAGGAATGCTAATTCTTTCAACATGGCCACTTTTTACATTCCTTTTGTGTTCGTTATAAAGTGCCTTCATAGCTGATAAAGGCCAGAGAGACATAGAAGGAGGGGAGAGAGAGTGGTGAGAGAGAAAAAAGAAAGAGAGAGAGAAAGAAAGAGAAAGAAAGAGAGAGAGAGAGAAAGAAAGAGAGAAAGGGGGCGTGGTCTTATATGTCAGTTATTTATAAAGCAAAAACAGTTGCAGATCTGCTTACAGCGTTTAAGTCTCGCTAAACTAACGGACTCACTCTACGCCATATATGGTCTTGAGTCAGAGTGTGCCAAAACGGACAGCCAAAACAATGGAAACACTTAATGTCTAGTGGAGTGAAGTTGACCAATCACATTAGAATAAAATAATCTTTGTGTGAAGATGAAACTCACGATTGTATTTGACCTCAGTCGTTGCTTATACTAATGCTTCTTTCGAAATGGCAAGTCTTTGCGTACGTTCATTTGTGTCGTTGATAAACTGCATTTAACCGCTGATGGAGGCCAGAGAGAGCGAGAGAGAAATGGAGAAAAAGAGAGAGAGAGAGAGAGAGATGGAGAGAGGGAGAAAGAGAAAGGATTTATGTGTCGGCCATTTATTTAAAAAAAAACAGTTACTGATCTGTTTAACGCGTTTAAGTCTCGCTCAACTAACGGACTCACTCTTAGCAAATTATGGTCTTGAGTCAAAGTGTGTAATTCCCCTTTTCGGTTTGATCGTTGATTTCTGTAATTTTCCATAAGGAATATTTAACCTCAGTCGTTGTTTCTTTCAACATGACCACTTTTTACATTCCTTTTGTGTTCGTTGGCAGCTGATGAAGGCCAGAGAGAGAGACAGAGAGACAAGGAGAGAGAGAGAGAGAAAGAAAGAGAGAGAGAGAAAGAAAGAGAGAGCGAGAGAGAAGGGAGGTTTTATGTGTCAGCTATTTATAAAACTAAAACAGTTGCAGATCTGCTTACAGCGTTTAAGTCTCGCTAAACTAACGGACTCACTCTACGCCATATATGGTCTTGAGTCAGAGTGTGCCAAAACGGACAGCCAAAACAATGGAAAAACTTGATGTCTTTAAAAGTGACATCAGGACGAATTGAGTGAAGTTGACCAGTCACATTAGAATAAAACAATCTTTTAGTCACGACGAAAATCACGATTGTATTTGACATCAGTCGTTGCTTATACTAATGCTTTGCGTACGTCTTTGGCTAAGATCAAAGTGTAGTATCTGTTCCGATGGATACTGCACGCCTGTCCTGTGCAGTTCTAGGAGGTCCACTCTCCCAGGCTTTGCCTCCCCTCTTTGGGGAGGAGTAAGTTTATTGCTTACTGCTTGAGGCGCCCCTACCGGGGAATGCCGACGGGGCTGCCCAGGCAATTTTTAATGGTCAGAGTGCTCACCTCTCGGGCGCTGGCTTTTCAACCCCCACTTTCCGACCCGACCTTGGGTCACATCTTACTTGTGGGAGTAGGATAAAACTGGCCTTGTGCCTAACTCCTGGAGAGGAGTAAATAATGCTACAGTCTTTGTGTACGTTCCTTTGTGTCGGTTATAAACTGCATTTAACCGCTGAAAAAGGCCAGAGAGAGAGAGAGAGAGAGAGAGCGTGAGTGATTGCGAGAGAGAGAGAGGGATATATCTCTGGAGGTGCTACCCAGATCATATTTTCGTTCCTTGACAGAATTCAAAATAGACTTCGCAATCTAGTAGAAACTCATGAATGATCGAACGTATATTTTTTTATTTTTTTATATCTGCCTGTTTCTCTGTCTTCAGTAATAACGGCTTCCCCCATTTATTTAATAGATGTAAAATGAGTTTTTGTTTGTAAGAAATGTTGCCGATGGGAAATGGTGAACAAACATTTACGGAATTTCCCTTTTCGGTTTGATTATCCGTTTCTGCAATTTTCCCATAAGAAGACATTGCCACGGCTGCTGCAAAGAAAGCGGGCTCCCTCTACCGAGCTAGAAAACTTCTCACACCATTTTTTTTTTATACATTATTTATTCTGTTTCTTTCACCCCTTTAAA
>OY744549.1:525930-548430 GCA_963556195.1 Sepiola atlantica
ACAGTTAGGGTAACAGTTATGGTCATGGTTAAGGTTAGGATTAGAGTCAGGTTAAAGTTTGGGTTATGGTTTAGGGGTAGGATCCAGGTTAGGGTAAGTTTTAGGGTTAGGTGTTAATGTAAGGGTAAGTGTTAGGGTTAGAGTTAGGGTTAGATTTATTGTTAGAGTTAGTGTTGGGTAAAGGTTAGAGTTAATCTTAGAGGTTGGATAATTGTTGGTTGTTTGAAATACTTGCCCGCTCATAACAGCCAGAGTAAGAGAAAACGAGAACTATATATAGGACACACTCAAAGGCACCCAATATTACAGGTGAAATAACAGATGATAATTTCTGTTTGTACTTAATGTGAAAAAAGAAACATGGCTGCCATACTTTGCAATCTTTTATGATCATTGTAAACTACGTGTCAACTGATAAAGGGGAGAGAGAGCGAATTAGAGGGGAATAGAGGGACAGAGGGAGCAGAGAGAGAGAGAGAGAGTCGAGAGAAAGGTAGTGTAGTTAAGAGAGAGACAATGTTTGTACTTGATACGACTTTTCAAAAAGAAACATGGCTGCCATACTTTGCAATCTTTTATGATGATTGTGAACTACGTGTCAACTGATAAAGGGGAGAAAGAGCGAATTAGAGGGGAATAGAGGGAGAGAGGGAGCAGAGAGAGAGAGAGGCGAGAGAAAGGTAGTGTAGTTAAGAGAGAGACAATGTTTGTACTTGATACGACTTTTCAAAAAGAAACATGGCTGCCATACTTTGCAATCTTTTATGATGATTGTGAACTACATGTCCACTGATAAAGGGGAGAGAGAGCGAATTAGAGGGGAATAGAGGGAGAGAGGGAGCAGAGAGAGAGAGAGAGGCGAGAGAAAGGTAGTGTACTTAAGAGAGAGATAATGTTTGTACTTGATACGACTTTTCAAAAAGGAACATGGCTGCCATACTTTGCAATCTGTTATGATGATTGTGAACTACGTGCCCACTGATAAAGGGGGGAGAGAGCGAATTAGAGGAGAATAGAGGGAGAGAGGGAGCAGAGAGAGAGAGACGCGAGAGAAAGGTAGTGTAGTTAAGAGAGAGACAATGTTTGTACTTGATACGACTTTTCAAAAAGAAACATGGCTGCCATACTTTGCAATCTTTTATGATGATTGTGAACTACATGTCCACTGATAAAGGGGAGAGAGAGCGAATTAGAGGGGAATAGAGGGAGAGAGGGAGCAGAGAGAGAGAGACGCGAGAGAAAGATAGTGTAGTTAAAAGAGAGACAATGTTTGTACTTGATACGACTTTTCAAAAAGAAACATGGCTGCCATACTTTGCAATCTTTTATGATGATTGTGAACTACGTGCCCACTGATAAAGGGGAGAGAGAGCGAATTAGAGGGGAATAGAGGGAGAGAGCGAGCAGAGAGAGAGAGAGGCGAGAGAAAGGTAGTGTAGTTAAGAGAGAGACAATGTTTGTACTTGATACGACTTTTCAAAAAGAAACATGGCTGCCATACTTTGCAATCTTTTATGATGATTGTGAACTACGTGCCCACTGATAAAGGGGGGAGAGAGCGAATTAGAGGGGAATAGAGGGAGAGAGGGAGCAGAGAGAGAGAGAGGCTAGAGAAAGGTAGTGTAGTTAAGAGAGAGACAATGTTTGTACTTGATACGACTTTTCAAAAAGAAACATGGCCGCCATACTTTGCAATCTTTTATGATGATTGTGAACTACGTGCCCACTGATAAAGGGGAGAGAGAGCGAATTAGAGGGGAATAGAGGGAGAGAGCGAGCAGAGAGAGAGAGAGGCGAGAGAAAGGTAGTGTAGTTAAGAGAGAGACAATGTTTGTACTTGATACGACTTTTCAAAAAGAAACATGGCCGCCATACTTTACAATCTTTTATGATGATTGTGAACTACGTGCCTACTGATAAAGGGGAGAGAGAGCGAATTAGAGGGGAATAGAGGGAGAGAGGGAGCAGAGAGAGAGAGGCGAGAGAAAGGTAGTGTAGTTAAGAGAGAGACAATGTTTGTACTTGATACGACTTTTCAAAAAGAAACATGGCTGCCATACTTTGCAATCTTTTATGATGATTGTGAACTACGTGCCCACTGATAAAGGGGGGAGAGAGCGAATTAGAGGGGAATAGAGGGAGAGAGGGAGCAGAGAGAGAGAGGCGAGAGAAAGGTAGTGTAGTTAAGAGAGAGACAATGTTTGTACTTGATACGACTTTTCAAAAAGAAACATGGCTGCCATACTTTGCAATCTTTTATGATGATTGTGAAATACGTGTCCACTGATAAAGGGGAGAGAGAGCGAATTAGAGGGGAATAGAGGGAGAGAGGGAGCAGAGAGAGAGAGGCGAGAGAAAGGTAGTGTAGTTAAGAGAGAGACAATGTTTGTACTTGATACGACTTTTCAAAAAGAAACATGGCTGCCATACTTTGCAATCTTTTATGATGATTGTGAACTACATGTCTACTGATAAAGGGGGGAGAGAGCGAATTAGAGGGGAATAGAGGGAGAGAGGGAGCAGAGAGAGAGAGAGAGGCGAGAGAAAGGTAGTGTAGTTAAGAGAGAGACAATGTTTGTACTTGATACGACTTTTCAAAAAGAAACATGGCTGCCATACTTTGCAATCTTTTATGATGATTGTGAACTACGTGCCCACTGATAAAGGGGGGAGAGAGCGAATTAGAGGGGAATAGAGGGAGAGAGGGAGCAGAGAGAGAGAGAGGCGCGAGAGAAAGGTAGTGTAGTTAAGAGAGAGACAATGTTTGTACTTGATACGACTTTTCAAAAAGAAACATGGCTGCCATACTTTGCAATCTTTTATGATGATTGTGAACTACGTGCCCACTGATAAAGGGGGGAGAGAGCGAATTAGAGGGGAATAGAGGGAGAGAGGGAGCAGAGAGAGAGAGAGGCGCGAGAGAAAGGTAGTGTAGTTAAGAGAGAGACAATGTTTGTACTTGATACGACTTTTCAAAAAGAAACATGGCTGCCATACTTTGCAATCTTTTATGATGATTGTGAACTACGTGCCCACTGATAAAGGGGGGAGAGAGCGAATTAGAGGGGAATAGAGGGAGAGAGGGAGCAGAGAGAGAGAGAGGCGCGAGAGAAAGGTAGTGTAGTTAAGAGAGAGACAATGTTTGTACTTGATACGACTTTTCAAAAAGAAACATGGCTGCCATACTTTGCAATCTTTTATGATGATTGTGAACTACGTGCCCACTGATAAAGGGGGGAGAGAGCGAATTAGAGGGGAATAGAGGGAGAGAGGGAGCAGAGAGAGAGAGGTGCGAGAGAAAGGTAGTGTAGTTAAGAGAGAGACAATGTTTGTACTTGATACGACTTTTCAAAAAGAAACATGGCTGCCATACTTTGCAATCTTTTATGATGATTGTGAACTACATGTCTACTGATAAAGGGGGGAGAGAGCGAATTAGAGGGGAATAGAGGGAGAGAGGGAGCAGAGAGAGAGAGAGGCGCGAGAGAAAGGTAGTGTAGTTAAGAGAGAGACAATGTTTGTACTTGATACGACTTTTCAAAAAGAAACATGGCTGCCATACTTTGCAATCTTTTATGATGATTGTGAACTACATGTCCACTGATAAAGGGGGGAGAGAGCGAATTAGAGGGGAATAGAGGAAGAGAGGGAGCAGAGAGAGAGAGAGAGGCGAGAGAAAGGTAGTGTAGTTAAGAGAGAGACAATGTTTGTACTTGATACGACTTTTCAAAAAGAAACATGGCCGCCATACTTTGCAATCTTTTATGATGATTGTGAACTACGTGTCCACTGATAAAGGGGGGAGAGAGCGAATTAGAGGGGAATAGAGGGAGAGATGGAGCAGAGAGAGAGAGACGCGAGAGAAAGGTAGTGTAGTTAAGAGAGAGACAATGTTTGTACTTGATACGACTTTTCAAAAAGAAACATGGCTGCCATACTTTGCAATCTTTTATGATGATTGTGAACTACGTGCCTACTGATAAAGGGGGGAGAGAGCGAATTAGAAGGGAATAGAGGAAGAGAGGGAGCAGAGAGAGAGACGCGAGAGAAAGGTAGTGTAGTTAAGAGAGAGACAATGTTTGTACTTGATACGACTTTTCAAAAAGAAACATGGCTGCCATACTTTGCAATCTTTTATGATGATTGTGAACTACGTGTCCACTGATAAAGGGGGGAGAGAGCGAATTAGAGGGGAATAGAGGGAGAGATGGAGCAGAGAGAGAGACGCAGGAGAAAGGTAGTGTAGTTAAGAGAGAGACAATGTTTGTACTTGATACGACTTTTCAAAAAGAAACATGGCTGCCATACTTTGCAATCTTTTATGATGATTGTGAACTACGTGCCCACTGATAAAGGGGGAGGAGAGCGAATTAGAGGGGAATAGAGAGAGAGAGGGAGCAGAGAGAGAGAGGCGAGAGAAAGGTAGTGTAGTTAAGAGAGAGACAATGTTTGTACTTGATACGACTTTTCAAAAAAAAACATGGCTGCCATACTTTGCAATCTTTTATGATGATTGTGAACTACGTGCCCACTGATAAAGGGGGGAGAGAGCGAATTAGAGGGGAATAGAGGGAGAGAGGGAGCAGAGAGAGAGAGAGGCGAGAGAAAGGTAGTGTAGTTAAGAGAGAGACAATGTTTTTACTTGATACGACTTTTCAAAAAGAAACATGGCTGCCATACTTTGCAATCTTTTATGATGATTGTGAACTACGTGCCCACTGATAAAGGGGAGAGAGAGCGAATTAGAGGGGAATAGAGGGAGAGAAGGAGCAGAGAGAGACGCGAGAGAAAGGTAGTGTAGTTAAGAGAGAGACAATGTTTGTACTTGATACGACTTTTCAAAAAGAAACATGGCCGCCATACTTTGCAATCTTTTATGATGATTGTGAACTACGTGTCCACTGATAAAGGGGAGAGAGAGCGAATTAGAGGGGAATAGAGGGAGAGAGGGAGCAGAGAGAGAGAGGCGAGAGAAAGGTAGTGTAGTTAAGAGAGAGAAAATGTTTGTACTTGATACGACTTTTCAAAAAGAAACATGGCTGCCATACTTTGCAATCTTTTATGATGATTGTGAACTACGTGCCCACTGATAAAGGGGAGAGAGAGCGAATTAGAGGGGAATAGAGGGAGAGAGGGAGCAGAGAGAGAGAGGCGAGAGAAAGGTAGTGTAGTTAAGAGAGAGACAATGTTTGTACTTGATACGACTTTTCAAAAAGAAACATGGCTGCCATACTTTGCAATCTTTTATGATGATTGTGAACTCCGTGCCCACTGATAAAGGGGAGAGAGCGAATTAGAGGGGAATAGAGGGAGAGAGGGAGCAGAGAGAGAGAGAGGCGAGAGAAAAGTAGTGTAGTTAAGAGAGAGAAAATGTTTGTACTTGATACGACTTTTCAAAAAGAAACATGGCTGCCATACTTTGCAATTTTTTATGATGATTGTGAACTACGTGCCCACTGATAAAGGGGAGAGAGAGCGAATTAGAGGGGAATAGAGGGAGAGAGGGAGCAGAGAGAGAGAGGCGAGAGAAAGGTAGTGTAGTTAAGAGAGAAACAATGTTTGTACTTAATACGACTTTTCAAAAAGAAACATGGCTGCCATACTTTGCAATCTTTTATGATGATTGTGAACTACGTGCCCACTGATAAAGGGGAGAGAGAGCGAATTAGAGGGGAATAGAGGGAGAGAGGGAGCAGAGAGAGAGAGAGGCGAGAGAAAGGTTGTGTAGTTAAGAGAGAGACAATGTTTGTACTTGATACGACTTTTCAAAAAGAAACATGGCTGCCATACTTTGCAATCTTTTATGATGATTGTGAACTACGTGCCCACTGATAAAGGGGGGAGAGAGCGAATTAGAGGGGAATAGAGGGAGAGAGGGAGCAGAGAGAGAGAGGCGAGAGAAAGGTAGTGTAGTTAAGAGAGAGACAATGTTTGTACTTGATACGACTTTTCAAAAAGAAACATGGCTGCCATACTTTGCAATCTTTTATGATCATTGTGAACTACGTGTCCACTGATAAAGGGGGGAGAGAGCGAATTAGAGGGGAATAGAGGGAGAGAGGGAGCAGAGAGAGAGAGGCGAGAGAAAGGTAGTGTTGTTAAGAGAGAGACAATGTTTGTACTTGATACGACTTTTCAAAAAGAAACATGGCTGCCATACTTTGCAATCTTTTATGATGATTGTGAACTACGTGCCAACTGATAAAGGGGGGAGAGAGCGAATTAGAGGGGAATAGAGGGAGAGAGGGAGCTAAGAGAGAGAGGCGAGAGAAAGGTAGTGTAGTTAAGAGAGAGACAATGTTTGTACTTGATACGACTTTTCAAAAAGAAACATGGCTGCCATACTTTGCAATCTTTTATGATGATTGTGAACTACGTGCCAACTGATAAAGGGGGGAGAGAGCGAATTAGAGGGGAATAGAGGGAGAGAGGGAGCTAAGAGAGAGAGGCGAGAGAAAGGTAGTGTAGTTAAGAGAGAGACAATGTTTGTACTTGATACGACTTTTCAAAAAGAAACATGGCTGCCATACTTTGCAATCTTTTATGATGATTGTGAACTACGTGCCCACTGATAAAGGGGAGAGAGAGCGAATTAGAGGGGAATAGAGGGAGAGAGGGAGCAGAGAGAGAGAGAGGCGAGAGAAAGGTTGTGTAGTTAAGAGAGAGACAATGTTTGTACTTGATACGACTTTTCAAAAAGAAACATGGCTGCCATACTTTGCAATCTTTTATGATGATTGTGAACTACGTGCCCACTGATAAAGGGGGGAGAGAGCGAATTAGAGGGGAATAGAGGGAGAGAGGGAGCAGAGAGAGAGAGGCGAGAGAAAGGTAGTGTAGTTAAGAGAGAGACAATGTTTGTACTTGATACGACTTTTCAAAAAGAAACATGGCTGCCATACTTTGCAATCTTTTATGATCATTGTGAACCACGTGCCCACTGATAAAGGGGAGAGAGAGCGAATTAGAGGGGAATAGAGGGAGAGAGGGAGCAGAGAGAGAGAGGCGAGAGAAAGGTAGTGTTGTTAAGAGAGAGACAATGTTTGTACTTGATACGACTTTTCAAAAAGAAACATGGCTGCCATACTTTGCAATCTTTTATGATGATTGTGAACTACGTGCCAACTGATAAAGGGGGGAGAGAGCGAATTAGAGGGGAATAGAGGGAGAGAGGGAGCTAAGAGAGAGAGGCGAGAGAAAGGTAGTGTAGTTAAGAGAGAGACAATGTTTGTACTTGATACGACTTTTCAAAAAGAAACATGGCTGCCATACTTTGCAATCTTTTATGATGATTGTGAACTACGTGCCAACTGATAAAGGGGGGAGAGAGCGAATTAGAGGGGAATAGAGGGAGAGAGGGAGCTAAGAGAGAGAGGCGAGAGAAAGGTAGTGTAGTTAAGAGAGAGACAATGTTTGTACTTGATACGACTTTTCAAAAAGAAACATGGCTGCCATACTTTGCAATCTTTTATGATGATTGTGAACTACGTGCCCACTGATAAAGGGGAGAGAGAGCGAATTAGAGGGGAATAGAGGGAGAGAGGGAGCAGAGAGAGAGAGAGGCGAGAGAAAGGTTGTGTAGTTAAGAGAGAGACAATGTTTGTACTTGATACGACTTTTCAAAAAGAAACATGGCTGCCATACTTTGCAATCTTTTATGATGATTGTGAACTACGTGCCCACTGATAAAGGGGGGAGAGAGCGAATTAGAGGGGAATAGAGGGAGAGAGGGAGCAGAGAGAGAGAGAGAGGCGAGAGAAAGGTAGTGTAGTTAAGAGAGAGACAATGTTTGTACTTGATACGACTTTTCAAAAAGAAACATGGCTGCCATACTTTGCAATCTTTTATGATGATTGTGAACTACGTGCCCACTGATAAAGGGGAGAGAGAGCGAATTAGAGGGGAATAGAGGGAGAGAGGGAGCAGAGAGAGAGAGGCGAGAGAAAGGTAGTGTTGTTAAGAGAGAGACAATGTTTGTACTTGATACGACTTTTCAAAAAGAAACATGGCTGCCATACTTTGCAATCTTTTATGATGATTGTGAACTACGTGCCAACTGATAAAGGGGGGAGAGAGCGAATTAGAGGGGAATAGAGGGAGAGAGGGAGCTAAGAGAGAGAGGCGAGAGAAAGGTAGTGTAGTTAAGAGAGAGACAATGTTTGTACTTGATACGACTTTTCAAAAAGAAACATGGCTGCCATACTTTGCAATCTTTTATGATGATTGTGAACTACGTGCCAACTGATAAAGGGGGGAGAGAGCGAATTAGAGGGGAATAGAGGGAGAGAGGGAGCTAAGAGAGAGAGGCGAGAGAAAGGTAGTGTAGTTAAGAGAGAGACAATGTTTGTACTTGATACGACTTTTCAAAAAGAAACATGGCTGCCATACTTTGCAATCTTTTATGATGATTGTGAACTACGTGCCAACTGATAAAGGGGGGAGAGAGCGAATTAGAGGGGAATAGAGGGAGAGAGGGAGCTAAGAGAGAGAGGCGAGAGAAAGGTAGTGTAGTTAAGAGAGAGACAATGTTTATACTTAATACGACTTTTCAAAAAGAAACATGGCCGCCATACTTTGCAATCTTTTATGATGATTGTGAACTACGTGCCCACTGATAAAGGTGGGAGAGAGCGAATTAGAGGGGAATAGAGGGAGAGAGGGGGCAGAGAGAGAGAGGCGAGAGAAAGGTAGTGTAGTTAAGAGAGAAACAATGTTTGTACTTGATACGACTTTTCAAAAAGAAACATGGCCGCCATACTTTGCAATCTTTTATGATGATTGTGAACTACGTGCCCACTGATAAAGGGGAGAGAGAGCGAATTAGAGGGGAATAGAGGGAGAGAGGGAGCAGAGAGAGAGAGAGGCGAGAGAAAGGTAGTGTAGTTAAGAGAGAGACAATGTTTATACTTAATACGACTTTTCAAAAAGAAACATGGCCGCCATACTTTGCAATCTTTTATGATGATTGTGAACTACGTGCCCACTGATAAAGGTGGGAGAGAGCGAATTAGAGGGGAATAGAGGGAGAGAGGGGGCAGAGAGAGAGAGGCGAGAGAAAGGTAGTGTAGTTAAGAGAGAAACAATGTTTGTACTTGATACGACTTTTCAAAAAGAAACATGGCTGACATACTTTGCAATCTTTTATGATGATTGTGAACTACGTGCCCACTGATAAAGGGGGGAGAGAGCGAATTAGAGGGGAATAGAGGGAGAGAGGGAGCAGAGAGAGAGAGAGAGAGGCGAGAGGAAGGTAGTGTAGTTAAGAAAGAGACAATGTTTGTACTTGATACGACTTTTCAAAAAGAAACATGGCTGCCATACTTTGCAATCTTTTATGATGATTGTAAACTACCTGCCACCTGATAAAGGGGAGAGAGAGCGAATTAGAGGGGAATAGAGGGAGAGAGGGAGCAGAGAGAGAGGCGAGAGAAAGGTAGTGTAGTTAAGAGAGAGACAATGTTTGTACTTGATACGACTTTTCAAAAAGAAACATGGCTGCCATACTTTGCAATCTTTTATGATGATTGTGAATTACGTGCCAACTGATAAAGGGGGGAGAGAGCGAATTAGAGGGGAATAGAGGGAGAGAGGGAGCAGAGAGAGAGAGAGGCGAGAGAAAGGTAGTGTAGTTAAGAGAGAGAAAATGTTTGTACTTGATACGACTTTTCAAAAAGAAACATGGCCGCCATACTTTGCAATCTTTTATGATGATTGTGAACTACGTGCCCACTGATAAAGGGGAGAGAGAGCGAATTAGAGGGGAATAGAGGGAGAGAGGGAGCAGAGAGAGAGAGAGGCGAGAGAAAGGTAGTGTAGTTAAGAGAGAGACAATGTTTGTACTTAATACGACTTTTCAAAAAGAAACATGGCCGCCATACTTTGCAATCTTTTATGATGATTGTGAACTACGTGCCCACTGATAAAGGGGGGAGAGAGCGAATTAGAGGGGAATAGAGGGAGAGAGGGAGCAGAGAGAGAGAGAGAGAGGCAAGAGAAAGGTAGTGTAGTTAAGAGAGAGACAATGTTTGTACTTGATACGACTTTTCAAAAAGAAACATGGCTGCCATACTTTGCAATCTTTTATGATGATTGTGAACTACGTGCCCACTGATAAAGGGGGGAGAGAGCGAATTAGAGGGGAATAGAGGGAGAGAGGGAGCAGAGAGAGAGAGAGAGAGGCGAGAGGAAGGTAGTGTAGTTAAGAAAGAGACAATGTTTGTACTTGATACGACTTTTCAAAAAGAAACATGGCTGCCATACTTTGCAATCTTTTATGATGATTGTGAACTATGTGCCCACTGATAAAGGGGGGAGAGAGCGAATTAGAGGGGAATAGAGGGAGAGAGGGAGCAGAGAGAGAGAGAGAGAGGCAAGAGAAAGGTAGTGTAGTTAAGAGAGAGACAATGTTTGTACTTGATACGACTTTTCAAAAAGAAACATGGCTGCCATACTTTGCAATCTTTTATGATGATTGTGAACTACGTGCCCACTGATAAAGGGGGGAGAGAGCGAATTAGAGGGGAATAGAGGGAGAGAGGGAGCAGAGAGAGAGAGAGAGGCGAGAGAAAGGTAGTGTAGTTAAGAGAGAGACAATGTTTGTACTTGATACGACTTTTCAAAAAGAAACATGGCTGCCATACTTTGCAATCTTTTATGATGATTGTGAACTACGTGCCACCTGATAAAGGGGAGAGAGAGCGAATTAGAGGGGAATAGAGGGAGAGAGGGAGCAGAGAGAGAGGCGATAGAAAGGTAGTGTAGTTAAGAGAGAGACAATGTTTGTACTTGATACGACTTTTCAAAAAGAAACATGGCTGCCATACTTTGCAATCTTTTATGATGATTGTGAACTACGTGCCCACTTATAAAGGGGAGAGAGAGCGAATTAGAGGGGAATAGAGGGAGAGAGGGAGCAGAGAGAGAGAGAGGCGAGAGAAAGGTAGTGTAGTTAAGAGAGAGACAATGTTTGTACTTGATACGACTTTTCAAAAAGAAACATGGCCGCCATACTTTGCAATCTTTTATGATGATTTTGAACTACGTGCCAACTGATAAAGGGGAGAGAGAGCGAATTAGAGGGGAATAGAGGGAGAGAGGGAGCAGAGAGAGAGAGAGAGAGGCGAGAGAAAGGTAGTGTAGTTAAGAGAGAGACAATGTTTGTACTTGATACGACTTTTCAAAAAGAAACATGGCCGCCATACTTTGCAATCTTTTATGATGATTTTGAACTACGTGCCAACTGATAAAGGGGTGAGAGAGCGAATTAGAGAGGAACAGAGGGAGAGAGGGAGCAGAGAGAGAGAGAGAGGCGAGAGAAAGGTAGTGTAGTTAAGAGAGAGACAATGTTTGTACTTGATACGACTTTTCAAAAAGAAACATGGCTGCCATACTTTGCAATCTTTTATGATGATTGTGAACTACGTGCCCACTTATAAAGGGGAGAGAGAGCGAATTAGAGGGGAATAGAGGGAGAGAGGGAGCAGAGAGAGAGAGGCGAGAGAAAGGTAGTGTAGTTAAGAGAGAGACAATGTTTGTACTTGATACGACTTTTCAAAAAGAAACATGGCCGCCATACTTTGCAATCTTTTATGATGATTGTGAACTACGTGCCCACTGATAAAGGGGAGAGAGAGCGAATTAGAGGGGAATAGAGGGAGAGAGGGAGCAGAGAGAGAGAGAGAGGCGAGAGAAAGGTAGTGTAGTTAAGAGAGAGACAATGTTTATACTTAATACGACTTTTCAAAAAGAAACATGGCCGCCATACTTTGCAATCTTTTATGATGATTGTGAACTACGTGCCCACTGATAAAGGGGAGAGAGAGCGAATTAGAGGGGAATAGAGGGAGAGAGGGAGCAGAGAGAGAGAGAGAGGCGAGAGAAAGGTAGTGTAGTTAAGAGAGAGACAATGTTTGTACTTGATACGACTTTTCAAAAAGAAACATGGCTGCCATACTTTGCAATCTTTTATGATGATTGTGAACTACGTGTCCACTGATAAAGGGGAGAGAGAGCGAATTAGAGGGGAATAGAGGGAGAGAGGGAGCAGAGAGAGAGAGAGGCGAGAGAAAGGTAGTGTAGTTAAGAGAGAGACAATGTTTGTACTTGATACGACTTTTCAAAAAGAAACATGGCTGCCATACTTTGCAATCTTTTATGATGATTGTGAACTACGTGTCCACTGATAAAGGGGAGAGAGAGCGAATTAGAGGGGAATAGAGGGAGAGAGGGAGCAGAGAGAGAGAGAGGCGAGAGAAAGGTAGTGTAGTTAAGAGAGAGACAATGTTTGTACTTGATACGACTTTTCAAAAAGAAACATGGCTGCCATACTTTGCAATCTTTTATGATGATTGTGAACTACGTGTCCACTGATAAAGGGGAGAGAGAGCGAATTAGAGGGGAATAGAGGGAGAGAGGGAGCAGAGAGAGAGAGAGGCGAGAGAAAGGTAGTGTAGTTAAGAGAGAGACAATGTTTGTACTTGATACGACTTTTCAAAAAGAAACATGGCTGCCATACTTTGCACTCTTTTATGATGATTGTGAACTACGTGCCCACTGATAAAGCGGGGAGAGAGCGAATTAGAGGGGAATAGAGGGAGAGAGGGAGCAGAGAGAGAGAGGCGAGAGAAAAGTTAGTTTAGTTAAGAGAGAGACAATGTTTGTACTTGATACGACTTTTCAAAAAGAAACATGGCTGCCATACTTTGCAATCTTTTATGATGATTGTGAACTACGTGCCCACTGATAAAGGGGGGAGAGAGCGAATTAGAGGGGATTAGAGGGAGAGAGGGAGCAGAGAGAGAGAGAGAGGCGAGAGAAAGGTAGTGTAGTTAAGAGAGAGACAATGTTTGTACTTGATACGACTTTTCAAAAAGAAACATGGCTGCCATACTTTGCAATCTTTTATGATGATTGTGAACTACGTGCCCACTTATAAAGGGGGGAGAGAGCGAATTAGAGGGGATTAGAGGGAGAGAGGGAGCAGAGAGAGAGAGAGGCGAGAGAAAGGTAGTGTAGTTAAGAGAGAGACAATGTTTGTACGTGATACGACTTTTCAAAAAGAAACATGGCTGCCATACTTTGCACTCTTTTATTATGATTGTGAACTACGTGCCCACTGATAAAGGGGGGAGAGAGCGAATTAGAGGGGAATAGAGGGAGACAGGGAGCAGAGAGAAAGGCGAGAGAGAAAGGTAGTGTAGTTAAGAGAGAGACAATGTTTGTACTTGATACGACTTTTCAAAAAGAAAGATGGCTGCCATACTTTGCAATCTTTTATGATAATTGTGAACTACGTGCCTAATGATAAAGGGGGGAGAGAGCGAATTAGAGGGGAATAGAGGGAGAGAGGGAGCAGAGAGAGAGAGAGGCGAGAGAAAGGTAGTGTAGTTAAGAGAGAGACAATGTTTGTACTTGATACGACTTTTCAAAAAGAAACATGGCCGCCATACTTTGCAATCTTTTATGATGATTGTGAACTACGTGTCCACTGATAAAAGGGGGAGAGAGCGAATTAGAGGGGAATAGAGGGAGAGAGGGAGCAGAGAGAGAGAGGCGAGAGAAAGGTAGTGTAGTTAAGAGAGAGACAATGTTTGTACTTGATACGACTTTTCAAAAAGAAACATGGCTGCCATACTTTGCAATCTTTTATGATGATTGTGAACTACGTGCCCACTGATAAAGAGGGGAGAGAGCGAATTAGAGGGGAATAGAGGGAGAGAGGGAGCAGAGAGAGAGACGCGAGAGAAAGGTAGTGTAGTTAAGAGAGAGACAATGTTTGTACTTGATACGACTTTTCAAAAAGAAACATGGCTGCCATACTTTGCAATCTTTTATGATGATTGTGAACTACGTGTCCACTGATAAAGGGGGGAGAGAGCGAATTAGAGGGGAATATAGGGAGAGAGGGAGCAGAGAGAGAGAGACGCGAGAGAAAGGTAGTGTAGTTAAGAGAGAGACAATGTTTGTACTTGATACGACTTTTCAAAAAGAAACATGGCTGCCATACTTTGCAATCTTTTATGATGATTGTGAACTACGTGATCACTGATAAAGGGGGGAGAGAGCGAATTAGAGGGGAATATAGGGAGAGAGGGAGCAGAGAGAGAGAGGCGAGAGAAAGGTAGTGTAGTTAAGAGAGAGACAATGTTTGTACTTGATACGACTTTTCAAAAAGAAACATGGCCGCCATACTTTGCAATCTTTTATGATGATTGTGAACTACGTGCCCACTGATAAAGGGGAGAGAGAGCGAATTAGAGGGGAATAGAGGGAGAGAAAGAGCAGAGAGAGAGAGGCGAGAGAAAGGTAGTGTAGTTAAGAGAGAGACAATGTTTGTACTTGATACGACTTTTCAAAAAGAAACATGGCTGCCATACTTTGCAATCTTTTATGATGATTGTGAACTACGTGTCCACTGATAAAGGGGAGAGAGAGCGAATTAGAGGGGAATAGAGGGAGAGAGGGAGCAGAGAGAGAGAGAGGCGAAAGAAAGGTAGTGTAGTTAAGAGAGAGACAATGTTTGTACTTTATACGACTTTTCAAAAAGAAACATGGCCGCCATACTTTGCAATCTTTTATGATGATTGTGAACTACGTGCCCACTGATAAAGGGGAGAGAGAGCGAATTAGAGAGGAATAGAGGGAGAGAGGGAACAGAGAGAGAGAGAGGCGAGAGAAAGGTAGTGTAGTTAAGAGAGAGACAATGTTTGTACTTGATACGACTTTTCAAAAAGAAACATGGCCGCCATACTTTGCAATCTTTTATGATGATTGTGAACTACGTGCCCACTGATAAAGGGGAGAGAGAGCGAATTAGAGGGGAATAGAGGGAGAGAGGGAACAGAGAGAGAGAGAGGCGAGAGAAAGGTAGTGTAGTTAAGAGAGAGACAATGTTTGTACTTGATACGACTTTTCAAAAAGAAACATGGCTGCCATACTTTGCAATCTTTTATGATGATTGTGAACTACGTGTCCACTGATAAAGGGGAGAGAGAGCGAATTAGAGAGGAATAGAGGGAGAGAGGGAACAGAGAGAGAGAGAGGCGAGAGAAAGGTAGTGTAGTTAAGAGAGAGACAATGTTTGTACTTGATACGACTTTTCAAAAACAAACATGGCTGCCATACTTTGCAATCTTTTATGATGATTGTGAACTACGTGCCCACTGATAAAGGGGAGAGAGAGCGAATTAGAGGGGAATAGAGGGAGAGAGGGAGCAGAGAGAGAGAGAGAGGCGAGAGAAAGGTAGTGTAGTTAAGAGAGAGACAATGTTTGTACTTGATACGACTTTTCAAAAAGAAACATGGCTGCCATACTTTGCAATCTTTTATGATGATTTTGAACTACGTGCCCACTGATAAACGGGGAGAGAGCGAATTAGAGGGGAATAGAGGGAGAGAGGGAGCAGAGAGAGAGAGAGGCGAGAGAAAGGTAGTGTAGTTAAGAGAGAGACAATGTTTGTACTTGATACGACTTTTCAAAAAGAAACATGGCTGCCATACTTTGCAATCTTTTATGATGATTGTGAACTACGTGCCCACTGATGAAGGGGGGAGAGAGCGAATTAGAGGGGAATAGAGGGAGAGAGGGAGCAGAGAGTGAGAGACGCGAGAGAAAGGTAGTGTAGTTAAGAGAGAGACAATGTTTGTACTTGATACGACTTTTCAAAAAGAAACATGGCCGCCATACTTTGCAATCTTTTATGATGATTGTGAACTACGTGCCCACTGATAAAGGGGGGAGAGAGCGAATTAGAGGGGAATAGAGGGAGAGAGGGAGCAGAGAGAGAGGCGAGAGAAAGGTAGTGTAGTTAAGAGAGAGACAATGTTTGTACTTGATACAACTTTTCAAAAAGAAACATGGCTGCCATACTTTGCAATCTTTTATGATGATTGTGAACTACGTGCCCACTGATAAAGGGGGGAGAGAGCGAATTAGAGGGGAATAGAGGGAGAGAGGGAGCAGAGAGAGAGGCGAGAGAAAGGTAGTGTAGTTAAGAGAGAGACAATGTTTGTACTTGATACAACTTTTCAAAAAGAAACATGGCTGCCATACTTTGCAATCTTTTATGGTGATTGTGAACTACGTGTCCACTGATAAAGGGGGGAGAGAGCGAATTAGAGGGGAATAGAGGGAGAGAGGGAGCAGAGAGAGAGAGGCGAAGGAAAGGTAGTGTAGTTAAGAGAGAGACAATGTTTGTACTTGATACGACTTTTCAAAAAGAAACATGGCTGCCATACTTTGCAATCTTTTATGATGATTGTGAACTACGTGCCCACTGAAAAAGGGGGGAGAGCGAATTAGAGGGGAATAGAGGGAGAGAGGGAGCAGAGAGAGAGACGCGAGAGAAAGGTAGTGTAGTTAAGAGAGAGACAATGTTTGTACTTGATACGACTTTTCAAAAAGAAACATGGCTGCCATACTTTGCAATCTTTTATGGTGATTGTGAACTACGTGTCCACTGATAAAGGGGGGAGAGAGCGAATTAGAGGGGAATAGAGGGAGAGAGGGAGCAGAGAGAGAGAGGCGAAGGAAAGGTAGTGTAGTTAAGAGAGAGACAATGTTTGTACTTGATACGACTTTTCAAAAAGAAACATGGCTGCCATACTTTGCAATCTTTTATGATGATTGTGAACTACGTGCCCACTGAAAAAGGGGGGAGAGCGAATTAGAGGGGAATAGAGGGAGAGAGGGAGCAGAGAGAGAGAGAGGCGGGAGAAAGGTAGTGTAGTTAAGAGAGAGACAATGTTTGTACTTGATACGACTTTTCAAAAAGAAACATGGCTGCCATACTTTGAAATCTTTTATGATGATTGTGAACTACGTGCCCACTGATAAAGGGGAGAGAGCGAATTAGAGGGGAATAGAGGGAGAGAGGGAGCAGAGAGAGGCGAGAGAAAGGCAGTGTAGTTAAGAGAGAGACAATGTTTGTACTTGATACGACTTTTCAAAAAGAAACATGGCTGCCATACTTTGCAATCTTTTATGATGATTGTGAACTACATGTCCACTGATAAAGGGGGGAGAGAGCGAATTAGAGGGGAATAGAGGGAGAGAGGGAGCAGAGAGAGGCGAGAGAAAGGCAGTGTAGTTAAGAGAGAGACAATGTTTGTACTTGATACGACTTTTCAAAAAGAAACATGGCTGCCATACTTTGCAATCTTTTATGATGATTGTGAACTACGTGCCCACTGATAAAGGGGGGAGAGAGCGAATTAGAGGGGAATAGAGGGAGAGAGGGGGCAGAGAGAGAGAGAGGCGAGAGAAAGGTAGTGTAGTTACGAGAGAGACAATGTTTGTACTTGATACGACTTTTCAAAAAGAAACATGGCTGCCATACTTTGCAATCATTTATGATGATTGTGAACTACGTGCCCACTGATTAAGTCGCGAGCGAAAGAGAGAGAGAGAGAGAGAGAGACAAAGGGAGAGCGAGTGAGAAAGAGAGGGGGAAAAAAGAGAATGAGAGATCGGAGAGACAGAGAGAGCAGAGGGAGAAAGAGAGAGAGAGAGCGAAAGAGATAGAGAGAAAGAGAGAAAAAGAGAGAGAGAGTGAAAGATCAGAGACAGAGCGGAAAGAAAAAGAGAGAAAGAGAGAGAAAAAGAGAGAGTAAAGAGAGAGAGAGGGAAAGACGGAGAGAGCAGAGAGAGACTGTCTTGGCCGTTCGAGATGCATTGAGATCTCAGCGCTCTAAGTTTATCTGGGACAATCCACTGTGTAGCCTTTTGGATAGCTGGGGTTTCATATATATATATATATATATATATATATATATATATATATATATATATATATATATATATATGGAGGCAAAACTAAATTAAATATTTGTAAACTTTTTAACTAAAAAATAATTAATAAATAGGGAGGTGGTGTCTGATCAACACTGCTGGGATGCCATGATAAAGAAATACTGTTTTGTTTTTAAAATCCCGAAACAGTTTTCATGGTAAACAACTGACGATCCCTTATATACAAAAAAACATATATAAAAATATATTCATATTAGAGTAAATTCTTGGAAGTTAACTAAAATAGTGATTGCAGTAGATTGATTGACTTACTAGACTAAAATCTTTCAACGAAATTTTTTTTTCCCAGTTTTGAAGGTTAAAAAACTTCCGAGACTATATATATATATATATATATATATATATATATATATATATATATATCATTTCATGTATACCAGAATAATATTATAAGGTGATAGAATATAGTGTGTATAGATCTTCAGAATTCGGTTTAACAGTGCTCAATACGTGAGTAGAGCTGAATAGTAATGTATGTAAATATATTTATGGCAATTAAACTATGCAGAGGACGCCTCCGTGTAGTTTAATTGCTGTATATTTTCATACTTTCTGATAGTAGATCGACTCACAGTGTAACAGACTCAGATAAACGAACAAAGAAGCAAATAATACAGTGATGGGGCTCGGGGGGTTCATACCTATTCATGAGTTTGTATTTTTCTTTCCACCCGAAATCATACTTGTAATTGTCATGAATGTCTGTTCAAAGATTTGATCATTCGGAATTCCGTCGACAGAATAATCGAAGACTTATCCAAATTTATCTGTTCAGCCATTCTCGACATGAAATATTGATCACAAAGAAGAAATCAAAATGGCTGTCATATTTGTACTTCCATTTTGTAAATCGCTAAAATTTAATTTTCTTTCATAAAAATAAAAACTACTTGATTAATTTACGTGATTTTTGGTATAGGATTTATTTCACCCTAAAGCAATATGTAATTATATTTCCAAATTGTCAATCCACCTATCCTAGAAAACGCTAACAACTAATACAAAATTAAAAAAATTAAAAAAAATTAAAATTTCCTCCTCTCCAGGAGTTAGGCACAAGGCCAGTTTTTATCCTACTCCCACAAGTAAGATCTGACCCAAGGTCGGGACGGGAAAGTGGGGTTTGAAAAGCCAGCGCCCGAGAGATGAGCACTTTGGCCATTTAAAAATTGCCTGGGAAGCCCCGTCGGCATTCCCCGGTAGGGGCGCCTCAGACAGTAAGCAATAAACTTACTCCTCCCTTCTTTGGGGAGGAAAGCCTGGGAGGGTGGAGCTCTTAGAACTGCACAGGACAGACCCATTGACCGGCGTAAGTCAAGCCCCGAAGGACAAGACAATACCAGTCTATAGGGTGCAGTATCCATCGGAACAGATACTACACTTTGATCTTAGCCAAATGTAATTATATTTACAAATCGTCAATCAACCTATCCTAGAAAACGCTAACAACTAATACCAAATAGCTAAAACCGAATTGTATAATCGAATGAACAGTAGACCTAATGGAAATTGTTGATAAAAAACGAATTGTATAATCGAATGAACAGTAGACCTAATGGAAATTGTTGATAAAAACAATGCAACAATTAATTCGGAGGGGGAGATCCGCTCTCGGGGGAGTTGGGCGCCGGGTCGGAGTCATCTCAATAACGCTGAGTTTTCTCTGACCTGGCGATTGGTCCAGAACACGCTGACCCTCGAGTACAGACGTTTCAAAACTAACTGTGGATAAAACCCCTTCTGTCTGCGTTGCATAAACGCAGACGTTGAAGAAGAAACGACAGAGCACGCCTTCTTTGAATGCATCAAATTGCGCGAGTTTTGGAAGTATGTGAACGAGGTGACGGCTCGCATCACTCCCGAGCAGTCAGTACCCTTGGACGTAGCATCTGTAGTGTGTGATGCCTCAGTGGTGCAGGGAGAAACAAATGGTGTTTCTCACGATCTTAGCCGTAGCTAGACTTGTAGTTTGGACCTCACGCATAGATATAGGGAAAGGGGGTGAATCACCTTCTGATTACGAACTGATTTCGCACTTTAAACATCAGCTTAAGGTCAAAATAAGGTGTGATAGGAGGAGATTGCACTCAGCTTTATTTAAAAGAAGGTGGATACACACCGCTAGTGTGTGTGTTTGGACGTGCCAAGTTTGAGTATGTGTTCCCTGCCTAGGCATGGTACACGCCGACCTAAGGTCTTATCAGATAGCAAAGTCTCTTAGCTAGTAGCACGAATGATCTCTGCCCCGTCGGAACTGACACGCTTGTTTTCGGTTCTTGAAACAAACCGGAAAACAGTGAGCACCCCACACTTAGATAGATTTTGGGAGGGCCTTACTACAATTTTTTTTTTCCCACACCCAGCCAATGAATTTTGTACACCCACTTATTTGTAAATAAAAAACGTCATAACAAATTGGGGTTAATATTAGGTAGCCTGCCCAAAGAGTGAATGCGGTATTTTGGTGACTGGAACTAGTTTAGAGAATAGACCAAGAGAATGACACACGACCCCCACCCACCCAACCCAACTCTGGCCTTGTGCCACATCTTTTGTAATTTTCCATTTTTTACTTCAAAGAAATATATCATCCAAAAGATAAATAAAGTTGGCATAAAGGGCTTCTTGGCCTTTTGGTTAAGATCAAAGTGTAGTATCTGTTCCGATGGATGCTCACTCTATAGACCGGTATTGTCTCCGCCGGTCTGAGGTACTGTCTTGTGCAGTTCTAGGAGGTCCACCCTCCCAGGCTTTGCCACCCTCTTTGGGGAGGAGTAAGTTTATTGCTTACTGCCTGAGGCGCCCCTACCGGGGAATGCCGACGGGGCTATCCAGGCAATTTTTAATGGTCAGAATGCTCACCTTCTCGTGCTCTGGCTTTTTAAGTCCCACTTTCCCGACTCGACCTTGGGTCACATCTTACCTTGTGGTAGTAAGATAAAATTGGCCTTGTGCCTAACCTTCTGGGGAGATAAATAAAAAAAACTGTTGGCACAAAGGGCTTCTTGGCCTTTTGGCTAAGATCAAAGTGTAGTATCTGTTCCGATGGATACTGCACCCCATAGACTGGTATCGTCTTGGCCTTCGAGGCTTGATTTACGCCGGTCTATTGGTCTGTACTGTGCAGTTCTAGGAGGTCCACCTCTTTGGGGTGGAGTAAGTTTATTTCTTACTGTCTGAAGCGCCCCTACCGGGAAATGCCAACGGGGCTGCCCAGGCATTTTTTAAAGTTCCCCAAAGTACTCTTCCTCTAGAGTGCTGAAACTCCCACTTTCCGACCTTGTGTCACATTCTGCTCCGTGGGAAGTCGATAAATAGGAACTGTCGGCACAGAGGGGGAAGTGGTTATTAAATTAAAGTAATTACCACAACGTAACCTACGTCGATCGTAAAACAGATACTCCTCAGTTTTTTTTTTTTTTCGAAAGTACCCGCTGAACTGGATTAGCACCATCTATGCAATACAGAGTAAAAGTGCTCAGAGTAAAAACGAAGAATTAAGACAGAGATTGACCTTAAACACCGGATGCTAACGCAAATCCCGTGTCAAAAGGCCCGCAACACTTCATACCCGTCCTAAGATGATGATGGAATCTGTTTCTACTTGATACGACCTTATAAAAAGAAAAGAAACATGGCGTCCATACTGTTGTGTTCCTGCGTGCTCGTTGATAAAGATGACAGAGAGAGGAGGGGGAGGGGGAGAGAAGTGGCAGGCAGAGAGTGAGAGAAAGGTAGAGCATTGTGTGACTGACTAGCGATTCTGGCAGTTCGGACTACATTGGAGCCTTGTTAAACAGACATGAATCACGCGTCGTATTTATTGTCTGTCCGTTTCTTTCTGAACGGCCTCTTCATTCGTTTTAAGTTAGTTCATCTGCAACGTTACAGGAGAGATGATGAAATAGTCGAGTCTGAAAACCGCTAGAAAAACGCCAGTATTTGATATGGTTGCTTTTTGGGGGAACCAGGTCAGTTCGTGCGACCTTTTACGCTGATCGGCCTGAGATCTAGGTCAGGGTGATAGAGAGGGAGAGGAGGGGGGAAAGGAGGGGGAGGTGAGGAGTGCAGATGTTTACTCGCCAGCCATTTATAAAAAAAAAATGACTTCCATGGTCGTTTTCTTTTGTTGGTGAGTTTTATCTTCTTGCCTTTTCCTTCGAAGTTAATTTATATATTTTTATTAATTTTATACGTACGTAAAAGTAATAAAGTAATCCGTTGAAACGTTTTTTTTTTCTGGCTCACGGCCGTCATCAGCATGGCTAACTTAGACAAGGATCGAACCTTCGATATTGATGTCTATAGTCCAGCGTCTTTACCATCGGACCAAGACGCCCTGGATGTTTTTAAGAAGCTCCCGGCCACTAGTGCTAAAGTTAGTCGGCCGCTAAGAATAATAACCCCCGCTGCCAAGGGAGGAAAACTTTTCGGCTTGCTAAATCCTTCACGCGTTAACCCTTTTCACACATGTTTGAGTGCATCTTTCCTTATGAATTTTCTAAGACTCACAACCCTGGTCCACGATAACACAATTTTATCCCCCCTCAATAAATAAAAAAAAAACATGCCTTATACATTCTTATTTTGTTAATTTTTTTAGGCAAAAGTGGCTGAAAAGTTGTCTCCCTTGAATGGCGGGGCTTTATTTAGTGGCGGGAAACTTCTTAAAAAGATCCGACGCCCTGTCT
>OY744549.1:550930-553430 GCA_963556195.1 Sepiola atlantica
AGGCAAAGAGGTATGAACCCCTCTAGCCCCATCACTGTATTATTTGCTTCTTTGTTCCAATCCCTTTACGCCGTGAGTCGTGTTATTATCAGCCGCTTTTATCACCTAACTCATATTCGAAAGCCAAAATGTGTTCAGCACGCCTAATATGGACGGTGAAGTATTCAAAGACTCGAATCTCTTGGTAACTCGAAACGTGGCCAATAGTTTGCCAGGTTTAATGTGTGTTGGTTGTCAGGCACTTTTGCCGCTGATAAAGGCGAGAGAGAGAGAGAGGGGGGAGGAGGGGGGAGAAAGAGAATAACACACTTAACAAAGAGACTCTATCTTCAAGTCAAATAACACCCTTAAGGTAGATGATAAAATCTGTTTGTACTTGATAGGACTTTCAAACAACAACAAAAAAAGAAAGAAAGAAAGATGGCTGCCATACTTGTCGACGATTGTGAACTCCTTGTCCGCTGATAAAGCCGAGAGAGAAGGGGAAGAGAGAGAGAGAGAGAGAGAAAGAAAGAAGGAACGAAAGTCGTTGAAGAGAAAAGCATTGTGTGAATGTCATCTATAGAAAAAAAAAAACCCACGTGACTGCCTAGCGATTCTGTCGTTGCCGTTCGAATTACATTCAAGTCTTTTGAAACACACATGAATCATCTGTCGTAGTTACTGTCTGGGGTACATTACAACCAACATATGTGCAAGATTGCAATGTGTTGGCCATGTTACAAAATAGCAGTACTGTCAAGTTATCAACAATTTCCATCGCCATTCTCATGTTAGGCGTATTAAACACGCTTGCCTTTCGAATCCCAATTAAATGCTGAACGCCTTATCATAAACCGACTCACGGTGTGAAAGGCTTAGATAAATGAAGTAAGAAGCAAATAATACAGTGATTGGGGTTCCGGGGGTGGGGGGGGGAGGGTTTATACCTGGTCATGACTTCTTTTCGGGAACGTGTTCTCTTCCTTTTCCATTCGAAATCATACCTTTAAAGACATGATGAAATACGACCTTAAAAAGAAAAAGAAACATGGCGTCCATACATTGTGTTCCGTTGTGATGAGAAATGACCTACGCGCTCGTTGATAAAGATGAGAGAGAGAGAGAAAGAGAGAGGGGGAGAGAGGGGATAGAGGTGGCAGGCAGAGAGTGAGAGAAAGAGCGAGTAGCAGTTGAAAGAGGGTGTTCGGATCGAGGGTCGTGTTCCCCCGATTATAGACGTGTTCAGTAAATCAAGCAATGTTGCATGCAAAGACAGAGTAATAATTAATAAACAAAAATGAAGTAGTTCAAATAACGTTTATTGCACGTGTGTGTACGTGGAATGATGAAGTGTGTGATGTATGCATGTGTGTCGATGGAAAAACAGTTCTTGAAAAGGTATAAGAAGAAATGAATCCGGCGTAGGAAAAGTCTTTGAAAGCCGCACACAAAGAAAACGAGTTGAGAACTCTTACCGTTGTTTGCCCACGTGTGTTGGTAGTCGTTATGCCGATTGAGAAGAAAAGCCTGAGACGAAACGCTAGTGTATTAGCGTCGTTCTGTCGACCAGAGAAGAGTGAAACGGAACGCTAGTGTCAGCGTCTGTCTGCCGAGGCAGGTCGGTGAGGAAGAGAGAGAATTTCCGTTTTGCACCGGCTCTTATAGTCCGAAGGGCAGATAACTCTGGTGTCGCTTTACGGCGCCACCTGTCGGTGAAAAAGCGCCACCTACCGGCAAACCGGTGTAGTTATGTTTTGAAAGGAGGAGGTAACTGCTACAAGGGACTATTGTGTGTATGTCGGCCATTTATAGAAACAACCCCGGGGCCTTGCATAGCGATTCTGCCTTTGCCGTTCGAATTACATTCAAATCTTGTGAAACACACGTGAAACACACGTGAAACACACGTGAAACACACGTTACATTATTATTGTCTGTTCGTTACTTTATTAACGGCTTCAGCGTTTCAGTTTCATATGTAATGTTACATAAGATACGCGATGAAGTTGTCGAGTCGACTTTGAAAACCGCCATTATTGGATACGATTATTTATTTGGTCAAAATAGAGCGTAGGGGCCCCCGATCAACCGCCCGAGAAACCACCTGTGTGCATGCGCAAGACCGCCCGAGAAACCACATGTGCGCATGCGCCAATGTAGACAGGAAGCGCACAATTTAAAATATAAAAATATATTAAAAAAAACAAATCTAAATTTCGCAAAACTGAAAACGCTATTGAATGAAAATGTAGAATAAAAAACAAACACGTAATAAAAAAACAAAAACAAACACGTAAATTTATACAGGATACAAATGGTTAATTTTATTTACTAAAGCGTTGAAAACGTCTTCATGTTCCCGTATTCTTCCTTTTAACAATGATGGTTTCGTCGATTTCGACGATTTTTTTTCTACTCCTCCGATTTGTAATTGTCCAAAATTAGTTTTTCGGGGTATTTCTTTGCCCAAAGATACATGAGTATTACTAATTTCTTCAAACTCATTCTTGACTTTTCA
>OY744549.1:563430-585930 GCA_963556195.1 Sepiola atlantica
ACTATAACGGTGGCATGGTGGCCAAGTGGTTAACGATGCGGACTGAGGACCTGGGTGTGCCAAATAAGGAGCGGGAGGAAGAGAGAGAGAGGGGGGAGAGAGGGAGAGAGAGAGAGAGGGAGAGAGAGAGAGAGAGGAGATGGCACACTCACAGACAGATTCAATATTACAGGTCAAATAACACCCTAAGATAGATGATGGAATCTGTTTGTACTTGATGCGACTTTTAAAAAAAGAAACATGGCTGCCATACTTTGCGATCTTTTATGAGAGAAATAGAGAGATGATGAAATCTGTTTGTACTTGATGCGACTGAAAGAAAAAAAAAGAAAAAGAAACATGGCAGCCATACTTTGCGATCTTTTATGATGATTGTGAACTATGTGCTCGCTGATTAAGGCTAGAGCGAGAGGGAGAGAGAGAGCGAGAGAGAGACAAAGAGAGAGGGAGAGAGAAAGAGAGAGAGAGAGAGAACGAGAGAGAAAGAGAGGGGAAGAGAGAGAGAAAGAGAGAGAGAGACAAAGAGAGAGCGAGAGAGAAAGAGAAAGAGAGAGAGAAAGAGAGAGAGAACGAGAGAGAAAGAGAGAGGAAGAGAGAGAGAGAAAGAGAGAGAACTAGAGAGGGGGGGAGAAAGTCGTAAGAGGGAGAGTTGGGTTAGAGCGATAGAGGGCGGGGTGGGGCAGAAAGCAAGACAAAGAAAGCGTATTTGAAGCAAAGAGCTTAAATGTGTAAATGTCAGTGATTTCCAGAAACACTTCCGGGACACGTGACTGCCTTGCGATTCTGTATATGTTGTTCGAATGACATTCGAATCTTGTGAAACAGACATCAATCACGTGTCGCATTTTCATTTCTCTCTCTTTTTCTAATTTTTATTTCATTTTGTACGGCTTCATCGTTTCAGGTTGATCTGCAATAATCCAGAATACCCTATTTAAGGAACTGGATTTGCGCCACTTTAAAAACCGACTCGTGGCCAGGCAAGTAAATAAGGGTCGGTAATCTTTCTTGGAGTTCATACATTAGATCCATTGCTCTTTCTGCTTCTCGTAAAGTCGATGAGCTAACAGATTCGCAGGATTTGATGAAACTGCTTTCAGTTCGTACGACCGATTATGGTGGTCAGGACATGGCTCGCCCATGAAATAAAGGCCAGAATGGGAGAAGGGGGGCGATGATTGTGACCTAAGGGCCCGCTTATTAAGGCCAGAGAGAGGGAGAGGGAAAGAAACAGTAGTTACTATTTATCTACCTCCCACAAGGTAAGATGTGACACAAGGTCGGGAAAGTGGGATTAGATAAGCCAGAGCTCGAGGTGAGTATTCTGGCCATTTAAAAATTGCCTGGGCAGCCCCGTCGGCATTCCCGGTAGGGCGCCTCAGGCAGTAAGCAATAAACTTACTCCTCCCCAAAGAGGGGAGGCAAAGCCTGGGAGGGTGCACCTCCTAGAACTGCACATGACCAGACAACCCCCAATAGACCGGCGTAAATCCAGACCCAAAGGCCCAGACGATACTGGTTTATTAGGTGGGGTAAAAATACCCCTGGTTGTTGAAGAATAGAGAGCATTGTGTGAATGGCAGCCATTTATAGAAACACTCATGGGACGGTCTAGCGATTTTTTTTGCATGTGTATTTAAGAGAGGGAGAGAGAGAGATAGAAAGAGAAAGAGAGAGAGAGCAGAGAGAGAGAGAAAGAGAGAGAGAGAGAGAAAGAGAGAAAGAGAGAGAAAATGAAAGAAAGAAAAAGAGGTTACCATCCAGTTTATAGAAAATCTAACATGGCCGCATATCGAGTTTTTCCCCAATATTTTTTCTTTTCGAATTACGTTCGAGTCATGTGACGTCCAATAATCACCTGTCGATTTTTTGTTTTTCTTTGTCTGTCTATTTGCGCCCCTGTGGTAAAAGCTTCATCGTTCGACGAGAGGAAACGGGTATGATTTCCGGTTGAAAGGAAAGAAAACAAAATGTTCACGAAAAGAAGTCATGAAGAATATTATTATCGAAAACATTTCCCTTTTCTTTTATTCAGTTTTTTTTTTAAATGGAAATCGCTCCAGACAAGGCATGAAGCCACTTGATGTAAGGAGCTAACAAGAACGAAATATGATTATCGCAAAGTGAGGAGATGCCTATTGGCCTTCGTCTGGAAAAGACCAAGATTATAGGTAGGAGGAAAACAGTCAGCAGGAAGAGAGTTCCACAAGCCTGCGGTTCTTGGAAAGAAGCTACTGGAATAGGAAGCTGTATTACAATGAGGTATCCAAAAAGCAGATTGATGAAGACCACTAGACCGACGAGTCAAACGAGCTTGAACAAAAGAAGAACACATGCCATAAGAGTATTTATAGAAAAGACTGAGACTAGCAACATCACGTTTATGAGAGAGAGGGTGTAGAGAAGAAGAAAGGATGCGGCCAATCATATTACCGATACGTTTCTGCACCTTGTCAAGAACCCTTAAATGGGACAGAGATTGACCAGCCGAAATGTGACAACAGTACTCCACACGTGGTCCGATTGTAGATTTGTAGAGAAAGAGAATAGCCTGAGGTGTGAGAAAGTGTTTGATAGAGAGAACCGACTTTACGAGAAGCAGAAATATTAGTCATTTTAGTCATCTGTTTCCGTGAATATGTATGAGCCCCGTGACCCCCGTATGAACCCCTTAACCCTACTATTGTATTTTACACTTGCATCTATCCATAATTCGGCAGTACTACCTTTTTGAAATATGGCTAATACTTTGCAACATTTAATCCTAGCAGGGCTACCTGGCGTTGCCCGGGCAAAAGTGTAACACATTTCTATTAAACTCTATGTCTTCTTCAGAATTATGCGATCTATTCCCTGCCTCTTTTGCTGCAGCTCGTTTGACTCGTCGGTCTATTGGTCTCCATCAATTCGTTGTTTTAATACCTCATTGTAATACAGCTTCCTATTCCAGTAGCTTATTTCCAAGAACGTCAGGCTTGTGAAACTCTCTTCCTGCTGACTGTTTCCCTCCTACCTATAACCTTGGTCTTTTCAAGACTAAGACCAATAGGCATCTGCTGTCTTTGCGATAATCATATTTCGTTCTTGTTAGCTCCTTGCATCAAGTGGCTTCATGCCTTGTCTGGAGCGATTTCCATTAAAAAAAAAACTGAATAAAAGAAAAAGGAAATGTTTTCGATAATAATATTCTTCATGACTTCTTTTCGTGAACATTTTGTTTTCTTTCCTTTCAACCGGAAATCATACCCGTTTCCTCAAGACTATTGCCAATAATCATCTCACTTAGGATGTTGGCAACCTTCACGTGGCCCTTCTCGTAAGTACCCGATTTCTTTCTAGAAATGACTCTGACTAGAAATATATCGGGAGAAACCAATGCCAACAGTAAAATCATCTGATTATGAGAGGATTTTTTATACTAATGAGTCACCACTTATGAAGGCCAAAAGCCACTCGAAGATAGAATGACTAAATGAATGACTAATAGAGTCGGGCATGAACCTCCGGATGCTGCAAACTGCTTTTAAACAAATTTTCTGAAGATGAGGGTTGGTGTGTGTCATCCATAACGAATGCATAAATCTATTCAACCGATAATGGAAACGAGAGAGAGAGGGAGAGAAAGAGAAAGAGAGAGGAAGAGAGAGGAAGAGAGGGAGAGAGAAGATATACATATATATAGAGAGAGAGAGAGAGGGAAGAGAGAAAGAGAGAGAGAGGGAAAGAGAAAGAGAGAGAAAAAGAGAGAGAAAGAGAGAGAGAAAAAGAGAGGGAAGAGAGAGAGAAACAGAGAGAGAGAGGGAGAGAAAGAGAAAGAGAGAGGAAGAGAGAGGAAAAGAGAGGAAGAGAGGGAGAGAGAAAATATACATATATATATATATATATAGAGAGAGAGAGAGAGAGGGGGGGAAGAGAGAAAGAGAGAGAGAGGGAAAGAGAAAGAGAGAGAAAAAGAGAGAGAAAGAGAGAGAGAAAAAGAGAGGGAAGAGAGAGAGAGAGGAAGAGAGAGAGAGGGAGAGGGAAGAGATATATATATATAGAGAGAGAGAGAGAGAGAGAGGGAAGAGAGAGAGGGAGAGAGAAAGAGAGAGAATAAGAGAGAAAAAGAGAGTAGGGAGAGTAAGAGAGAGGGAAGATATATAGATATATAAATATATATAGCGAGAGAGAAAGAGGAAGAGAAGGATAGAGAGAGAGAGAGAGAGAGAGAGCGACAGAGACAGAGACAGAGACAGATATATATATATATATATATATATATATATATATATATATATATAGAGAGAGAGAGAGAGAGAGAGAGAGAGAGAGAGAGGGGGAGGAAGAGAGAAATATGAGATATGATTCTTGTGTCATCACTCCGTCTGTCCCCATCTTTGTGCCATAGAAACGCATTTGGCACTTGGAAATGAAAGGGGCGGCCCTGAAACACTGTTTATATATATATATATATATATATATATATATATATATATATATATATATATATATATATATATATATGATAATTTATTTCATTTTGACTACAAAATTGATTTTGTTTCACGAGAGCGATTTGGGGCGCTCCCGATCGTCAGGATTTCAAGACCTGACGATCGGGAGCGCCTCAAATCGCTCTCGTGAAACAAAACGAATTTTGTAGTCAAAATGAAATAAATTATCATTTATATTCATATTTCTGCTCTATATTTTTATTGAGCACTCTCATAAACCCGGTTCAACTCCCCTGGATTTATACCATGTGTATCTATAACATACCCGGATTATATATATATATATATATATATATATATATATATATATATATATATATATATATATATATATATATATATATATATATATATATATATAGTCTCGGAAGTTTCTCAACCATTAAAACTATATAAAAAAAAAAAATTATGAAAAAAAACAAAAAAAAACTTATAGTCTCAAGTCTTCCAGTGGAAAATCACTCATGTAAGTCAATTTATTTTTTACAGTTATTATATTAGTTAGTTTCTAACACTATTTTAAGGGATCATCAGTTGTTTACCATGAAAAACTGTTTCGGGAATTATATATATATATATATATATATATATATATATATATATATATATATATATATATATATATATATATATATATATATACACTACTTCTCACAGCGGTAAGATGCGGCACAAGGTTGGAAAGTGATATTGAAAAGCCCAGCGCCCGAGAGGATAAAGAGCGCTCTGGCCTACAAAAAAAAAAGCCTAGACAACCCTGTCGGAATTCTCCGGTAGGGGCGCCTCAGACGATTAGCAATAAACTAACCCCTTCTCAAAGAGTTGGAAGGCAAAGCCTTGGAGGGTGGACCTCCTCGGACTATACAGGACAATTCCTATGACCGGTGGGATCAAGACTCGAAGGTCAAGACGGTACCGATACGCCGGAACAGATACTACACTCTGATCTTAGCAAAAGATTTTTTTTTTCCTGCAACACTGTTAGTACCTTCTCTTACTGATTTAGAAATATCACGAAATCGACGCTATTCTTCATTCTCTTGTGAATCATTTGGGGAGCACTTTCTCCCCATGCCCCTCTCCCCTATTCCCCCTCCTCCCCTCCTCTTTCGCTTCCTCCTCCCCCTCTCCCCTCCTCCCTCTCCCTCTCTGAAATATAGAAATTGCTATTCTGTTAAAGTTGGTTTCTCTTTGTGATTCTCAACGCATGCAGAAACTGAATATCTACTCATCCTATGCTGGAAATCAAAGAATGACGAAGAGAAAGAAGAAATCGAGAAAAGACGAATACATTCAATATGTCAGCCATTTATAGAAACTCTCACAGGACTGATTACCGAGTTTTCCATGACGCCTCCATTTCCTATATTTGTTGGTCGAGATATGGAAATGAGCGAAAAGGGCGGGATGAAAATGATGGTTCACGATGAGAAACTGTGAAGAAGAATATTCCCGATCATCTCGTTTTTTTCCCGTGTGATTTTAAATACTTCCATTTTCTATTTGGTGTTGCCCTCCACAATGAATACAGTTGTCATAATCATTTTATTTTTTTATTACGCGAATGGGGCGAGACTATTGAATGCTTTCATTGTGTCGTACTTTTCTGTTCAACTAATTTGTTTCAATTTTCTTATCTTTTTGCTTGAGGATATGGCACTCTACCGGATGCCAAACATTCATCAGCTATTTCAAAGACTGTAACCGAGAGATCTTTTTAAGATTCTAAGTGTCCCTTCAAGCGCAATTATTTATACGTGGTTCACCGGGTATATATCACGAGGTAGTTTTTGAAATTATTTTCATGATTAATGAAATGATGGAAATTCTTTCTTATCTTTTTTTTTTTGCTGGGATGCAAGACATTCACCCGCTATTCCAGACACTCCAACCGAGAGATCTTTTTAAGATTCTAACCGTTCCTTTAAGTGCAATTGTTGGTATCTCTCTTGCACTAGGTTCACCGGGTATATTCGCCAGATAGTTTTTGAAATTATGTTTCATTAGTCCTGTCGCTCCTATAATTACTGGAATGATTGAAATCTTCCTAAGATTCCAGTTTCTTTTCATGTCGTACATCAGGCCTTGGTATTTCGTAATCTTTTCCCTTTCAGCTCTGTTTAATCCTGCATCATTAGGGGCACTGACTTCAACTAGGGTTGCTACTTTCTCCCTTTTGTCCCATATGACTATGTCAGGTTTAACAGCTCCGTTTTTTTAGGTATGTTGGCGAAGGGATTGCATAGGGGATTGTGTATGACTTATTTCTAACAGTTGTTGCTGCTACACTGGATATTCGATTTTTGTTGTTGCAAACTCCGTTGTGACACATTGTATAGCAGCCGTCCCCCAGCAGAACGTTACAACTGGATGTCAAGTGGCTCACACTTTCCACTTCTGCGTGACAGAACCTGCACTTGTTATTGTTGTTGAGACCACTCATCTTTTTGAAAGCATTAGTTATTAAGCTTTGATCTTGGGCAGCCATTATCATTCTCTCCTGATTATAGTGGAGAGATCCTCTTTTCAGTCAGTCTATGTGTGTGTGTGTCGCATTGTATAGTAGCTGTTCCCCAGATGTCAGGTAGCTCAGACTCTCCACTTCTGTGTGGCAGAACCTGCACTTGTTGTCATTATTGTATCCGTGTGTGTGTGTGTGTGCGTGGGTGTGTGTGTGTGGGGGGGGGGGTGTATGTGTGCGTGTGCGTGTGCGTGTGCGTGTGTGTGTGTGTGTGCGTGTGCGGGTGTGTGTTCGTGCGTGTGCGTGTGTGTGTATGCGCGCGTGCGTGTGCGTGTGTTCGTGCGTGTGTGTGCGTGCGCGTGTGTGTTTGTGTGTGCGCGCGTGTGTGTGTGTGTGTGAGAGAGAAAGGTGCAGAGAAAGTCTGAGAGGGAGCGGCAGAGAGGGGAAAGGCGAGGAGAGATAGATACAGATATAGAGACATACAGGGAGAGAAGGAGAGGCAGAGCGAAAAGACAAAGTGAAAGAGTAAGAGAGAAAGAGAGAAACAAAGAGAGAGAGAGAGAGAGAGAGGGAAAGAGGGAGAAGGAAAAGGAAGTGACGCAACGAAAGATAGAGAGACAGAATGAGACAAGAAGGAGAAATTAACCCAAAAAGGGAGAGACGGGGAGAGCCAACAATCTTGAACACCATGGAAAGACTTTGGTGTAGTATCTGTTCTAGTAAAAAGAAAAAAGAGAGAAATCCTTCTTTACTGAGTCAATTTTTATATTTGTCCTAATGCAGTGCACCCTTTTTTTGGGGGGGGGGGGGGGCTGGGTTATCTTGACACTAAAAACCAACTTTGCGTCAAACTGGCAGAGTGCAAGAAATCCTTCAAGACTGAGTCATTATTTTTGTTCCAATGCAGAGCGCAGTTTTTCAGTAAGCTAGATGGTCTTCCCATTGAAAACCGACTTTTCGTCTAATTTACCCCCTCCCCATTATGGGGAGGCTCCCTAATACATTGCCATCTTCAACGCATGCGGGAATTTAATACATCGATTCTTCAATAAAACCAGGAGAGGAACGAAGAAAAGGGTGAAATAAAAGTCAGCCATTGGCAGAAAACTCATGAGGAACCGATCACCGAGTTCTCCATTTTCAATCCTCTCATAATATTCTTCATCATTCAACTGACAATCCATCCATCTCATTAACCCTTATCCTCGAGTGGCTTTTGGCCTTGATAAGTGTTGACTCATTAGTATAAAAAATTTCTCTCATAATATTCTTCATCATTCAACTGACAATCCATCCATCTCATTAACCCTTATCCTCCAGTGGCTTTTGGCCTTGATAAAAAAAAGATTAAATTCGAGTTTCGTGGAACGCGAGTATCACGCGAGTATCACGTGGATATCACGTGAGTATCACGCGAGTATCACGTGTCGTGTGTTTGTATCTGTGTGTCGTTTACTAGGTACAATGGCTTCGAATCTGCTTGGTCAGGTCGGACATGTTTAACAAGTCGAGGTCAATGGTGAATGATGGTTGGTTTTCTGTAGCCACAAGGTTCCCGATCCTAAACATGCGCTAATTGTCGAGAGAGTGAGCATGTGGTTGAGCAAGCGGGAGTTTGAGAGAGAGAGAGAGAGAGAGAGAGAGAGAGATGGAGAGAGAGAGAGAGAGAGAGATGGAAAGAGAGAGAAAGGGGGGGGGGGGGGCGATAAAGGTGGCGAAACACGGCGAGTATTTGCGATCCTTGATGTATACTCAAATTGAATCTATTCACCGGTTGATAGAAACCGGAGACAGAGAAGAGAGAAGAAAAGAAGAAAAAAGAAAATTCAGTGATTTGAATGTGGCCGCCATTTTTGGAAACAGTTACGGCATTGATTGTTGAGTCTTCTCAATCGCTGTTGTCTTCAACATTTGATTTTAAATTACATTCGAGTCTTGTGAATCGCAAGAATCTTTTGACGTATCTTATTTGTCTGTCTGTCTGTCTGTCTGTCTCTATGGTAACAATATCAAATCTGTTTTGTGAAAGTCAAACGCGTGTTCAACATCAAAGTTAGATAATGAGATGGTCGATGTTGAACTCAGTTAGTCGCTGTCGTTGCTATTTCTACTGCTCGTAGACCTATATTTACCAAACATGGCGATTCTTTGTTATCCACCACGCATGCAGAAATGGAATCTAATCACCCGCTCATAGAAACCGGGGAGCGATGAAGAGATGTGATGAAGAGGGGGGGGGGGGGAACAAGAATCTGATATTGTCGGCCATTTGTAACAATACTCACGAGCTTACCGAGTTTTCTGCGACTTCTTTCGTTTCTGCGTTTTCTGTCGATGAACTACATTTGAATCTGTCGCAAACACAGCAATCTACCGGAGATAAAAGATGAAGACGCCATTTCTGGCCATTATTATATGCTGGTTGTAAAGAGAGTGAGAATGGGGTTGATTGAGCAAGCAAGCAAGCGAGAGAGAGAGAGAGAGTGGGGGTTGAGACGAAAAAGGGTGAGTCTTTGTGATCTATGACTCATACCGAAATGGAATCTACTCACCTGATGATGGAAACCGGAGAGTGATGGAGAGACGAGATGAAGAAGGAAAGAAAAAAAATCTTAGTTTGTCGGCCATTTGTAAAAAAAGAAAAATCACAGAAGATGGCTGACTGAGTTTTCTTTGGATTTCTTTCTTCATTGCATTCGGATTCGATGAGTATTTATTCGCGTAATCATATCCGACCATTTATCTGTTCGTGCGCCCGTATCTGTTGCTATGGGCAACGGAGTCAGAAGCTGATGAGCAAAGGGGACGTGTTTAAGAACCAGTATATAGGGAAAAACTCGATCGTGAAACATTATATAAATGTCAGAGAGTGAAAGGGGAGATGAAGAGAGAGAGAGAGGAGGAGGAGGATGGGGTTAAGATATAGATAGAGAGGGATCGGAAAGAGAAAGTTAGGGTTAGGGTTAAGGTTAGGAGAAACGTGGCTGTTGTTTTAAGAATCTTTAACGTATAGGATCTATTCTTAGGCTGATGAACCCCCCGCAAGAGATGAAGACGAGGAAGATATTTCTACTGCTCGTAGACCTATATTTACCAAACATGGCGCGTCTTTGTGATCCACCACGTATGCAGAAATGGAATCTAATCACCGCTGATGGAAACCGGAGAGTGATGGAGAGACCGGATGAAGGGAGGAAAGACAAACATCTTAGTTTGTCCGCCATTTGTAAAAAAAAAATCGGACATGTTTAACAAGTTGAAGTCAATGGGGAACGATGGTTGGTTTTCTGCCGCTACAAGGTTCCCGATCCTAAACATGTTGAGAGAGTGAGCATGTGGTTGAGCGAGAGTGAGTTTGATAGTTAGAGAGAGAGAGAGAGAGAGACTGACAGACAGACAGACAGACAGACAGACAGACAGACAGACAGACAGACAGACAGACAGACACGTATCAGAGTGTAAACCATTTAAAAGAAGATTGATCTTTCTGAAATTTCTCTGACTTCTTTCTTTTCTCAATTTGCCTTCAAATTACAATTGAGTTTTCTGAACCACAAGAAACCGCTTCGAGTCTACTTGGCATAGTCGAACCATTAAAATACCAAAAAATGCAAGACAATGCGATGGTCGATGTTGAACTTTTTCTAGTTGTTGTCGCGGCTATTGCTACGGCTCTTAGACCTTTATCTGCCAAACAAAGCGTGTCTTTGTGATCTACTCATCCGATGATGGAAATCGGAGTATGATGGTGAGACGGGATGAAGGATGAAACACTAGAGTTTGTCGGCCATTTGTGAAAACACTCAGAGGATTTGCTTACCGATTTTTTTTCTAAGCTCTTTCTTTGGAATAACATTTCTGTTCTTGCTGCTCTTGCCTTCTTGGAATATGACCAGTTCTTGGTTTGCAAACTATTGGCCTGTTATAAATGCCAGTGTGTGGAGAGAAGAGAGGGAGAGAAAGAATGATAAAGTTAGGGGAGAACACGTGTTAGAGAGATGCCTTTGCGATCAAGGAATGTAGTTTAAAAGAGGAAAGAGAAGTATCTGATATTGTCGGCCATTTGTAGAAACATTCTCAGAGGAGTTGCCGATTTTTTTCTAAGTTTTTTCTTTGGAATAACATTTTTGTTCTTGCTGCCTTCTTGAAACTTGACCAGTTCTTGGTTTCCAAATAAATGCCAGAGAGAGAAGAGAGGGGTAGAAAGAACGATAAATAGAGGGGAGAACAAGTTTTAGAGAGATGTCTTTGCGATCAAGAGGGGTAGTTGAGCGAGCGAGAGAGAGAGAGAGAGAGAGAGAGAGAGAGAGAGAGTTTTAAAGTTCGATAGAAAAACAGAGGGAGCGATAGGGGAGACAAAATACAGCGAGTCTTTGCGATCCTTGGCGCATACAGAAATTGTATCTACTCATTGACAGAAACGGAAGACAGAGATCGAGCAAAGAAAGAAGAAAAAACGGAAAATAGCGTTATTCGAATGTGTCAGCCATTTATGGAGACAGTCATCACATTGATTGCCGAGTTTTCTCAGTCGCCTTTGTCTTAAACATTTGCTTTTCAATTACATTCGAGTCTTGTGAACTGAAAAGAACCTGCTGACACATCTAATCTGTCTGTCTGTCTGTCTGTCTGTCTGTCTGTCTGTCTGTCTCTATGGTAACAACATCAAATCTGATTTGTCAAAGTCAAACGCGTATTAAACACCAAAGTTAAACAATAAGATGGTCGATGTTGAACTCTGTTAGTCGCTGCCGTTGCTATTCCTACTGCTTGTAAGAATGTATCTGCCAAACATGGCGATTCTTTGTGATCTATGACGCATACAGAAATAAAATCTACTCATCCGATGATAGAAAACGGAAAGTGATGGAGAGACGGGATGAAGAGGGAGAAAAACAAGTATCTGAGTCTGTCGGCCATTTGCAAAAACACTCACAGGATTTGCTTACCGAGTTTTCTATGACTTCTTTCTCTTCTGCATTTTCTGTCGATGAACTACATTTTGAATCTCGTGAAACGTGAGAAGAATTTGACGCTCCGCTAACACTCTCTTCATCTCTCACTCTATCTCTCACCCCCCTCTCTCTCTCTCTCTCTCTTACTCTGTTTCTCTCTCATTCTCTCATATCAATCTAGGTTCGGTTGTTATTCAGCAGATGGAAAAGATATTGACTGGGGAAGAATGGAAAGTTTAACAGCGAGATGCAATAATTTAAGAGATCTTTGAAATTGAACATTTCTTATTTCTAGCACTGACGTAATCGATACAGAAAGTTTAACAGTCGGACGCTAGATGATGATGGCAGGTTGATGCTGAACAACGGTTACGTGCTCTTTCTGTAGTGTTTGATCAGGATGGTTGTCTAATGTTTGAGTGAGAGAGAAAAAAGTGGTGGAGATGGTTTGGGATGAGAGGAAACATTGCGATGTTTGTGTGACCCGTAACATATAAAGAAATTGGCACTAGATTCAGATGGAGAGACGGGATGAAGGAGGACAGAAAGGAATATGAGTGTCGGCCATTTGTGAAAAAAAAAAAAAAACTCACGGGAGATTTCTTACCAAGTTTTCTGTGACTTTTTCTCTCCTACATTTTTCTGTCGATGAACATTTTGAACCTCGTGAGAAAAAAAACAGCTTCGAATCATTTAAATACCAAAAGATGATGATGTCGAACTCTGTTGGTCGCTTCCGTTGTATGTATCTGCTAAACATGGCGATTCTTTGTGATCTATGACGCAGGCAGAAATGGAATCTATGCAACTGTATATTGAAACCGGAGAGTGAGGGAGAGGCGGGATGACGGATGAAAGATAAGAATCTGAGGTTGTAAAAACACTCACAGGATTTGCTTACTGAGTTTTCTATGACTTCTTTTTCTTTTGCAGTTTCTGTCGATGAACTACATTTTGAACATCGCGAAACGTGAGAAGAATTTGACGCTCTGCTAACACCATCTTCATCTCTCACTCTACCTCTCCCCCCCCCCCTCTCTCTTTATCTCTCTCTTTCTCTCTCCATCTTTCTTTCTCATCCTCTTGCACAATCAATGACGAACAACGGTTACGTGCTCTTGTGTTTTCGATCATGTTTTTCTAAAAAGTGAGGTGAGCATGTGTTTGTGTTAAAGATAGAAAGATAGAGAGGAAGGGAGAGATAGAGAGAAAAAGAGAGAGAAAGATAGGGGGAAGAGAGAGAAAGATAGAGAGAGAGAAAGATGGAGAGAGAAAGAAATATATATAGAGAGGGGGATAGATAGATAGAGAGAGAAATATAGATAGAGACAGAGAGAAAGATAGAGAGAGAGATAGAGAGAGAGACAGAGAGAAAGATATATATATATATATATATATATATATATATATATATATATATATATATACAGGGTGGGCAAAAATAAGGGTCCTATTTTTAAAAATTCATAACTTTTTTATTTATTGATTTTTTTTTTTTTCAGAATAAGTAAAGGACCCCTTCCGAAGCAAGCATGAGCCGTATTAGCCTTAAGGAACGTACCCTCATTTAGAAAACATTATTTTTGCTTAAAAAACTCAAAACAGTGTAAAAAACAATACTTTAGTTTTTGTAAGTTTTAAGAAGTGTTTTTCGGCTAAAATTTGTTTTGTTTATTGCAAAAAATCTCGGAAGGGTCAGTCTACACACATAAAGTTTGGTGAGTTTAACTTTTATTTTGTGGAAGTTATTCAAATTCAAGTTATTCAAATTTAAAGATAGGACCCTTATTTTGGCCCACCCTGTATATATATATATATATATATATATATATATATATATATATATATATATATATATATATATATATATAGAGAGAGAGAGAGAGAGAGAGAGAGAGGGGGGGAGAGAGAGATAGGGAGAGAGAGAGAGAAAGATAGATAGATAGAGAGAGATATAGAGAGAGATAAAGAGATATAATTGACTTCTTTCTCTCCTGCATTCGCCTTCGATAAATATGTTAAATATCCAGGCCGTGTGTACAGAAGAAAAAAAAACATATTGCCAATAGCAAGCTGCACCTGAAGATAATTATAGGATGACCAAATAAAAAATACTCTCAACACCAGAAAGCACCTGCACGGGAGGAGGCAACATGTGATCGATTGTCAAAATATAAGAGACACTGGATGTACGAAATGTCATCTGCAAGAAGACACGCAGGTCAGATTCACAAAACTGCTGGGGGGGAGGTCATTAGCGAGAAAACGCAGGTGCAACCGAATCACGGACAGAAGACAAACAAAGAGGTACGATTGTCAAATCATTAAACACCCGTCGACGAATAAAACGGGGGGACGGGGCGTGGCTACGGTTACAATGTCGCTCGAGGTGGTCAGATCTTGTTATACAGGGTGGGCCAAAATAAGGGTCCTATCTTTAAATTTGAATAACTTGAATTTGAATAACTTCCACAAAATAAAAGTTAAACTCACCAAACTTTATGTGTGTGTAGACTGACCCTTCCGAGATTTTTTGAAATAAACAAAACAAAGTTTAGCCGAAAAACACTTCTTAAAACTTACAAAAACTAAAGTATTGTTTTTTACACTTTTTTGAGTTTTTTAAGCAAAAATAATGTTTTCTAAATGAGGGTACGTTCCTTAGGGCTAATACGGCTCATGCTTGCTTCGGAAGGGGTCCTTTACTTATTCTAAAAAAATTTTTTTAAAAATCAATAAATAAAAAAGTTATGAATTTTTAAAAATAGGACCCTATATAAAAACAACCCGAAATTGATATCGACAGTTGGTTGGCGATCGGGCCTCGGAGAAGAATCAACCATCAGATTCCTGTGTGTGTATCTACTCCTACTTACCGTCATAGGATTAATTGTATTACATTACACAATTTAAAACGTTGCGACTGGTTGCATACGGCATGTTATTAATTGTAGGTTGCTGGATTTATTAAAGTTAGCTACGAGTATTTTTTATTATTATCTTATTGTTTAAGAATGTATTATTTTCGTGTTATTTACTAAAATCTGTCTTGAATCCGGAAAAGGGACGGTTATGTTTGTGTAAATGTTGGTAAATTGAGCTAGAGTTTACAAAGTTGCATGGTGTTGCGGCGGAAAAGGGTAGAGATAGTAAAACCAATGTAGCTATCAACTTTATTTTTTATTATTATGGAAGTTGCATTCTCTCAAAAGTCTGCTTGCAGATTCTAGGCTGACTCTGTGAACCGGGTTCGCGCCTCCCAACCGTCTGAAATTGTTACTTTCCTGCACTGATGAGAGCAATAAGCTTGAAACGCTAGCGTCTGTAGGTATTAATAATTTAATATTTATTTATAAATATTATACTAAGCCCCTTTAAGAAATTAAAGTCAGTCACTCCCGGGGATGTTAAAAATAAACTGTCAAAAAACTCTAATGCAAAGTTCCAAATACGTTCGGCGAACACTCTCGACTAGTCTTCTATCTGTGCCCGCTTCTAGGTACATATAGATCTTAATTTCCCTTAATTACGTGACAGTTTCCGTTGGCCGAGTGGATATTGCGACTGCTTGCAGATTCTAGGTTGACTCTGTGAACCGGGTTCGCGCCTTCCGACCGTCTAAAATTGTTACTTTCCTGCACTGATGAAAGCAATAAGCTTGAAACGTATTAATAATTTAATATTTATATATATGTATATTATAATTTAATATTTATATATATATATATATTTATATGTATTTATATATATATATATATATATAAATACATATAAATATTAAATTATATATATGTATATTATAATTTAATATTTATATGTATATATATATATATATATATATATATACTGATTGACGTTTATTATGTAAATCATGTAGTTCTCTTTTTTCTCTACTCATATTGTAACTGACGTATGTAAATTTTGATGTGCAGATGTAAAACCATGTATTGTCATTCTTTTGAAGTCAGCCGGGTTAGGGTTTAGTGTTTAGGGTTAGGGTTAGAGTTTAGGGTTAGGGTCAGGGTTAGGGTTAGGGTTAAGGTTAGGGTTAAGGTTAGGGCCAGGGTCAGGGTTAAGGTTTAATGTTTAGGGTTAGGGTTAGGGTTTAGTGTCAGGGTTAGGGTTAGGGTTAGGGTTTAATGTTTAGGGTTAGGGTTAGAGTTTAGGGTCAGGGTCAGGGTTAGGGTTAGGGTAAGGTTCAGGGTCAGGGTCAGGGTCAGGGTCAGGGTCAGGGGCAGGGTTAGGGTTTAGGGTCAGGGTGAGGGTTTAATGATTAGGGTTAGGGTTAGGGTTTAGGATCAGGGTTAGGGTTAGGGCTAGGGTTAGGGTTTAATGTTTAGGGTTAGGGTTTAGGATCAGGGTCATGGTTAAGGTTAGGGTTTAGTGTTTATGGTTAGGGTTAGGGTTTAAGGACAGGGTTAGGGTTAGGGTTTAGGGTCAGGGTTAGGGTTAGGGTTAGGATTTAATGTTTAGGGTTAGGGTTAGGGTTTAGAGTCAGGGTAAGGGTTTAATGTTTAGGGTTAGGGTTAGAGTTTAGGGTCAGGGTTAGGGTTAGGGTTAGGGTTTAGGGTCAGGGTCAGGGTTAGGGTTAGGGTTAAGATTAGGGTTTAATGTTTAGGGTTAGGGTTTAGTATCAGGGTTAGGGTTAGGGTTAGGGTTTAATGTTTAGGGTTAGGGTTAGGGTCTAGGGTAAGGATCAGGGTTAGGGTTAGGGTTAGGGTTAGGATTAGGGTTTAATGTTTAGGGTTAGGGTTAGGGTTTAAGGACAGGGTTAGGGTTAGGATTTAGGGTCAGGGTTATGGTTAGGGTTAGGGTTTAATGTTAGGGTTAGGGTTAGGGGTGAGGGTCAGGGTTAGGGTTTAATGTTTAGGGTTAGGGTTAGAGTTTAGGGTCAGGGTCAGGGTTAGTGTTAGGGTATAGGGTCAGGGTCAGGGTTAGGGTTAGGATTAGGGTTTAATGTTTAGGGTTAGGGTTAGGGTTAGGATTAGGGTTTAATGTTTAGGGTTAGGGTTAGGGTTTAATGTTTAGGGTTAGGGTTAGGGTTTATGGTAAGGGTCAGAGTTAGGGTTAGGGTTAGGATTAGGGTTTAATGTTTAGGGTTAGGGTTTAGTATCAGGGTTAGGGTTAGGGTTAGGGTTTAATGTTTAGGGTTAGGGTTAGGGTTTAGGGTAAGGGTCAGGGTTAGGGTTAGGGTTAGGATTAGGGTTTAATGTTTATGGTTAGGGTTAGGGTTTAAGGACAGGGTTAGGGTTAGGGTTTAGGGTCAGGGTTAGGGTTAGGGTTTAATGTTTAGGGTTAGGGTTAGGGTTTAGGGTCAGGGTTAGGGTTTAATGTTTAGGGTTAGGGTTAGAGTTTAGGGTCAGGGTCAGGGTTAGTGTTAGGGTTAGGGTTTAATGTTTAGGGTTAGGGTTAGGGTTTAGGGTCAGGGTTAAGATTAGGGTTAGGGTTTATGGTACGGTTCAGGGTCAGGGTCAGGGTTAGGGTTTAGGGTCAGGTTAGCTTAAGTTAGGGTTAGGGTTTGGATTTAGGGTTAGGGTTTAAGTTTAGGGTTAGGGTTAGGGTTAGGGTTAGGTTTTTTTAAGTCAACAAATATTTCTTTGTGTGTTTAGTTTCATCCGTTACTAATGGCAACGAGTTCAAAAGATGATCAGGCAAAGTAGATAAGGAGAAACTTGGCCGTGAATAATAAATGTTAGAGAGAGGGGGAGATAGGGAGATAGGGAGATAGAGAGAGGGGGAGATAGAGAGATAGAGAGAAATGTAAGTGGAAGGTGGATAATAAGCATCAGAGAGGGGGAGGGGATGGATAGAGAGACAGAAAGAGTGAGAGATAGAGAGGGGGAGGGGATGGATAGAGAGACAGAAAGAGTGAGAGATAGAGAGGGGGAGGGGATGGATAGAGAGACAGAAAGAGTGAGAGATAGAGAGGGGGAGGGGATGGATAGAGAGACAGAACGAGTGAGAGATAGAGAGGGGGAGGGGGATGGATAGAGAGACAGAAAGAGTGAGAGATAGGGAGGGGAGGGGGGATGGATAGAGAGACAGAAAGAGTGAGAGATAGGGAGGGGGAGGGGGGATGGATAGAGAGACATAAAGAGTGAGAGATAGAGAGGGGGAGGGGATGGATAGAGAGACAGAAAGAGTGAGAGATAGAGAGGGGGAGGGGATGGATAGAGAGACAGAACGAGTGAGAGATAGAGAGGGGGAGGGGGGATGGATAGAGAGACAGAAAAAGTGAGAGATAGGGAGGGGGAGGGGGGATGGATAGAGAGACAGAAAGAGTGAGAGATAGAGAGGGGGAGGGGGGATGGATAGAGAGACAGAAAGAGTGAGAGATAGGGAGGGGGAGGGGGGATGGATAGAGAGACAGAAAGAGTGAGAGATAGAGAGGGGGAGGGGGGATGGATAGAGAGACAGAAAGAGTGAGAGATAGAGAGGGGGAGGGGAGATGGATAGAGAGACAGAAAGAGTGAGAGATAGAGAGGGGGAGGGGGGGTGGATAGAGAGACAGAAAGAGTGAGAGATAGAGAGGGGGAGGGGGGATGGATAGAGAGACAGAAAGAGTGAGAGATAGAGAGGGGGAGGGGGGATGGATAGAGAGACAGAAAGAGTGAGAGATAGAGAGGGGGAGGGGGATGGATAGAGAGACAGAAAGAGTGAGAGATAGGGAGGGGGAGGGGGGATGGATAGAGAGACAGAAAGAGTGATAGATAGAGAGGGGGAGGGGATGGATAGAGAGACAGAAAGAGTGAGAGATAGAGAGGGGGAGGGGATGGATAGAGAGACAGAAAGAGTGATAGATAGAGAGGGGGAGGGGGGATGGATAGAGAGACAGAAAGAGTGAGAGATAGGGAGGGGGAGGGGGGATGGATAGAGAGACAGAAAGAGTGAGAGATAGAGAGGGGGAGGGGGGATGGATAGAGAGACAGAAAGAGTGAGAGATAGGGAGGGGGAGGGGGGATGGATAGAGAGACAGAAAGAGTGAGAGATAGAGAGGGGGAGGGGGGATGGATAGAGAGACAGAAAGAGTGAGAGATAGGGAGGGGGAGGGGGGATGGATAGAGAGACAGAAAGAGTGAGAGATAGAGAGGGGGAGGGGATGGATAGAGAGACAGAAAGAGTGAGAGATAGAGAGGGGGAGGGGATGGATAGAGAGACAGAAAGAGTGAGAGATAGAGAGGGGGAGGGGGGATGGATAGAGAGACAGAAAGAGTGAGAGATAGAGAGGGGGAGGGGATGGATAGAGAGACAGAAAGAGTGAGAGATAGAGAGGGGGAGGGGGGATGGATAGAGAGACAGAAAGAGTGAGAGATAGAGAGGGGGAGGGGGGATGGATAGAGAGACAGAAAGAGTGAGAGATAGAGAGGGGGAGGGGATGGATAGAGAGACAGAAAGAGTGAGAGATAGAGAGGGGGAGGGGGGATGGATAGAGAGACAGAAATAGTGAGAGATAGAGAGGGGGAGGGGATGGATAGAGAGACAGAAAGAGTGAGAGATAGAGAGGGGGAGGGGGGATGGATAGAGAGACAGAAAGAGTGAGAGATAGAGAGGGGGAGGGGGGATGGATAGAGAGACAGAAAGAGTGAGAGATAGAGAGGGGGAGGGGATGGATAGAGAGACAGAAAGAGTGAGAGATAGAGAGGGGGAGGGGATGGATAGAGAGACAGAAAGAGTGAGAGATAGAGAGGGGGAGGGGAGATGGATAGAGAGACAGAAAGAGTGAGAGATAGAGAGGAGGAGGGGATGGATAGAGAGACAGAAAGAGTGAGAGATAGAGAGGGGGAGGGGGGATGGATAGAGAGACAGAAAGAGTGAGAGATAGAGAGATATGGGGGGCAGTCGAAGAGAGAGATTGTTTTGATCTTCAACCTATGCAGAAACGCCGCGAGAGACGATCTGTAAGAAATGGAAAATAGAGTCTGATGGAGAGACGGGATGAAGAGACGGGATGAAGTGGGGCGGAGAGAAGAATAGAATCTGAGTTGGCCATTTGTAAAAAAAAAATCACAGGTTTTTCTTACCGATTTTTCTATGACTTCTTTCCTTCCTACGGATGCCTTCGATGAACTATATTTGAATCTCGTGAAACAGAAGAAACATCAGACGCTCCGCTAACCCCTTCTTCATCTCTCCCTACTTCCCTCTCTCTTTCTCTCCCCCTCTCTCTCCCCCCTTCTCTCTCTCTCTCTCCCCTACATGGTTAATTTTTCTGAAATTTCTATGACTTCTTCCCTTTCTGCATTGAATAAACGTCAGAGAGAGAGAGAGAGAGAGAGAGAGAGAGAGGGGAAGAAGAGAGAGATAGTTTGAAGGAGAGACATTACTGTGTTTCTGATCCTCAACGTATGCAGAATGGGATCTACTCCCATGCTGAGGAAACCCCGCGAGTGATGATCCGTAACGTATAAAGAAATGGAAACTAGCGTCTGATGGAGAGACGGGATGAAGAAGGGGAGAAAAATAGAATCTGAGTTTGTCGGCCATTTGCTAGTACTCCTTTCTTCTGCTGCAAACTTTGTTCACAAATGGAAACGTATCATAGAGAAACATAGTCTGCTTTAATCTTTATAACCTTTCTAGCAGTTTTAGTTCCCTTGGTTTCATGTTGTATTCCTTCCGTGCTTTTGTTTTACATCTGTTGCAAGTTATTATTATTATTTGTACTCACTAGGAGTTCTCACACAGATCATCGTCAGATTCAAAAGCTGTTTGACAAAGTCGGATGTGGTGGTGTAATTGAAGGGGGTGTTGGTCCCCTCCCTTACATTTATCGCACAAAATGAATTGAACGAACAACAACCGAGTATTGATTTACTCCTCTCCAGGAGTTAGGCACAAGGCCAGTTTTTATCTTACTCCCACAAGTAAGATGTGACCCAAGGTCGGGTCAGGAAAGTGGGGTTTAAAAATTGCCTGGGCAGCCCCGTCGGCATTCCGCGGTAGGGGCGCCTCAGGCAGTAAGCAATAAACTTACTCCTCCCCAAAGAGGGGAGGCAAAGCCTGGGAGGGTGGACCTCCTAGAACTGCACAGGACAGACCCATAGACCGGCGTAAATCGAGCCCCGAAGGCCAAGACAATACCAGTCTATGGCGTGCAGTATCCATCGGAACAGATACTACACTTTGATCTTAGCCAAAAGAACCGAGTTTTATTTACTCCTCCCCAGGAGTTAGGCACAAGGCCAGTTTTATCTTACTCCCACAAGTAAGATGTGACCCAAGATCGGGTCGGGAAAGTGGGGTTTGAAAAGCCAGCGCTCGAGAGGTGAGCACTCTGGCCATTAAAAATTGCCTGGGCAGCCCCGTCGGCATTCCCCGATAGGGGCGCCTCAGACAGTAAGCAATAAACTTACTCCTCCCCAAAGAGGGGAGGCGAAGCCTGGGAGGGTGCACCTCCTAGAACTGCACAGGACCAGACGCCAAAAGAACCGAGTAACAGGCAACAAAAAGGGTTTATTTAACAGAGGGTTGGAACTGTGTCCCAGTGAAGAAAAGAGGCTGCCGGGTCGTCAGCAAATATATTCCCAGTGGAGACGGCTGCTGCTGGAACGACGCAGGGGGAAGGGCAGGAGAGAGATGATGTTTCCTCGATCGCGTCTTGTTTCTCTCTGCCGATCTCGTCCAAAGACTAAACTGTCCAAGTAGTCCGTTTGGGGACAGCTAGAAAATCATACGCCCTGTAAGCTGTCAGTGTATGACCAAACTGCCTACAGGGGACAAGAAGAAATAGGTCCTATGTCCGACCGCTACAGTGGAACCCGGCAGTAGACAAGGAGAAAGTCCCTATTCACTTATTTTCCCACAGTTCTTTTTTATATGGAGTAAGTTTAGCTCCCCAAAATGGGGTACTCTAGATTAGAACAAAAATAAAAGTTTCCTCAGCCTAGAAGGATTTCTCCTACCCTGACTGAGAACAAAAGATTTAAAGTGTATTATCAGAACAGATGCTACACTTTGCTCGTATCCAAATGATAAACGTCTTTTAGTTGTTTAACATATGCAGAATGGTATCTACTCCCACGCTGATGAAAACCTGTGAGAGATGAAGATGGGGAAGACGAGAAGCAGACATGTATGTGAGTGCCATCCACTTGGAAGACATGCTAACACGATTGATTTTTACCGAAATTTGGTTCTCGCGAAATGCAAGAATCACCTGGAATGTTTTATCCGTGTGTTTGGCAGTCAGTGTCTCTCTGCTAACAGCTTCATCGTTTTTCTTAAAATAATGAAATGAGTTTGGATTTCAAGTTAATTCGCGATGGAAACCATTTTGTTTTTTTTGTTTTGTTTTTTGTTGGTCTTTTTCGTCTGTAGGTTTATGTGAGATCGAAGCAATTCTGAATTTATTGACATTGAAATTGGTTATAGAGTAAAATGCGGACTGCATTATGAAGTGTACTTATATGTTGCTTTGTTATTATGGAAGTAAGGGGTATGGTTAGGGTTAGGATTAGGGTTATGGTTAAGATTAAGGTTAGTGTTTAGGGTTAGTCTTAGGGTTAGGGGTTTGGGTTAGGGTTAGGTTAGTGTTAGTGTTAGAGTTTAAGTTAGGGTCTAACATTCAAACTCCTTGACCTAACATTAACAG
>OY744549.1:590930-605930 GCA_963556195.1 Sepiola atlantica
CACTGTCCAACTGTCTTTCCACCTATACCAACACGGTATAGGTAACCTTTTTAAATAAACTCTTTTCGCTGTTGTTATAAAGACGTTTTGTTAATTCATTTCGTGTGTGAAACCTAAGAGAGGGACAACGTTCCCCTTTCTTTACACCATTATTTTCATTTCGCCGGCTCAAATACATCTCCATATCTCGACCAACAAACATAGAAAAGAAAGACGCCATAGAAAACTCGGTAAATCAGTCCTGTTAGGGTTTTTATAAACAGCCGACATATTGAATATACTCGTCTCTTTCTTTATTTCTACCGTCTGCCCATCACTCTGGTTTCCATCACCTGGTAAGTAGACATTCCATTTCTGCATACGTTAAGGATCACAAAGAGAACAGAATAGTAATGCCTATATTTGACTGAGAGAGAAGGAGAGAGAGAGGGGGAGGGGAGAGGGGGGAGTACTCACCAAACAATAACGCTGAGGAAAAGGGAGAGAGAGAGAGGGAGAGAGAGAGAGCGAGAAAGGGAAGGAGGAGGGCAGAGGAAGAAAGTACTCACCAAATTATTTTCACGATTCAAGTGAGTTGAATGTTATTCGAAAACAAATATAGAAGAAGGTAGGCGTCATGGGAAACTCGGTAATCAGTCATCTGAGTGTTTCTATTCATGTCTGACATTTTCAAATACTCGTCTTTTCAGTAATTCTACCTTCTCTCTCTCATTCTCTGGTTTCCATCACCGAATGAATAGATGTTTCATTTCTGCAGACATTAAGGATCGCAAAGACGAATCATCTTTAGTAGAATCGTAATTTAATAACAGAAACAGCAGAGTTTGCCGATATATTCTTTCATCTTTAGTGGGGCCAAATGTGTTCGTCTCTCAACGCCATTTTGAATTATTATTGTTCAGATGTCATGATCAAAACAACGAACACATTCGACAAAAAGAAATACGTCGTAGACAATTCGGAAATAGGTCCTGTGAATGGCTTTAGAATACCTCTCTGCCTCCCTAACTCTAACCCTAACCCTAACCCTAACTCTCTGTCTGTCTCTCTCTCTCTCTCTCTTCCTCTCTCTCTCTCTCTCTCTCTGTTACTTTCACTTTGAAGTGCCAAATGTGTTCGCTCTGTGCGCCATTTTGAATGATTATTTCGATACAACGAACAAATCCGAAAAAAAATACGTCATAGACAATTCGGAAATAGGTCATGTGAATGGCTTCCGAATACCTCTCTCTCTCACTCTCTCTCTCTCTCTTTCTCTCTCTTTCTCTCTTTCTCTCTCTCTTTCTCTCTCTCTTTCTCTCTTTCTCTCTCTCTCTTGCGCTCTCTCTTTCTCTCTCTCTTGCGCTCTCTCTTTCTCTCTCTCGTTCTCTCTCTCCCTCTCTCTTCTTATTCTATTTTCGATCATCGGTTGAATAAATTCCATTTATGCCATCTTTAAGGATGACAAATACCAATCCTTATCTTCTGAAGAGTTATCTAAAAACAATCGCAGAAACTTTCGCAACTAACAGGAATTCCTGGTCGACTCGATTAGCCATTTTGAAGAATCTTATAAAGCAGGATATTCGTTTATAACCAATTCTTATAATAACGTCATATTCTTGTAGGAAAAAAAATGAAATAATTACAGGGAAACAATTCGATGAACAATGGATATTTCAACAACTACTAACATAGTCCACGGTCGACCATTCCATTATCTATCCAAGGGGTTTCAGCTTTGAAGATGTTACCAGATGTATTCATCTTGAAGACAGAAATTCGTTGAGTAAACAATCAACAAAAAAGGATTGAATACTGTTAGTTCCCGGACTATAAACGTGTTCAGTAAATCAAGCAATGTTGCATGCAAAGACAGAGTAATAATTAATAAACAAAATGAAGTAGTTCAAATAACGTTTATTGAACGTGTGTGTACGTGGAATGATGAAGTGTGTGATGTATGCATGTGTGTCGATGGAAAAACAGTTCTTGAAAAAGGTATAAGAAGAAATGAATCCGGCGTGAGGAAAGTCTTTGAAAGCCGTACACAAAGAAAATGAGTTGAGAACTCTTACCGTTGTTTGACCACGTGTGTTGGTAGTTGTTATGCTGAGACCAATTCAAGAGAAAAGCGTGATGCGAAGCGCTAGTGTATTAGCGTCGTTCTACCGAGGCCAATTGAGTAGGAAAAAGCGAGTGAAACGGAGCGCTGGTGCCAGCGTTGTTCTGCCGCGGCTGGTCGGTGAAGGAGAGATGGATTTTCCGTTTGCAACGGTTTTTATAGTCAGAAGGGCAGATAACTCTGGTGTCGCTTTACAGTGCCACCTATCGGTGAAAAAGCGACACCTAACGGCAAACCGGTGTAGTTATGTTTTGAAAGGAGGAGGTAACTGCTACAATACCAACAAATCTGACATGATGAAATTTGAAAGAGAACACGGATACCGAAGTGATTCCGGCATAAGAAAAAGATCAAAGATAATGTAGGTATTAATGTTGTTAACTTCAACATTTTGCAAAACTAAGAAGTACAATTATGCATAAAAGAGTTGCTTCCCGAATTGTTCAAATTCAAATAAATCGCAGTCAAATTGAAGAAAAGGTTTCTTATGGGTTGACTGGACTGCAATCACATTTTAAAAAAAAAGAAGAGTAAGTCGCTTTTGCATTTCGCCAGCCAAAAATAGGTGTCTGTTGATTGGTCAAGTAGAATCGTCTTGGCCAATCAGATATTACTTTTTCGGAATAGAAGTGGTATAATTTCTTCTGATGGTGGATAAGAAGAGATATTTTAAGGGGGAAAAGACAGATAAGTCTTTTTATGCTACATATATATATATATATATATATATATATATATATAGAGAGAGAGAGAGAGAGAGAGAGAGAGAGAGAGAAAGAGAGAGAGAGAAAGAGAAAGAGAAAGAAAAAAGAAATACGTCGTCAACAATTCGGAAATAGGTCATGTGAATGGCTTTAGAATACCTCTCCCTTTCTCTTTCTCTTACTATATCTTTCTCTTTTACTCTCTCTCTCTCTCTCTCTCGTTCTCTCTCTTACTATCTCTCTCTTTCTTTCTCTCTCTCTCTCTCTCTCTCGTTCTCTCTCTTACTATCTCTCTCTTTCTCTCTCTTGTAAGAAAATGGAAAACCACCTAGTAAAAAAAAATCGTCAAAGAAAGGAAAACAAGCACGTTCTCTGTCTGTCTGTCTGTCTGTCTGTCCGTCGGCGAGAATTTTTATAAACGTAAGAGGAGGGAGGGCTGGTAATTACTATTTAATTACTTTTTTCAAGTCAGCGTTCTTATAATTAAGTTGGGGAACTATTAATTACTTTAATTTACATTAAATAACATTAAATAACATTAAATAACATTAAAAAACATTAAATAACATTAAATAACATTAAATAACATTAAAAAACATTAAATAACATTAAATAACATTAAATAACATTAAAAAAACATTAAATAACATTAAATAACATTAAATAACATTAAAAAACATTAAATAACATTAAATAACATTAAAAAACATTAAATAACATTAAAAAACATTAAATAACATTAAATAACATTAAATAAAGTAGAAAGAAATTTCAAGACGAGACTGCGATTCGAACACACAACGTGTTAAGAATCTTACTGAATATAATACTCTTTCAACTTCTTTATATAGTGTTACAAAAACTCGCTCAGACACTAGACGGGTTTTGCAATTAACATCATTCATTTCTACAAACATCAATTTATATAAATCTATTTATATAGCATACACAGTTGGGTGTAGGTTGCCAGAAGTTACAGCAGTGAATTGAAACGAATTAAAGTTCTTCTTCTTTGCGTGTCTTTGAAATGTCATGTGGTTAGGGTTAGGGTTAATGATACACAAATAATTAAATAAATAGGAATAAATAAATACATTCACACATAAATAATAAACTAAGAGATATTATTTATTTCTTCTCTTTTTTTACCACATTTTCGGTTTTCATCAGAATTTGCATTTCTAAAAATCTTTCACAAAATGACATTCAACGTCCGAATGTACTGGTGAATAGAAATGCAAAGGCAGCTGTTTTACCTAATCAACATAGCCAGTTTACCAACATGTATTTATGATTCGTTTGTTTTACAGCAGCCTATCCTCTTCGGGTCATTTACAGCCGAGACTATAAATTTATAGATGTACTAGCTGTACCTACCGGCGTTGCCCAGGAGTAAAAGAAAACATGACTGAATTGTTTACGAAGAAATGAAAAACGCGTTTTTAGATATTGATTTATGCAAGTGTCATGACATGATTACTTCCCTTTAATGTATAATAAAATGTGACATGATTACTTCCCTTTAATGTATAAGAACAATAAAATAAAATTTAAATAAAATGTGACATTTATTTTCCCTTCTCTTTTAATTCTAAACGTGACAATGAGGTCAGACTCCCCTCCATCTACCACCGGTCCCTACTGTTGGATAATGCCTCTATGGGAATGGGCGTATCTGTTGGAAATCGTTGGTTTAGATTGCGCGATTTAGTGCGGGCGGACCCGTGCAGTCGAGTGCAGAATAGGGCCTGTTCTCACAGTCGGAGCTAACAGACGTGACGAGACCTCGGATCAGGGGTCAATGTGCACCTGCGAGAGGCTCTGTGACGTCACGGGCCTTTGCGTGGGAAGCAGAGGGATCCGTGACGTCACTCGTTCTTCGGAGAAGCGAGTTTTAGCAGTTTAGGTTTTGGAGGCGAACCTATCAGACGTGATTTTTACCATGTAAACTGAAACTTACACAAGGGAAATATTCCCCTAAGAAAATACAGGCGAAAGATCTCTTTCCCCCCTCCACGAATGGTTAAAGACTTAATTGATAAGTAATTATGAAAGTAGTGATTTGCTCTCTCTCCCTCTCTCTCTCTCTCTCTCTCTCTCTCTCTCGACGTTAGTGAATATCTCCAAACCGATAGATAATAAACGCCTATAATAAAAAGAATTGTAAGTTAAAAGGATTGTTTGTCTTCAAAGTCCGTCATGAAGTTTTGTTGTAGCGGCGATGTTCACGGCAGTACAGAAGAAAGAGGAACGAATTCAACCACTAGACGACACGCACCCTCTACGCGGCGAGGAAGAAATTTAAAGGTATGCAAACTATGATTTTTGGTGTTAAAAAAATGACGAGTGTTTAAACGAGGACTGCCACGGCCCGTTCCGGGACGAGTACACAAAACGAGAAAAGCCGCGGCCCTAAGTAGGGGTATGCAACACTACGCTCGTTCTCCTTTTTCGCACATTTTTACGTAGTCCCTTGCAATCGTGTTGTACCCTGCAAGATCTTTCAAGCTGCACCGGTTGTGCAGTCGAGGCAGACGAGGCAGTATTGCATCGTGTGGTCCTCCTCTCCACATTCACGGATGGTTGGGTCAGTTTTGTAGCCCCATCTACTCATAGCCACTTTTGATAGCCTCATTCCCGTTCTCGGGCGGCTGAGTGTTTTCCACTGAACCAGGAGGGAGGCGGTCTCAGAAGGGCGGATTCTTAAAATCTTTTCTTGGAGCGGTATATCTTCAAGCGAAGATAGCCGTGCCTAGAGTGTCTAGTCGAAAGGTGGCAGGAGAGAGTATCTAGGTTGTTTTTTTTTTGTTGTGGCTGCCTGGAAGCTGTCTTACTATTATGGGAACCCATAAAGATTTCTGGATGGAGTTGTTAAAGTTCCGGTCGAAATTACTACGCTCTAAAGTCTGATTGGTGATCGTGTGACCAAACAACCTCACTTGGGGCCGGTCTCCGCAAGAGGAAAACAAATTTCAACGTTTATAACTGCTACAAGTGCTTTCTCGCGTTTCACTTGAAAAGAAAAGGGTTTTATTTACTCCTCTCCAGGAGTTAGGCACAAGGCCAGTTTTATCTTACTCCACCAAGTAAGATGTGACCCAAGATCGGGTCGAGAAAGTGGGGTTTGAAAAACCAGCGCTCGAGAGGTGAGCACTCTGGCCATTTAAAATTTGCCTGGGCAGCCCCGTCGGCATTCCCCAGTAGGGGCGCCTCAGACAGTAAGCAATAAACTTACTCCTCCCCAAAGAGGGGAGGCAAAGCCTGGGAGGGTGGACCTCCTAGAACTGCACAGGACAGGCGTGCAGTATCCATCGGAACAGATACTACACTTTGATCTTAGCCAAAAGGCCAAGAACCACGCACAGGACTGTCTAACGATTTTTCCATGACGCATTCATTTTCTATATTTGCTTTCAAAGTACATTCAACTCACATCAATCGTTAGATTTATTTGGCGGGTACGTTCTTCCTCTGCCCTTTTCTCTTGTTTTCGAATAACACTTGAATTGTGAGATTCATTTGGCGGGTACTTTCTTCCTCTGCCCCTTTTCTATCCCCCCCCCCCCTCATATTCCCATCTGTCTCCTCCCCTCTCGCTGAATCTGGATTTCTCCTCCCCACGCGTGTGATAACAACTTTATTGTGAATCGAGGTACGGAAATGAGTTCGAGCGGAATGAAAAAGTATCGTTTACAATGAGAAGCCGTGAAGAATATTTCCGATAATCTTTCTTTTTTCCCGTGTGACTTTGAATTCCTGTCTATTTGATGTTTATTTACTCCTCGCGGAGTTAGGCACAAGGCCAGTTTTATCTTACTCCTACAAGTAAGATGTGACCCAAGATCGGGTCGAGCAAGTGGGGTTAAAAGCCAGCGCTCGAGAGGTGAGCACTCTGGCCATTTAAAAATTGCCTGGGCAGCCCCGTCGGCATTCCCCGGTAGGGGCGCCTCAGACAGTAAGCAATAAACTTACTCCTCCCCAAAGAGGGGAGGCGAAGCCTGGGAGGGTGGACCTCCTAGAACTGCACAGGACAGGCGTGCAGTATCCATCGGAACAGATACTACACTTTGATCTTAGCCAAAATGCTTTTTCTCTAGTGATGTGAACCTACGAAATCTACGTTATTCTTTAGTCCGGCATTTGGCGCGAATAGGCGCGAATAGGCGCGAATAGGGGCGAAACCCCCTGAATCCTATCATTGTGTGTTTCATCTTAGCTGAATTATTCTAGATGTGCGTGTCAGAGATACAGAGGGAAAGATGGTTGTTTATTTGGTTCTTCTTCTTTTTTACGGCATATCAACCCTTTTCGGGTTATTTAATGCCGGATCCGATCATTTTGGTAAAAGTTTTTAAGCTTCAAGTTCTTTATATCTTCATTGTGTTTCGTTTGGTTGTTTTGGGCTTTGCAGAACATGATTGAGTTTTGCAAAGGGAGAAAAAAACAAACAATGTTAGGTACATTTTGGGTCAGGAAGCCGGTATCTTCAGACAGCCTGATCTGGTAGCACTCTCTCTCTCTCTCTCTCTCTCTCTCTCTCTCTCTCTCTCTCTCTCTCACTCTCTCACTCTCTCACTCTCTCTTTCTCTCTTTCTCTCCCTTTCTTTGTTTCTATCAGTTTGTCTCACTCTATATCTCTCTCCATCTCAGACTTTGTCTTTTTCGGCGTCTCCATCGTGCTCTCTCCCACGACTCCCACTCCCACCGCCACTCTTTCCTTGTAATTCTCTATTTCTGTCTTTCTTTCTATCTCTCTGTCTCTCTGACACACGAAGATCAAGACAGACAGACAGACAGACAGACAGACAGATTGAAGAAACCCGATTATTCCGACTCGTATGGAATTTGAAGAATCTTGGCTCCATTTCTTTTTTCTTTTCGCCATTTCTTGGTTTTCACCACCGGATGAGGCGTTACGGTTAGGGTTAGGGGTAGGGTTAGGGTTAAGGTTATGGTTAGGGTTAGTTAGGGTTAGGGTTAGGGTTAGTTAGGGTTAGGGTTAGGGTTAGTTAGGGTTAGGGTTACGGTTAGGGTTAGGGTTAAGGTTATGGTTATGGTTAGGGTTAGTTAGGGTTAGGGTAAGTAAGGGTTAGAGTTTGGGTTAATTAGGGTTAGGGTTAGAGTTAGTTAAGGTTAGGGTTAGTTAGGGTTAGTTAGTGGTTGGGATAAGTAAGGGTTAGGGTTAGTTAGGGTTATGGTTAGGGTTAGGGTTAGTTAGAGTTAGGGTTATGGTTAGGGTTAGGGTTAGGGTTAGGGTTTAGGTTTTGTGTAAGTAGTAATTTCTATAAATTGTTGACATGTTGACTATATTCGTCTTTGCTCCATTTCTTTTTTATTTTCGTCATTTTCTGGTTTTCATCACCGGATGAGGCGTTAAGGTTAGGGTTAGGGTTAAAGGTCACGAAGACTTATCATCGTTAACAGAATCAAATTAAAAAAATAATAATAAAAATAATAAAAAATATAATAAAAAAAATTATAATAAAAATAATAATAATAAAAAAAATAATAATAAAAATAATAATAAAATAATAATAAAAACAATAAAAAAAATAAGAATAAAAATAATTAAAAAAATAATAATAAAAATAATAATAAAAATTATAATAAAAATAATAAAAAAAATAAGAATAAAAATAATAAAAAAATAATAATAAAAATAATAATAAAAATAATAATAAAAATAATAATAAAAATAATTTAAAAAATAATTTAAAAAATAATAATAAAAATAATAATAAAAATAATAATAATAAAAATAATAATAAAATAATAATAAAAATAATAAAAAAATAATTAAAAAAATAATAATAAAAATAATTAAAAAAATAATAATAAAAATAATTTAAAAAATAATAATAAAAATAATAATAAAATAATAATAAAAATAATAATAATAATAATAATAAAAATAATAATAAAAATAATAAAAAAGATAATTACAAAAATAATAATAGAAATAATAAAAAAAATAATAATAAAAATAATAATAAAAATAATAAAAAAAATAATAATAAAAATAATAAAATAAATAATAATAAAAATAATAATACTGATAATAATAAAAATAATAAAAAAATAATAATAAAAATAATAATAAAAATAATTTTAAAAATCATAAAAAAATAATAATAAAAATAATTAAAAAAATAATAATAAAAATAATAAAAAAAATAATAATAAAAATAATAATAAAAATAATAATAAAAACGCCAAATGATAAGGCTTACATTTCACAGGGCTCAGGTGTAGTTTACACGCAAATGCGCGAAAAGAAAAGTTAGTTAGAAATACTGTGAGTGTCTTTTCCTTTTGATAAATGGTTGACGCATTCAGATACTCGCTTTTCTCTTTTCATATCTCTCTCCCTCTTTCCATCTCCCTCTCTCCCCCCCCCCGTCTCTCTCTTTCTCTCTCTCTCTCTCTCTTTCTCTCTCTCTTTCTCTCTCTCTCTTTCTCTCTTTCTCTCTCTCTCTCTCTCTATCTATCTCGTTCCTACCAAGTGGTACAATGAGTAGATTCACTTTCTGCATAACGATGATTCTGTTACTAGAGACGGAGAGGCATACGAACAGACCCCGTGTTTCATGACTCGAATGTAATTCACAGGCAAATGCAGAAAACAATAAGATTATAGAAAAAATAGGTTACAAATCCTGGGATTTTTTTTAGAAATGGCCGAGGCATTCAGATTCTTGGGGTTTTCTTTCTCTCTCTCTCTCTCTCTCTCTCTCTCTCTCTCTCTCTCTCTCTCTCTCTCTCTCTCTCTCTCTCTCTATCTATCTATCTATCAATCTATCTATCTATCTCGCTCTCTCTGGAGTACCAAACTGTCACTATGTTACTACAACTAATACGCATTATTGTTCTCAAAGATGACCTTCTTTTTTGTCTCTCTCTCTCTCTCCTCCTCCTCCTCCTCTCTCAGTCAAATATAGGCATTACTATTCTGTTCTCTTTGTGATCCTTAACGTATGCAGAAATGGAATGTCTACTTACCAGGTGATGGAAACTAGAGTGATGGACAGACGGTAGAAATAAAGAAAGAGACGAGTATATTCAATATGTCGGCTGTTTATAGAAACCCTAACAGGACTGATTTACCGAGTTTTCTCTGGCGTCTTTCTTTTCTATGTTTCTTGGTCGAGATATGGAGATGCATTTGGGCGGGCGAAATGAAAATGATGGTGTAAAGAAAGGGGGACGTTGTTCCTTCTTTTAGGTTTCACACACGAAATGAAAATGATGGTGTAAAGAAAGGGGGACGTTGTTCCTTCTTTTAGGTTTCACACACGAAATGAAAATGATGGTGTAAAGAAAGGGGGCGTTGTTCCTTCTTTTAGGTTTCAGACACGAAATGAAAATGATGGTGTAAAGAAAGGGGGACGTTGTTCCTTCTTTTAGGTTTCAGACACGAAATGAAAATGATGGTGTAAAGAAAGGGGGACGTTGTTCCTTCTTTTAGGTTTCAGACACGAAATGAAAATGATGGTGTAAAGAAAGGGGGGCGTTGTTCCTTCTTTTAGGTTTCAGACACGAAATGAAAATGATGGTGTAAAGAAAGGGGGGCGTTGTTCCTTCTTTTAGGTTTCAGACACGAAATGAAAATGATGGTGTAAAGAAAGGCGGACGTTGTCCCTTCTTTTAGGTTTCAGACACGAAATGAAAATGATGGTGTAAAGAAAGGTGGACGTTGTTCCTTCTTTTAGGTTTCACACACGAAATGAAAATGATGGTGTAAAGAAAGGGGGACGTTGTCCCTTCTTTTAGGTTTCAGACACGAAATGAAAATGATGGTGTAAAGAAAGGTGGACGTTGTCCATTCTTTTAGGTTTCACACACGAAATGAAAATGATGGTGTAAAGAAAGGGGGGCGTTGTTCCTTCTTTTAGGTTTCAGACACGAAATGAAAATGATGGTGTAAAGAAAGGGGGGCGTTGTCCCTTCTTTTAGGTTTCACACACGAAATGAAAATGATGGTGTAAAGAAAGGCGGACGTTGTCCCTTCTTTTAGGTTTCAGACACGAAATGAAAATGATGGTGTAAAGAAAGGGGGCGTTGTCCCTTCTTTTAGGTTTCACACACGAAATGAAAATGATGGTGTAAAGAAAGGGGGCGTTGTTCCTTCTTTTAGGTTTCACACACGAAATGAAAATGATGGTGTAAAGAAAGGGGGCGTTGTTCCTTCTTTTAGGTTTCAGACACGAAATGAAAATGATGGTGTAAAGAAAGGGGGGCGTTGTCCCTTCTTTTAGGTTTCACACACGAAATGAAAATGATGGTGTAAAGAAAGGGGGCGTTGTCCCTTCTTTTAGGTTTCACACACGAAATGAAAATGATGGTGTAAAGAAAGGGGGCGTTGTTCCTTCTTTTAGGTTTCACACACGAAATGAAAATGATGGTGTAAAGAAAGGGGGCGTTGTCCCTTCTTTTAGGTTTCACACACGAAATGAAAATGATGGTGTAAAGAAAGGGGGCGTTGTTCCTTCTTTTAGGTTTCACACACGAAATGAAAATGATGGTGTAAAGAAAGGGGGCGTTGTTCCTTCTTTTAGGTTTCAGACACGAAATGAAAATGATGGTGTAAAGAAAGGGGGCGTTGTTCCTTCTTTTAGGTTTCAGACACGAAATGAAAATGATGGTGTAAAGAAAGGGGGGCGTTGTCCCTTCTTTTAGGTTTCACACACGAAATGAAAATGATGGTGTAAAGAAAGGGGGACGTTGTCCCTTCTTTTAGGTTTCACACACGAAATGAAAATGATGGTGTAAAGAAAGGCGGACGTTGTCCCTTCTTTTAGGTTTCACACACGAAATGAAAATGATGGTGTAAAGAAAGGGGGCGTTGTTCCTTCTTTTAGGTTTCGGACACGAAATGAAAATGATGGTGTAAAGAAAGGCGGACGTTGTCCCTTCTTTTAGGTTTCACACACGAAATGAAAATGATGGTGTAAAGAAAGGGGGCGTTGTCCCTTCTTTTAGGTTTCACACACGAAATGAAAATGATGGTGTAAAGAAAGGGGGCGTTGTCCCTTCTTTTAGGTTTCACACACGAAATGAAAATGATGGTGTAAAGAAAGGCGGACGTTGTCCCTTCTTTTAGGTTTCACACACGAAATGAAAATGATGGTGTAAAGAAAGGGGGCGTTGTTCCTTCTTTTAGGTTTCACACACGAAATGAAAATGATGGTGTAAAGAAAGGGGGCGTTGTCCCTTCTTTTAGGTTTCACACACGAAATGAAAATGATGGTGTAAAGAAAGGGGGCGTTGTCCCTTCTTTTAGGTTTCACACACGAAATGAAAATGATGGTGTAAAGAAAGGCGGACGTTGTCCATTCTTTTAGGTTTCACACACGAAATGAAAATGATGGTGTAAAGAAAGGGGGACGTTGTCCCTTCTTTTAGGTTTCAGACACGAAATGAAAATGATGGTGTAAAGAAAGGGGGACGTTGTCCCTTCTTTTAGGTTTCACACACGAAATGAAAATGATGGTGTAAAGAAAGGGGGCGTTGTCCCTTCTTTTAGGTTTCAGACACGAAATGAAAATGATGGTGTAAAGAAAGGGGGACGTTGTTCCTTCTTTTAGGTTTCAGACACGAAATGAAAATGATGGTGTAAAGAAAGGGGGCGTTGTTCCTTCTTTTAGGTTTCACACACGAAATGAAAATGATGGTGTAAAGAAAGGGGGCGTTGTCCCTTCTTTTAGGTTTCAGACACGAAATGAAAATGATGGTGTAAAGAAAGGGGGCGTTGTCCCTTCTTTTAGGTTTCACACACGAAATGAAAATGATGGTGTAAAGAAAGGCGGACGTTGTCCATTCTTTTAGGTTTCACACACGAAATGAAAATGATGGTGTAAAGAAAGGGAGCGTTGTCCCTTCTTTTAGGTTTCAGACACGAAATGAAAATGATGGTGTAAAGAAAGGGGGCGTTGTCCCTTCTTTTAGGTTTCAGACACGAAATGAAAATGATGGTGTAAAGAAAGGGGGCGTTGTCCCTTCTTTTAGGTTTCACACACGAAATGAAAATGATGGTGTAAAGAAAGGCGGACGTTGTCCATTCTTTTAGGTTTCAGACACGAAATGAAAATGATGGTGTAAAGAAAGGGAGCGTTGTCCCTTCTTTTAGGTTTCAGACACGAAATGAAAATGATGGTGTAAAGAAAGGGGGGCGTTGTTCCTTCTTTTAGGTTTCAGACACGAAATGAAAATGATGGTGTAAAGAAAGGGGGCGTTGTCCCTTCTTTTAGGTTTCAGACACGAAATGAAAATGATGGTGTAAAGAAAGGGGGACGTTGTCCCTTCTTTTAGGTTTCAGACACGAAATGAAAATGATGGTGTAAAGAAAGGGGGCGTTGTCCCTTCTTTTAGGTTTCACACACGAAATGAAAATGATGGTGTAAAGAAAGGGAGCGTTGTCCCTTCTTTTAGGTTTCAGACACGAAATGAAAATGATGGTGTAAAGAAAGGGGGCGTTGTCCCTTCTTTTAGGTTTCAGACACGAAATGAAAATGATGGTGTAAAGAAAGGGGGCGTTGTCCCTTCTTTTAGGTTTCAGACACGAAATGAAAATGATGGTGTAAAGAAAGGGGGACGTTGTCCCTTCTTTTAGGTTTCACACACGAAATGAAAATGATGGTGTAAAGAAAGGGGGCGTTGTCCCTTCTTTTAGGTTTCACACACGAAATGAAAATGATGGTGTAAAGAAAGGGGGACGTTGTCCCTTCTTTTAGGTTTCAGACACGAAATGAAAATGATGGTGTAAAGAAAGGGGGACGTTGTCCCTTCTTTTAGGTTTCACACACGAAATGAAAATGATGGTGTAAAGAAAGGGGGGCGTTGTCCCTTCTTTTAGGTTTCACACACGAAATGAAAATGATGGTGTAAAGAAAGGGGGCGTTGTCCCTTCTTTTAGGTTTCAGACACGAAATGAAAATGATGGTGTAAAGAAAGGGGGCGTTGTCCCTTCTTTTAGGTTTCAGACACGAAATGAAAATGATGGTGTAAAGAAAGGGGGCGTTGTCCCTTCTTTTAGGTTTCACACACGAAATGAAAATGATGGTGTAAAGAAAGGGGGGCGTTGTCCCTTCTTTTAGGTTTCACACACGAAATGAAAATGATGGTGTAAAGAAAGGGGGGCGTTGTCCCTTCTTTTAGGTTTCAGACACGAAATGAAAATGATGGTGTAAAGAAAGGGGGACGTTGTCCCTTCTTTTAGGTTTCAGACACGAAATGAAAATGATGGTGTAAAGAAAGGCGGACGTTGTCCATTCTTTTAGGTTTCACACACGAAATGAAAATGATGGTGTAAAGAAAGGGGGGCGTTGTCCCTTCTTTTAGGTTTCACACACGAAATGAAAATGATGGTGTAAAGAAAGGGGGGCGTTGTCCCTTCTTTTAGGTTTCAGACACGAAATGAAAATGATGGTGTAAAGAAAGGGGGCGTTGTCCCTTCTTTTAGGTTTCAGACACGAAATGAAAATGATGGTGTAAAGAAAGGCGGACGTTGTCCCTTCTTTTAGGTTTCACACACGAAATGAAAATGATGGTGTAAAGAAAGGGGGGCGTTGTCCCTTCTTTTAGGTTTCGGACACGAAATGAAAATGAATTCTGATAGCATTACCACAAGAGTTCATTCCTGTTCTTTCGAATGACGATGTGTCTGTTACAAGAGAGACAAACAGACGGAGAGGCATAAAAAGAGATCAGGACATTCTTGTGTTTCATGATACTCGAATGTAATTCGCAGACAAATGCAGGAAAAGAAATGAGATCATACAAAAGTGGGTTACAAATCCTGGGAATGTTTCTTTCTTCTAAATGGCTGAGGAATTCAGATGCTTGACTTTTTCTCTCTCTCTTTCTCTCTCTCTTTCTCTCTCTCTTTCTCTCTCCCCCTCTCTCCCCCTCTCCCTCTCTCCCTCTAGCTCTCTTTTCTCTCTCTCTCTAGCTCTCTCTCGCTCTCTCTCCCTCTCTCTCTTCCTCTCTGTTTTTCTCTCTCTTTCTCTTTCTTTCACTCTCCCTCTAGCTCTCTTTTCTCTCTCTCTCTCTATCCTTCTCTCTTTCTCTCTCTCGCTCTCAGTCTCTCTCTATTTCTTTCGCTCTCAGCCTTTTCCGTTTTTGTGGCGTCTATAACTGATAAAGTGGTTCAAATCAAAAATAAAAACCGAGAAGCAACAACAACAACAACAACAA
>OY744549.1:608430-615930 GCA_963556195.1 Sepiola atlantica
AGAGAAAGAGAGAGAGAGAAAGAGAGAGAAAGAGAGAGAGTAAGAGAGAGAGCAAGAGTAAAAGAGAGAGAGTAAGAGAACGGAGAGAGAGAGAGAGCAAGAGAAAAAGAGAGAGCAAGAAAGAGAGAGAGAGAGAGAGAGAAAGGTACCCGGAAGCCATTCACAGGACCTATTTCCGAATTGTCTACGACGTTTTTCTTTTTCCGGATTTGTTCGTTGTATCGAAATAATCATTCAAAATGGCGCACAGAGCGAACACATTTGGCACTTCAAGATGAAAGTAACAGAGAGAGAGAGAAAGAGAGAGAGCAAGAAAAGAGATAGAGAGAGAGAAAAGTATTCGGAAGAGTTAGGGTTCGGGAGGCATGACCTATTTTCGAATTGTCTACGACGTATTTCTTATTCCGGATTTGTTCGTGAAATCTAAATAATAATCATTCAAAATGGCGTAGAGAGACGAACACATTTGGCCCCACTAAAGATGAAAGAATATATCGGCAAACTCTGCTGTTTCTCTTATTAAATTACGATTCTACTAAAGATGATTCGTCTTTGCGATCCTTTATGTCTGCAGAAATGAAACATCTATTCATTCGGTGATGGAAACCAGAGAATGAGAGAGAGAAGGTAGAATTGGTGAAAAGACGAGTATTTGAAAATGTCAGCCATGAATAGAAACACTCAGATGACTGATTACCGAGTTTCCCATGACGCCTACCTTTTTCTATATTTGTTTTCGAATAACATTCAACTCACTTGAATCGTGAAAATAATTTGGTGAGTACTTTCTTCCTCTGCCCTCCTCCTTCCCTTCTCGTTCTCTCCATCTCTCTCCCATTCCCTCAACGTTATTGTTTGGTGAGTACTTCACCCTCTGCCCCTCCCCCCTCTCTCTCTCTCTCTCCTCCTCTCTCAGTCAAATATAGGCATTACTATTCTGTTCTCTTTGTGATCCTTAGCGTATGCAGAAATGGAATGTCTACTTACCAGGTGATGGAAACCAGAGTGATGGACAGACGGTAGAAATAAAGAAAGAGACGAGTATATTCAATATGTTGGCTGTTTATAGAAACCCTAACAGGACTGATTTACCGAGTTTTCTATGGCGTCTTTCTTTTCTATGTTTCTTGGTCGAGATATGGAGATGTATTTGGGCGGGCGAAATGAAAATGATGGTGTAAAGAAAGGGGGCGTTGTCCCTTCTTTTAGGTTTCGGACACGAAATGAAAATGATGGTGTAAAGAAAGGCGGACGTTGTTCCTTCTTTTAGGTTTCAGACACGAAATGAAAATGATGGTTTACGAATAACATTCAACTCAAATGAATTATGAGATTCATTCTGCCCTTTTCTTTTCTGTTTTCGAATAACATTCAACCCTAACCCCAACACTAACTTTCTTCCCCTTTTCCATCTCGCCATCTTCCCATTATTCTCCTCCCCTCTCGCTGAATCTGGATTTCTCCCCACGGGTGTGATAGCAACTTTATTGTGAATCTTTCTGGAGTACCAAACTGTCCCTATGTTACTACAATCAATACGAATGAATGTTCTCAAAGATGACCTATATTTCCAATAAGAAGTTACAGTAAGGAGTGGAAATAAAGAGCAATTAAGCGGATCTCACGGTCGACTTTTTCATCGTCTGCTTTGGGGGAAAAGCATATACGTTTGATTTGACTGTGCTGGATTGAAATAAAAATAAAAGATATCTTAAAGGCCATCTCGACTGATGACATTGTATGCAATAAAAATAAATGAACACATGAAACCAGATGAAGGAAAATGATTTGTGATTTTTGCACAACAAAAAAAAATTGCTAAAATTACACAAGGCCAAAAAAAACGGATATATTTCCAAATGTGTTCTTCGCGAATTCTCGCTGTGAATTCTGATAGCATTTCCACAAGAGTTCATTCCTGTTCTTTCGAATGACGATGTGTCTGTTACAAGAGAGACAAACAGACGGAGAGGCATAAAAAGAGACCAGGACATTCTTGTGTTTCATGATACTCGAATGTAATTCGCAGACAAATGCGGGAAAAGAAATGAGATTATACAAAAGTGGGTTACAAATCCTGGGAATGTTTCTTTCTTCTAAATGGCTGAGGAATTCAGATGCCTGACTTTTTCTCTTTCTCTATCTCTCTCTCTTTCTCTCTCTTTCTCTCTCTCTTTTCTTTCTCTCTCTCTCTCTTTCTCTTTCTCTCTCTCTCTTTTCTCTTTCTTTATCTCTCTCTCTCTCTGGTGTCTGCCATCGGATGAGTAGATTCCATTACTGCATACATTTAGGGTCACAAAGCCATGCTTATCTTTACTGCGACATTTTTAGCTCCTTCTAGTCCCTCTTCTCTTTTTCTCTGTCTGTCTGTCTGTCTGTCTGTCTGTCTGTCTGTCTGTCTGTCTGTCTCTCTCTCTCTCTCTCTCTCTCTCTCTCTCTCTCTCTCTCTCTCTCTTTATCTGGTGTTTATTACTTAGAAAGTCGTTAACAATCTAAGATCAACACCACTGGCCATGTTTGAAAATGACAGTAGCAGCAACAACCAACATCGTCTCACTAATTATATTCGGTGATTTAAACAGGTTTGACTTTTCCTAACAGATGTGCATCTGGGGAGAGACAGACAGGCAGATGATAAAACAAAAACTCCAGATGATTCTTGCGATTAACCAAACTCAAATGCACATTGAGAGCAAAGATAGAAAATGAAGACGTCATAGAAAAATCGCTAATCAATTCTGTGTCTCTATAAATGGCCAAACCAATGAATAGATTCGTATTTTCACATTTCTCTCCCCTCTCCATCGCTGTCTGCTTTCCATCACAGGGTTAGGGTTAGGGTAAGGGTTAGGGTTAGTAGATATTCGGTTTCTGAATTTGTTAAAAATCTCAAAGACAGATCATCTTTAGTAGAATAATAACAAGATACGGCATGGTTTCATCTGTCTCTCTCTTTCTCTCTCTCTTTCTCTCTCTCTTTCTCTCTCTCTTTCTCTCTCCCCATCTCTCCTCCCTCTCCCTCTCTCCCTCTCTCCCTCTAGCTCTCTTTTCTCTCTCTCTCTAGCTTTCTCTCGCTCTCTCTCCCTCTCTCTCTTCCTCTCTGTCTTTCTCTCTCTTTCTCTTTCTTTCTCTCTCCCTCTAGCTCTCTTTTCTCTCTCTCTATCCTTCTCTCTTTCTCTCTCTCTCGCTCTCAGTCTCTCTCTATTTCTTTCGCTCTCAGCCTTTTCCGTTTTTGTGGCGTCTATAACTGATAAAGTTGTTCAAATCAAAAATAAAAACCGAGAAGCAACAACAACAACAACAACAACAACAACAGCCACCATCACCACCACCAACACAGTTCACCAATTTTGTTTTATTACTTTAAAACACGTTTAACTTTTCCAAACAGATTTGCATCTGTCACTCTGGAGACAGACAGACAGACAGACAGACAGACATAAAAGAAAGCGGCCGATTCTTGCGGTTCACTCAACTAAAACGCGGACGGCAAGCAAATCTAGAAAATGGAGGCGTCATAGAAAACCCGGTAATCGTTCCTGTGAATGATTTTATAAATGGCTGACATATTGGATAAACCTGTCTCTTCTGCATTTCTTCCGTCTCTCCATCATTCTCTGGTTCCACCAAAACGGTTACATGTAGACGTCAAGGATCACAAAAAAACGAATCATCTTTAGTCGAATAGTAATCTTAAAGCAGCAGCAGCGACCAACAGAGTTTCAGAAATGATTCTTTCATCTCGAAGTGCGAAATGCATTTGTCTCTGTGCGCCATTTTGAAAGATAATTTTCATGTTATCATCACAAGAACAAACAATTGCGGAAAACGAACGACGTCGTAGACAATTCGGAAATCGATCTTATAAATGGCTTCCAGAGACTTCTCTCTCTCTCTCTTTCTCTCTCTCTCTCTCTTCTTACTCACACACACACACACACACACACACACATACACACACACACACACACGCTCAGTCTATCTTAATCTCTCGCACGCGCGCTTCCTCTTCTTACACCGGCTTTCATCAGCAGATGAATAGATTACATTTACGCATTCTCGAAGCATGACGAATACCAACCATTATCTCCAGAGTATTTGTCAAAAAGCCACCATTATATTCAGAATAAAAGCAGAAACTACCGCAACCAACGAGAGTGCATGGTCGACTCTATTAGTCATGTCGATGAAAAGGGAGGAACACACTATTGTTGTTGTTGTTATCATCCGTCTTTCTCGGAAGACAATTCGGTTCGACGCCCCAGATGTGTCCGTCGCCGAATTGCAGCGTCTGCTTTGACTGTGCAAGCCTATCCTGAATCGGCAGGATCTGTTGCAGTTGCCATCTGTACTCTCTCCTCCCCCTCCACTGCTGGTTTCTCCTCTCCTCTCTTCACTCCTACCGCAGCATGCCTTCACAGCTCCAGCCCCCCCCCACCACTACCACCACCAAGCGGCCGCAACCCCCTGCGACAGACCCCCAGCCCATCGGGCCAACGCCACCAGCCTCCACGTCCCGCCCGCAGACAGACCTCCGACCTCGGTCCGAAAGAACACAACAAAATATCCGGGGCAATCTTTTTACAATATACCGTCGTTACTGCCTAAAACCCTAACCCTAACTCTAATCCTAACCCTAACCTTAACCGTCGTTACTGTCTCTTCTATCGCCATCTAGTTCGTCATGTCCCATGCATAAAAACTCCTCTCTTTTATCAGTTCGCCGTTGCGCAAATATTCCTACCAGTCTTTCATGCACGGCACAGGCTATTTTTTATACCCATTTCCCCTCAAACAAGGCACATTGCCACTTGGACGTAAAGGGCTACTATTAATTAGGGACCATGCCCCCAGGGGCACTCTAAGTAGCGAGTTGAGCAGCAAGATGTTGTTCGCATTACATTTTAAAAATTATTTTTTTCTTTACACAGTCAACACTAAACGTATCGTCATTTGGGAGGAAACTTTCTTTTTAATTCAACGAGAATTCGCCCATGCAAAATAATGGTCATTTGCATAAGTGGATTCTTGTCTTCGCAAAGAAATAACAAGATTATATCTTGTAATCGGAACTCTCTCACTCTTTTACCTTGTGGCTCCACATGATGGCTATTACAAATTTGAGACTGGAGTGATTCTGGCAAGAGAACGAACTAGTTGTCTCTTACCAAAGTTGGAAAAATGCTGAAAAAAAAGCATAGAAAAGACATTAAAAAAACAGAGATAAAAGATAATATATTAATATTATTCAATTTAACAATAATACAGAAAAAGTAGTTTACAAAACTAATTGTGTTTGCGACTTATTAAAAATAGATATAGCTTTTCAAGTGTCAGTGACTTTTGGGACACCCTGTGTTTTCTTCCTAACCCTAACCCTAAACCCTGTATTTTCTTTTGTATGCTTCTACCTATAATAATTTTGTATTTGTTGATGGATAATTTTGATGTCATTTTTCGATTGCTGATTGTGTTGTAGCAGTTACCTCCTCCTTTCAAAACATAACTACATCGGTTTGCCGGTAGGTGTCGCTTTTTCACCGACAGGTGGCACTGTAAAGCGACACCAGAGTTATCTGCCCTTCTGACTATAAAAACCGGTGCATAACGGAAAATCCGTCTCTTCCTCACCGACCAGCCTCGGCAGGCAGACGCTGACACTAGCGTTCCGTTTCACTCTTCTCTGGTCGACAGAACGACGCTAATACACTAGCGTTTCGTCTCACGCTTTTCTCTTCAACTAGTCTCGGCAAAACAACTACCAACACACGTTTCTTCCGTCAACACGTGGGCAAACAACGGTAAGAGTTCTCAACTCGTTTTCTTTGTGTGCGGCTTTCAAAGACTTTTCCTACGCCGGATTCATTTCTTCTCATACCTTTTTCAAGAACTGTTTTTCCATCGACACACATGCATACATCACACACTTCATCATTCCACGTACACACACGTTCAATAAACGTTATTTGAACTACTTCATTTTTGTTTATTAATTATTACTCTGTCTTTGCATGCAACAATTGCTTGATTTACTGAACACGTCTATAATCGGGGGAACACGACCCTCGATCCGAACAGTGTAAACAAAAAGTGATACAACAGAGATACCGAAAGGGGTCGATAGGGAGTCAGCAGGTGCATCTCGCGTTTGAAAAAGCAGAGGGTGGTCGATGGAAAAGACGAGTATTCGAAAATGTCAGCCATTAATAGAGAGAGTAAGAGAGAGAGAGAGAGCAAGAGTAAAAGAGAGAGAGAGAGAGAAAGAGAGAGAGAGAAAGAGAGAGAGAGAAAGAGAGAGAAAGAGAGAGAGAGTAAGAGAGAGAGCAAGAGTAAAAGAGAGAGAGTAAGAGAACGGAGAGAGAGAGAGCAAGAGAAAAAGAGAGAGCAAGAAAGAGAGAGAGAGAGAGAGAGAGAAAGGTACCCGGAAGCCATTCACAGGACCTATTTCCGAATTGTCTACGACGTTTTTCTTTTTCCGGATTTGTTCGTTGTATCGAAATAATCATTCAAAATGGCGCACAGAGCGAACACATTTGGCACTTCAAGATGAAAGTAACAGAGAGAGAGAGCAAGAAAAGAGATTGAGAAGAGAAAAGTTTTCGGAAGAGTTAGGGTTCGGGAGGCATGACCTATTTTCGAATTGTCTACGACGTATTTCTTATTCCGGATTTGTTCGTGAAATCTAAATAATAATCATTCAAAATGGCGTAGAGAGACGAACACATTTGGCCCCACTAAAGATGAAAGAATATATCGGCAAACTCTGCTGTTTCTGTTATTAAATTACGATTCAACTAAAGATGATTCGTCTTTGCGATCCTTTATGTCTGCAGAAATGAAACATCTATTCATTCGGTGATGGAAACCAGAGAATGAGAGAGAGAAGGTAGAATTGGTGAAAAGACGAGTATTTGAAAATGTCAGCCATGAATAGAAACACTCAGATGACTGATTACCGAGTTTCCCATGACGCCTACCTTTTTCTATATTTGTTTTCGAATAACATTCAACTCACTTGAATCGTGAAAATAATTTGGTGAGTACTTTCTTCCTCTGCCCTCCTCCTTCCCTTCTCGTTCTCTCCATCTCTCTCCCCTTCCCTCAACGTTATTGTTTGGTGAGTACTTCACCCTCTGCCCCTCCCCCTCTCTCTCTCCTTCTCTCTCAGTCAAATATAGGCATTACTATTCTGTTCTCTTTGTGATCCTTAACGTATGCAGAAATGGAATGTCTACTTACCAGGTGATGGAAACCAGAGTGATGGACAGACGATAGAAATAAAGAAAGAGACGAGTATATTCAATATGTCGGCTGTTTATAGAAACCCTAACAGGACTGATTTACCGAGTTTTCTCTGGCGTATTTCTTTTCTATGTTTCTTGGTCGAGATATGGAGATGCATTTGGGCGGGCGAAATGAAAATGATGGTGTAAAGAAAGGGGGGCGTTGTCCCTTCTTTTAGGTTTCAGACACGAAATGAAAATGATGGTTTACGAATAA
>OY744549.1:620930-665930 GCA_963556195.1 Sepiola atlantica
TCGTCATCATCATCATCATCATCATCATCATCAGCATCAGCATCATCATCATCATCATCATCATCATCATCATCATCGCCAACATCATCATCATCATCATCATCATCATCATCATCATCATCATCATCATCATCATCATCATCATCATCATCATCATCATCATCATCATCATCTTCGTCTTCTTCTTCTTTTTTGCCGGTTTCCATCATCGGTTACCAACCATTATCTTCAGAATAGCTTTCTAAAAGCAGTCGCAGAAACTGCCGCAATTAACAAGCGTTCACAGTCGACTCTATTAATAATGGTGAAGAATATTATAAACTTGGATCATGGCGGTCGGGTAAACACCACACTAATTATAGCGTCGTTTGCGTGAGGAAAAAGATGAACTAAATACAGAGAAACGCGATAAGAATTGAAAGAACATGAAGTCGTCGTCTCCCGATCCAGGATGAAGCAGTTAGCAACGCAAGCTATGTTGGCAAACAGGTTTGCATCTGTTACCACGGAAACAGACAGACAGACAGACAGACAAAAAGACAGACAGACAAACAAACAGATAAACATACAGACAGACATACAGACAGACGGGCATACATACATACAAACAGACATATAGACATACAGAGAGACAGACAGCAGATGGGCCGACCGACATACAGACATACATACATACATACATACAGACAGACAGACAGACAGACAGATAGACATACAGACATACAGACATACAGACAGACATACAGACAGACATACATACATACAGACAGACAGACAGACAGACAGACAGACAGACAGACAGACAGACAGACAGGCAGACATACAGACAGACAGATAGACATGCAGACAGACAGACAGACATACAAACAGACAGACAGATAGACAAACAGACACATACATACAGACATACAAACAGACAGACAGACAGACAGGCAAACAGACATACATACAAACAGACAGATAGACATGCAGATAGACAGACATACATACAAACAGACAGATAGACATGCAGATAGACAGACATACATACAAACAGACAGACAGACATGCAGACAGACAGACAGACAGACATACAAACAGACAGACAGATAGACAAACAGACACATACATACAGACATACAGACAGACAGAAAGATAGACAGACAGTCAAATGCGCCAGATGATTCTTGCGGTCCACCAAACTCAAAATTGAAAGCAAATCTAGAAAATGAAGACGCCATAGAAAACAATCTTGCGGGTTTCTCTATAAATGGCCGACATATTGAATCGACTCGTCTTTCCTCATTTCTTCCTTCTCTCTGTCGAATTCTCGGGTTCCAGCACCGGATTAGTTGATACTCCATTTCTGCATACGTTAAGCATCGCAAAAAGGAATCATCTGCAGAAGAATAGTAATTTAAAAGCAGCAGCAACTACAGCAACAGCGACCAACAGTGTTTCACGATCGATTTTTTGCGTTTGCATCTTGAGGTGCGAACACACATTTTGCCTCTCTGCGCCATTTTGAACGATTTCAGGATCAAAAGAAAAAAGCAAATACGAAGCAAAATGATGTCGTAGACAATTTGGAAATCGTTCTTGTGAATGATTTCCGATATTTATCTCCTACTCCTTCTCCTCCTCCTCCTCACCCTCTTCTTCTTCTTCTTCTTTACCCCCCCCCTCTCTCTCTCTCTCTCTCATTCTATCTCTCTCTATCTCTGTTTCTATTTCTTCTCTACCCCCTCTATCTTTCTCTCTTCTTTATTGCCGCTTTCCATCGTTGAGTGAATCGATTCACATTCATGTGTTCGTGATGAATGACAAACACGAACCCTAACCCTAACCCTAACCCTAACCCTAACCCTTATCTTCAGAATATTTGTCAAAAAACATCTGCAGCAACCGCCATAACTAACGGAAGTTCATGGTTGATTCTTTCCAAATAGATTCGTGTTGAATATGATAACCCTAACCCTAACCCTAACCCCAACCCCAACCCTAACCTAACCCTAAACATCATAATTATAAATTATAACCTATCAATTATAAATTATAGCGTCGTAGGTCTGAATAAAATCCAGAAAATAAATAGTTACTCGAAAACAATTCGACGGTTTCACACATATTCGCCAAAAATGAATCATCTTTAGTAGACTAGCAATTTCAAAATACAGGTTGGCCAAGAAATCACTGAGGGATTTTTAACTTCAGTTTAACTTTGTTTGGCCAAGAAATCACTGAGGGATTTTTAACTTTATATATTTTCATTTAAATGGAGATTTGTTTGCAAAAACAGAACAAAGATGAATAATAATTTATTAATGAAACATATTTTAAATGGTTTACATTTTCAGCTTCACAAGTTCGTGCCCTTCCCAAAAACATTATCTATGACGGATCGCAGGATTACGATTTAATTCCATGACTTTATTCCTGATGTTCTTATTCAATTCCTGTAGAGTTTCAGGTTTGTTGACGTAAACTTTTTCTTTGAGATACCCAACCAAAAAAGTCAGAGATAGTCAAGTTTGGGGGACGTGAAGGCCAGTTGACATTGCCAGCTTTTTCATTTTTGGTCTTTTTTGGGAAACCAATATCCATTGTCTTCATCATATTATGTCAAAATTCCATTAAGGTACCACCGAAAATAATGAATCTATTTGAGTTAAAAATCCCGCAGTGAATGCTTGGCCACCATGTACAGTTTCATGATCGAAATGATTTTGTCTCTTTGCGCCATTTTGAACGAGGGACGTGAAGGTTAGTCGAGAATAAGTCGACAGTTTCACACATATTCGCCAAAAAAGAATTATTTTGAGCAGAATAGTAATTAAAAAGCGCAAGCAGAAATTTCAGGATCGCGGCTTCGATTTTGATGCGCGAAATGCTTTTGTATCTGCCGCCATTTTGAATCATAATTTAGACTTGATGATTAAAAAAAAGTCAAATGCGGAAAATAGATCATGTGGATGGCTTCCAACGTATTCTCTCTCTCTCTCTCTCTCTATATATATATATATATATATATATATCTTTCTTTCTCTCTCTCTCCTTCTCTCTCTTTTTCTCTCCCTTTCTCTCTTTTTCTCTCTCTCTCTCTTTCTCTCTCTTTCTCTCTCTCTTTCTCTCTCTTTCTTCTTCTTCTCCTTTTTCCTCTTCTTCTTCGTAGGCCTGAAGAAAAAAATGAAATAGTCACAAAGAAACAGTTCCTTCTTCTTCTTCCTCTTCGTAGGCCTTTAGAAAAATTAAAATAGATCATGTGGATGACTTCCAACGTATTCTCTCTCTCACTCTCTCTCTTTCTTTCTTTCTTTCTTTCTTTCTTTCTCTTTCTCTTTTTCTCTCTCTCTTTCTCTCTCTTTCTCTCTCTCTTTCTCTCTGTTTCTTCTTCTTCTCCTTGTTTTTTTCCTTCTTCTTCTTCCTCTTCGTAGGCCTTTAGAAAAATTAAAATAGATCATGTGGATGACTTCAAACGTATTCTCTCCCTCTCTCTCTCTCAATCTATCTATCTATCTATCTATCTCTAACTCTCTCTTTCTCTCTTTTTCTCTCTCTTTCTCTCTCTCCTTCTCTCTCTTTTTCTCTCTCTCTCTTTCTCTCTTTCTCTTTCTCTTTCTTTTTCTTCTTCTTTTTCTTCTTCTTCTCCTTGTTTTTTTCCTTCTTCTTCCTCTTCGTAGGGCTTTAGAAAAATTGAAACGAATTCTCTCTTTCTCTTTCTCTTTCTCTTTCTCTTTCTTTCTTCTTCTTCTTTTCCTTTTTTCGTCTTCTTCTTCGTAGGCCTGAAGAAAAAAATGAAATAGTCACAGAGAAACAGTTCGAGGTTTTCACACAAATTATTCGTAAAGTTCGCAGTTATTGTTTTTTCTAAGAAGGCTATTTCCGATTTCCCATCGCGAATTTTCGTTTCGTTTTCAACACGAACTCTTCCACATCTCCCGATCGAGGATGATGCAGTTACCAGAGAGACACAGTTGGACATACAGACATATTCAAGAAATGTCGTTCATGTTTCACGAAACTCTAATAGAATTATTTTTTTTTATGGAAATCGCTCCAAACAAATGGCCTTGTGCGATTTGTCTGCAGAGTACACGTGTCTGTTTGCGAGAGACCTCATTGCTACGTTTCGAATTAAAAAGGAAGGGGGAAGGAAAAATAAATGTCTATGTTGAATGTAATTTCGTGAAAGATTTTAGAAATGCAAATTCTAATGAAAACCGAAAATGCGGTAAAAAATGAGAAAAAATAAATAATATATATTGGTTTATTTATTTATGTGTGAATGTATTTATTTATTCCTATTTATCTAATTAACAAATATTGAATTATTTATGAGCATATAAGTATATGCTTATGCATTATGTATATATATATGTGTAAGAGAGAGATGGAAATGATATCTACTAGTTTATTTATTATGTGTGAATGTATTTATTTAATTCTATGTAGTTAATTATTTGTGTATTATTAATTAATCAATAATGTTAAATCATTTATGAGCTATAATAATGAGGCTAAAGATAAACTTATATCCTTTGCCCCTCCTAAAAAAACTCCAAATTGCCTTGCCTTTCTCAATTTTTTATTCTTTTACTTATAGTCCAGCCGAGGCTCGCCGCTCTCGGGCAGATCAAAACTGATGATTGTATGATTCTTTTTTCTGCCTTTTACTTCATCCTGGAGAAGTCTCCCAATAAAGACGAAACGTTGATGAATACATAAATAATATAGTTTTTGCTTTCTTTTTTCCATATATATATATATAGTGAACAATGTTATTAAGGTGGAAAGGGTTAGGGTTAGGGTTGGGGTTAGGGTTAGATTGTGGGGTAATTAGTTCTTATAACTTTAGTAACAAGCCCTAGCCCTAACCCTAACCCTAACCCTAACCCTAACCTAGCCATAACTCGAACCCTAACCCTTACCTAAACCCTAACCCTAAGCCTAACCCCTAACCCTAACCTAACCCTAAACCCTAACCCTAACCCTAGCCATAACCAAACACTAACATAATTAAACCCTAACCCTAAACTAACCCTAACCCCAACCCGAACCCTAACCCCAGACCTAACCCTATCCCTAACTCTAACCCTAACCCTAACCCTAGCCATAACCTAACCCTAACCTCAGCCATAACTTAACTCTAACCCTAACCCTAACCCTAACTCGAACCCTAACCCTAGCCATAACCAAACCCTAACATAATCTAACCCTAACCCTAAACTAACCCTAACCCCAACCCGAACCCTAACCCCAGACCTAGCCATAACCTAACCCTAACCCTAACCCTAACCCTAGCCATAACTTAACCCTAACCCTAACCCTAGCCATAACCTAACCCTAACCCTAACCCTAGCCATAACCTAACCCTAACCCTAACCCTAACCCTATCCCTAACCCTAACCTTAAACCTAACCCTAACCATAACCCTATCCCTAACCCTATCAACAACTATTTCTAAGGATTTAATGAGAAAAGAATATTTAATTTTATTAAAGGTTAAATTACTAAAGGATTTATTTAGATTAGAACTCAAAACTAAAAAATTGTAACATTTTAAAGAACTATTGAAATTTGAAATAGTTTGCATATGTGTCGATACAGGACTAGTGATACCCAATTCTGTGACAACATCCAACAATAACAATAACAATACCAACAATAACAACAATAACAACAATACAACCACACGAATGAGGCGCAAGCATAGGCTGACGCCACAAAAATTATGGACAGAGGGTCGAGGAGGGAAAGCGCAAACCAGACCTCCACTGGAAGAGCGCGGACAGCTCTGGGACCTTGGGAAGGCTTGTTGCCACTCGGGCCCCAGAAGGGACCAATGACCCTTATCAGCGGGAAATCGTTGGTAGGTGGCTGTTGCGATTACCGCAAGGTCATCAGCGGTGATGAACGAAAAGAGGTGGAGCATACTGGAGGCCTGAGGAGACTTGTTGTCACTCGGACTCCAGGGAATACCACAGGTTGTCGGCAGTGGGCGACCACTGACGATGACCAGTGTGATAACTCCTAGTGAGTAAATAATAATAATAATAATAATAATAATAATAATAATAATAATAATAATAATAATAATAATAATAATAATAATAATAATAAGAAGAAGAAGAAGAAGAAGAAGAAGAAGAAGAAGAAGAAGAAGAAGAAGAAGAAGAAGAAGAAGAAGAAGAAGAAGAGTATAAGAAGTAATAGTATTAAGCTAAGAACGAAACTAGTTAATGGTGAACATCAAGTTATCTGTAATCGGATATAATATCATAACTAATCATAAACTCCTAATAAACAGAAAAAACACAAGAAGAATACTCGTCCCAGGAATGGTAAAATTGTTTCACAGAATAACGGGAAGTTGCCAGCCGAGTAGAGATACACAAAGGCTGTCAGTGATGAACGCCATCTCCTTCATAGACGTAAACCAACAACCCAACGACTGAAGCCAAGGAGAAATTTCCTCAGCCATGTCGAACCCCTAACAACATCTCAGGAAGAGACCAGACTACAACTGTTGATCAGACGGCTAGAAGATAATCACATGGGAATCCCTGATCTGGGGAACTCCCTCCCGGTTCAGAGGCACCCTGGCTCCAGTGGAAAACACTAAACCGTCTGAGAACGGGAATGGGGCAATCAAAAGTTGCTATGAGTAGGTGGGGCTACAAAACTGACCCAACCAGCTATGAATATGGAGAGAAGGATCATACGATGCAACACTGGCTAGTCGGCCCCCTACTGCCCAACCGGTGCAGCTTGAAAGATCTTGCAGAGTACAACACTATTGCAAAGGACTGCATAAAAATGTGGAAAACTGTCGTATGACCACGTGACACTTCAAAAAAAAAAAAGGACCGAATAAAACGGTTTTGTACAAATTTACTGTCTCCTTACGAAGTTAAAATCAAGATATAATGATACTACACCTTATGTCTAGAATCCCTATTTCAATTTTGACTAAAATCCATTACATGATTTTGATTAAAGAGAGTGTCTAAAATTTCAGGCGTAACGGAGACTTAAGAAAAAATTGAAATTCAGGAAATCTTACTTAATTCGTGTTTATTAAACATGGTTCAAATTTAAAGCAAACCTAAAATATTTAAATTTAACCCTAACCCTAGCTCTAACCCTAACCAGACCGTTCCAGTTTATCATAAATTCTTATAACATTTTTTTTTACTAAAACGCCATTTAGAGTAAATATTACACAAAACCGAATTGATGGAAATAAAATTGAAATATTTCTAAACCTGAGAACGCCATCTGGTGTGCAGGAAATACAACCAAATAAATGAATAAAATTCTATAGAATAGTCCCAATAACCTCGACCGGAAATGAGGCCTGGAACAAAAGTCTCATTTTACATACATACATACATACATACATACATACATACATACATACATACATAAATGGCCGCACATCAGCGAAGAGTGTCCAGCGTTCCGGCTGGCCCCAAACTGCTCGAAGTGCAGCTGTTATTGAAAGGGTACGAAAAAAGAGATAATGTGGAACGCGACGGCGGAGATGAACACCATTTCAAAAGAAGACTTTCAGAGGTGTTTCCGGCAGTGGATGGATCGGTGGGCTAAGAGTGTACAAGCACAAGGGGCCTACTTTTGAAGGAGATTAGGGTCCCCAACCCCGTCACGCATTTAAAATGGTTTTTTGGGGGGCCTAAGATCGGATACTTTTTAGACAGGCATCGTATAATATAACATAATTTAAGACATTACGCATACATATGTTCAGAATTTGATGCACAAGTGCTCAGTAGTAATATGAAAAATACTTATAGCAAGTAAGCTACACAGAAAAGTTTACGTTTCCTTTATATGTGTTCACCGAAGAGTCCGTCATATTTTATGATAAATTTCCTCTACAATTTGAACTAAAACGCCATCTTGTATGAAGAAATTAGATTAAAAAACGAACAAACGAATTGATGGAAATAAAATGGAATATTTCCAAACCCTGTACCGGAAAAGAAGTTATATACGCACATATATGAAACATAGATATATAGATATAAGTACATCTATGTATGTGAGTGGGTGTGAGTTATCCCGGTTGATACGATGTTAGTGACGAATGCTGTGAGAGAGATATCGGCTGCATTTACTGAAACAACTGCCGCCGCCGCCGCCATCGCTGCTGCTGCTGCTTCTACCAACTTTCAATGGCGACGGTAGCGTTTGCAATTTCGTTTCGTCCCTGGCGGAGATGGATGCGATGTAATCGAAACGGACTCCATGTCTTTCTTTTTCGCAAGCTAAACATGACCATATATGGAAATACCACAGCCACCATTGAGACTCATTCACGAGTCGCTCTCTCTCTCTCTCTCTCTCTCTCTCTCTCTCTCTCTCTCTCTCTCTCTCTCTCTCTCTCTCTCTCTCTCTCTCTCTCTCTCCCGTTTTTTTTTTAATTTTCCTTATCTCTCGTACCAATGGCGGAAGTTAAGACGGTGGCGGCGGGCTGTACTGTTTCGCATCTGCAAGAAGATGAAAACGTTGATATAGAAAATGACTGAACGCTCGCCGGGAAGAAACGGACAAGAAGATACGGCCGGTCGAAAAAGGCGATCATTCAATCTGTGCGTTTTGTGACGAAAAAGCAGTTTGAACTTTTGGAGCTGATGAATCGTTTTTAACTTAAGCGTGACAGACCGATAACAATTCTGTTTCAAACTTAAGCCTGACAAACCGACGGAAATAGTGGTTAAAACTTAAGCGTGACAGATCAACGAAAATGCTGTTTATTACTTAAGTGTGACAGACCAACGAAAATGCTCTTTCTGACTTTAGCGTGACAGACCAACGAAAATGGTATTTCTGACTTTAGCGTGACAGACCAACGAGAATTTTATCTAAAAAAATAAGATGTATCTATTCAATCCATGCGCCAAGCGATGAAAATACCATTTCGAGCGGAAGCGTGACGGAGCGACCGACCGATGTGATAGAGATGTCATAGGTCGCCTCAAAGAAAAGGAAAGACAAAGAAAGCCAATAAATCCAAACCTAAATAAATTAATATTTTGATTGAAGAAAGAAAAGAAGATGCGAAATCCAATTCAAAAGAATTTGAATCTTAATATCAAACGAGACGAATTGGCATTTGTTATTTATAACGAATGACATCTTGTTACATCAGTAGCAGCAAGCAAATATTGTTTTGTGATAATATCAACTTTTGATTGGATAAGAGTATTAATATAGAAATTTTATTTCAGCCAATCAGATTTAAAAGAATTTGAATTCAAATACCAAACGAGATAAACGTAGCGATGAATTGACAACTATTATTTATAGCTAATGGCGTCTTCTTGCAAGAAAATGTCATCACCTGAATTGCAACTTGCTTTTAATGACAAGAGTAAAATACGTTTATTGCTGCGGACAATGAGTCGGGTTAGAAGAAAAGTTAATATAAAAATTGCCACTTGCAACTATTTTTTAAAAAACTTCATTAATATAAAGTTAGGTATGTTCATATATATATATATATATATATATATATATATATATATATATATATATATATATATATATATATATATATATAATAATGGTAATAATCCAGGTGAAAAATATCCACAGGGTGGTAATCCAGAGAATTTTAACCGGGTTTATAAAAAGTGCTCAATATCAAAATAGAGCTTTATATATGATAATTTTATTTACACAGACATGTACAAAATCTGCGACACTGGCATGTCGATGTTATCGATCAACAGTTACTATAAACTGAGATCTCATCAGGTTCTCTCCAAATATGATCTGAGGTTAAGATCGGATTCTAACTCTGCCTGATGAGATCTCAGTTTATAGTAACTGTTGATCGATAACATCGACATGCCAGTGTCGCAGATTTTGTACATGTCTGTGTAAATAAAATCATCATATATATATATATATATATATATATATATATATATATATATATATATATGATGATTTATTTTATTTGAAATAAATTTGGACAATCGTCGCATGTTTATCACTCTTTTTTCTTCTCTCTCTCTCTCTTTATATATATATATATATATATATATATATATATATATATATATATATATATATATATATATATATATATATAAAGAGAGAGAGAGAGAAGAAAAAAGAGTGATAAACATGCGACGATTGTCCAAATTTATTTCAAATTTCAATTGTTCAATGCAAGGTGTATTCAGTAATAAACTAGTGTTTATTATTCTTTCCTTAAGCCAAGGCTTTTCAAAGATAAGAGGAGATTTTCTTTGGACTAGATGTCATTTGCCTTGGTCCAGGAAGTTATCAAGAATGGCCAGCTTTTCTCTCTTCAATTCAATTTAAGTGCATTTGGATTTACTTTGAACACTTTCTCCACACTGCTCCTACGCAAAAGTTTTTTTCGCTTTCTACAATTCATCGGACATATTTTCAACGGAAATTTACCACCCGGACAAACCACATATCTTTTTTACGGAACTTTCTCTTTCACTGCATTTTTTTAATAATATTTTTCATATATTTTTCAAATATTTGAACTTTGTTTTTTTCGAAAGCTAACTTATCTATCTGTATTTCTCCTCTGATGATAAGATCTCGATCTTTGAAAAGCCTTGGCTCAAGGAAAGAATAATAAACACTAGTTTATTACTGAATACACCTTGCATTGAACAATTGAAATTTGAAATAAATTTGGACAATCGTCGCATATTTATCACTCTTTTTTCTTCTATCTCTACAATTGCTCTATCTCGTATATTAAGCTAAACCTCTTCATTGTAGGTTCCATCTACTAAAAGTTTTACTTTTGGTTTATATTTGATCCTACTATATATATATATATATATATATATATATATATATATATATATATATATATATATATATATATATATATATATATATTCCATGAAAAATGCCAGTATACTGAAATCATATGCCCTTAATAGGGTTAAGATCAAAATTCATATACACTAAATGTACAAAAGCAAGGAAATTACAAAATTTTTACACTTTTATTGTCATTAAGGGTATGACTACATATCAACCAAACCATTTCATTATCACATCACAACAGTATAAATCTCTATGCATGAGTGGATGAAGTGTGTGGGGTGCGCTGAAGAAAAATTCCTACCAGTAAAATACATAGCCCTGTTGTGCTCACATACCCTTAATGATAATAAAAGTGTACAAATTTGGGAGTTTCCTTGCTTTTGTACATTTAGTGTATATGAATCTTAACCCTATTAAGGGCATATGATTTCAGTATACTGGCATTTTTCATAGAATGTCACTACTTTTGTAAAGGCTATCCCTCAATACAATGCCTTCTCATAACTGATATAGTTGGTAGTTTGACTAATCAAGGTATATGGTAAACTGAAATTAAAATGCCATCAACTAGACCCTAGAACCTCTATCTCTGCCAAAAATCAGCCGAATACATCAAATAGTTGATGCGATACATGGTGGCACATACGTACGTACGTACACACAGATAACATGATTTCATGATTGAACTTTCTGGATCTCTAAGTTGCCTTGACTAATGATGCTGAAATTCGACACACTTATAGAACCTATCAAATAAAAATTTTGTGCAAAGTTTTAACTAATTTGGTGTATTGGTTTTTGAGTTATGATTGATCAAAGAAATGAGATTTCCAGCATAGGCCATTCGTAAAGTCTATTAAGGGATAGAGCGCTCTTGATATATATATATATATATATATATATATATATATATATATATATATATATATATATATATATATAGTTCGGCAGCAAGTCATTTCTTATACAAGCGTCAATATATATATATATATATATATATATATATATATATATATATATATATATATATATATATATATATATATATATATATATACTCTTTGTCAGTTTTTCTGATGATTTTGTGATGTTGCAGAGATGATATTGACATAAAAATGTTGTTTGGCACAAGACAAATGAAACGGATCGTAAAAAATATATCTCACAGAAACGTTATGTTTTTTGTAAATGTGAAAAAATAAAAATAAAAATAAAATAAAAACATGATTATTGGAATATAATATGAACCTGACTTATATATATATATATATATATATATATATATATATATATATATATATACTTTTAACTTTTAAAAACTTTTTTAAAAGAACTGTTTTTAAAAAGAACTTTTTTAAAAAACTTTTTCCAAATTTTGAATTTTGACTGTTCTTATCTGTCAACTTATCAATCAATCTGATGATAAGATTTTGATCTTTGAAAAGCCGTGCTTAAGGAATACAATTGAAAGAGAAGAGGAATAAATATTTTTATCTACTAAATGCTCCTTGTTCTGAACAACTGAAGATATCGATCTGTTTCTATTTACAGGTCTATCTATTTTTGACTATCTGACTCACCTTATTTTTGCTCTATCCAGTATATTGAGCTTTCCTCATCTCACAATAGGTCTAATTCTCTAAAAGTTATCTTTTAGTTATAAACCTTCATATATATATATATATATATATATATATATATACTTCACTCCAATTATTTGTGTATCATTAATTAATCACTAAATATTAAATTATTTATGAGCATATAAGTATATGCATATGCAATATGTATATATATGTGTGTAAGAGAGAGAAATAAATAATATTTATTAGTTTATTTATGTGTGAATGTATTTATTTATTTAATCATTTTTGTATCGTTAGTTAACCAATAATTATTACATTATATTTAAGCATATAAGTATATTCATATGCAAACATGCATATATATATATATATATATATATATATATATATATATATATATGTATATATATGTGTGTATATATATATGTATGCACACATATATATATGTATATATATGTATATATATGTATACATATATATATATATATACATATATATATGTATACATATATATATATGTATACATGTGTGTGTGTGTATATAGGTATATATATGTATTTCATGTATCCACATAAAATTTTATAAGATATCATTTTTTATGTATCAATTTTCAGTATTTACTTCAAGAGTGCTCGATACGTAAGTAGAGCTAGGTAGTAAGCTATGAAAATATATTTATGGCAATTAAGCTACACAGAGGCTCCCGTGTTTCATCCCCAGGGGGAAGTCTTCAGGCTAAAATGCATGGAGTTATTTTGCCGGGCGTTTTTATATACAAACACCCGGCAAACATAACTCCATGCTTTTAAGCCTGAAGACTCCCCCCCCTCCGGGGGGTGAAACGCGGAAGCCTCTGTGTAGCTTAATTGCCATAAATATATTTTCATAGCTTACTATATATATATATATATATATATATATATATATATATATATATATATATATATATATATATGTGTGGGGGGGTGTAAGAAAAGAGATGGGAAATGATATCTACTAGTTATTTATTTATATGTGAATGTATTTATTCCTATTTAGTTAATTATTTGTGTATCATTAATTAATCAATAATTATTAAATTATTTATGGGCTGATTTTATTTAAATTTCATCTGATGATCGTTTTGTGTCAAGCGTGAAACTTAAACTAATATACACTTTCTTGGCTTTCGGGATATTGAAGATGATACATGTCATTGAGTTTGTGTTAGAGTTAGAGTTAGAGTTGGAGTTAGGGTTAAGGTTAGGGTTAGGGTTAGGGTTAGGGTTAGGGTAAGGGTAAGGGTTAAGGTTAAGGTTAAGGTTAGGGTTAGGGTTAGGGTTAGGGTAAGGGTTAAGGTTAAGGTTAAGGTTAAGGTTAAGGTTAGGGTTAAGGTTAGGGTTAGGGTTAGGGTTAAGGTTAAGGTTAAGGTTAAGGTTAAGGTTAGGGTTAGGGTTAGGGTTAGGGTAAAGGTTAAGGTTAAGGTTAAGGTTAAGGTTAGGGTTAGGGTTAGGGTTAGGGTTAGGGTTAAGGTTAAGGTTAAGGTTAGGGTTAGGGTTAGGGTTAGGGTAAGGGTTAGGGTTAAGGTTAAGGTTAGGGTTAAGGTTAGGGTTAGGGTTAGGGTTAGGGTTAGGGTAAGGGTTAAGGTTAAGGTTAAGGTTAAGGTTAGGGTTAAGGTTAGGGTTAGGGTTAGGGTTAGGGTTAGGGTAAGGGTTAAGGTTAAGGTTAAGGTTAGGGTTAAGGTTAGGGTTAAGGTTAGGGTTAGGGTTAGGGTTAGGGTAAGGGTTAAGGTTAAGGTTAAGGTTAAGGTTAGGGTTAGGGTTAGGGTTAAGGTTAAGGTTAAGGTTAGGGTTAGGGTTAGGGTTAGGGTAAGGGTTAAGGTTAGGGTTAAGGTTAGGGTTAAGGTTAGGGTTAAGGTTAGGGTTAGGGTTAGGGGTAGGGTTAGGGTTGGGGTTAGGATATCGATAGAATTTTATTTCTGACATCGAAAGCTGATGATTCTTTCTTGAACAAGCTGCTTTGGAAGGATACGCCATCTATTATGTAAATGGCAGTTGTGTGTGTGAGGGTGGTCACCTAAAAGTCGGAAACTACGCAGGACCCAACCCCAAAGCTGATTTTTTTTTTCCGCATTGCATCGGACAGCATATGAACTCATTTATTATTGTAATATTTCTTCGTTTGTGGGTCAACTAGAAACAATTAGTCAGGGTTGAGGACTTTACATTTAGAGCGATATTTTCCATCGACCTTTGGTGTGAAAATGGTATTAATAATAGAGTTGCAATCCAAGTGATGATTGTTTTTTTTCAAAGAACCTGCTTTGCAAGGAGACGCCATTAGCTTTAAATAAAAACTGTCAATTCAAGTTCAAATTGCTTTTTCGTCACTAAACGCACAGATTGAACGATCGCCTTTTCCGACTGGCCGTATCTTCTTGTCGGTTTCTTCCCGGCGAGCGTTCAGTCATTTTCTATATCCGCGTTTTCATCTTCTTGCAGATGCGAAACAGTACAGCCCGCCGCCACCACCACCACCACCGTCTTAACTTCCGCCATTGGTACGAGAGATAAGGAAAATTTAAAAAACGAGAGAGAGAGAGAGAGAGAGAGACTCGTGAATGAGTCTCAATGGTGGCTGTGGTATTTCCATATATGGTCATGTTTAGCTTGCGAAAAAGAAAGACATGGAGTCCGTTTCGATTACATCGCATCCATCTCCGCCAGGGACGAAACGAAATTGCAAACGCTACCGTCGCCATTGAAAGTTGGTAGAAGCAGCAGCAGCGATGGCGGTGGCGGCAGTTGTTTCAGTAAATGCAGCCGATATCTCTCTCACAGCATTCGTCACTAACATCGTATCAACCGGGATAACTCACACCCACTCACATACATAGATGTACTTATATCTATATATCTATGTTTCATATATGTGCGTATATAACTTCTTTTCCGGTACAGGGTTGGAAATATTCCATTTTATTTCCATCAATTCGTTTGTTCGTTTTTTAATCTAATTTCTTTATACAAGATGGCGTTTTAGTTCAAATTGTAGAGGAAATTTATCATAAAATATGACGGACTCTTCGGTGAACACATATAAAGGAAACGTACACTTTTCTGTGTAGCTTACTTGCTATAAGTATTTTTCATATTACTACTGAGCACTTTTGTTAAGCTTTGAGGGGTAGAGCGTAACATCGTGGTAGACTATGAGTCATGAAGACATAGAAGAAAAGACAAGAATAGAATGGGGTAACAATAATACGTGTGTATTGCACAACTTTTATTCTCGGACTGAAGATACAATTTTGAAAGAACAAATTTGGCGCCTAATTTTCATGTCACGTGATACCTATGCAGCGCAGTAATTATCACGTAGTGCGGTGATCAGGTCGATGGCCTTATCACCACTAGGTTCAGTGGAACTATATTCAGTTGCCAATCTAACATACCCTCTTCAACTGATATATGTTCGTAATGTTTTTTGGTTTGTTTTAATACTTTTCACATTCATAGGCCTTAAAAAAAAAATTTTTGTTCACAATATAAAAGTTTGTTTGTACATTTGTTGTGTCATCAATAGTTTTCAAAAGTTTGTTTTTTTTTGTAATACCCTTTCACATTTATAGGCCTTAAAAAACACTTTTTTTGTTGTTTTCACTATTAAAGAAAGCTTGTTTTTGTTTTTTTGTTTTTGTTTTCAGAGTCCCATTAGTAAGTGTCTGAATTTTCCATTTTTAAATCTATTTGCTGGTTTGGTAAATATATCGGCTATGTTTTCTTCACTTGCAACGTGAATTAACTCAAGCGTATTATTTTGTAATTCGTCTCTAATGAAATGAAATCTAATACCTATGTGTGTTGATCTTTGGTGATTTACAGGGTTTTTGGCTAAGGTTATCGCGCTCTGATTTTCACAATATAATGAGAATGTATCGATTTTCTCGTTTAATAAATCTATCATTAGCGTTTTTAGGTATTTTCCTTCCCGTGTGGCTGCACTGATTGACATATATTCAGCCTCGCGAGTAGATAACGCGACTGTGGTCTGTTTTCGTGTTTTCCACGAAATTAATGACCCGTCGTCTGAGATTTTAAATCTATATCCAGTTATGCTTCGTCTATCCTGTGAGTTTGCCCAATCTACATCGCAAAAACCTATGATGTTTAAAGTACTTTTAGTGGGTTTGAATATTAATTGTTGATTGAGTGTGGCTTTTATATACCTTAGGGTGTGTTTAGCTAACAGCATGTGATTTTCGTATGGTTTATTCATATATTGTGATAGTTTTTTTACTATGAAACATAAGTCTGGCCTGGTGGCTGTCATTGCATATATTAAGCTTCCGACAATTTCTCTATATAGCTTTTCCTCTGCTAATTTCCTAGTTTCGTTACATAACTTTTTAATATTATTTTCGCTAGGTGTGTATTTAAGTTTACAATCTTTCATTCCAAATCTTTCTAATAATTTTTGAAGATATCGTTTTTGATGCATATCTATTGTTTTGTTTTCATATGTAAATTCTATGCCTAAAAAATATTTGATTTTGCCTTGATCTGTCATTTAAATTTTTTCTTTTAGAAGAGTTTTCGTATTTATCATATTTTCATTACATTTTGTCGCTATTAGTATGTCATCTACCCATACAATAATAATTGTATATTTGTCATTATATTGTGTATAAACACAAACGTCTGCCAATGATTGACTAAATCCGTTTTCTATTAGATGTGTGTGTAACAAATTATTCCAATTTCTACCACTTTGTCTTAAACCATATAGTGATTTATTTCATTCATACACTAATCTACGGGTTTTGTTTTTATTTTCTATTTTAAATCCTTTTGCCTGTTCCATGTAAAGTTCCGAATTTATCGGTGCGTTTAGATAGGCTGATTTTACGTCTAATTGATGTATTTTTAGATCGTATTGTGCCGCGATTTGCATAAACATTCTTATTGAAGTTAATTTTGCTGTTGGTGAGAATGTTTCTTCGTTATCTATGTTTGGATTTTGGACATCACCTTTTGCTAGTATACAGCCATCGTGCTGAGATTAGGGTTTTATTCTGAGGTAATTCAGTTGATTCAAATGTTTTCTTTTCTTTCAAAATGTCCATCTCCATTTTCATGGCCTTCTGCCAGTTTTCGGTACTATCTGAATTTATCGCTTCTTCGTGTGTACTTGGTACATTTCTTATGTGGTAACAATAATCTATCGTGTATTTTATTATTATTTTCGTCTTCCACAGAAGTAGTAACTGAAAATATTGGGAGAACGAAAACCCGCACAAAATATCTTAATGACTACTAAGCCATATTATGTTTCTGTTTATTGTGTGATAACTTAAAGACTCGTCTCACTGTAAGTCAATTAACTCCAACTATATATTATATTTTCGGATGTCATATTATGTTTCTGTTTATTGTGTGATAACTTAAAGACTCGTCTCACTGTAAGTCAATTAACTCCAACTATATATTATATTTCCAGAAGTCATATGATGTTTCTGTTTATTGTGTGATAACTTAAAAACTCGTCTCACTGTAAGTCAATTAACTCCAACTATATATTATATTTGCGGAAGTCATAATATGTTTCTGTTTATTGTGTGATAACTTAAAGACTCGTCTCACTGTACGTCAATTAACTCCAACTATATATTATATTTTCGGAAGTCATATTATGTTTCTGTTTATTGTATGATAACTTAAAGACTCGTCTCACTGTAAGTCAATAAACTCCAACTATATATTATATTTTCGGAAGTCATATTATGTTTCTGTTTATTGTGTGATAACTTAAAGACTCGTCTCACTGTAAGTCAATTAACTCCAACAATATATTATATTTACGGAAGTCATATTATGTTTCTGTTTATTGTGTGATAACTTAAAGACTCGTCTCACTGTAAGTCAATTAACTCCGACTATATATTATATTTCCGGAAGTCATATTATGTTTGTGTTTATTGTGTGATAACTTAAAGACTCGTCTCACTGTAAGTCAATTAACTCCAACTATATATTATATTTCCAGAAGTCATATTATATTTCTATTTATTGTGTGATAACTTAAAGACTCGTCTAACTGTAAGTCAATTAACTTCAACTATATATTATATTTCCGGAAGTCATATTATGTTTCTGTTTATTGTGTGACAACTTAAAGACTCGTCTCACTGTAAGTCACTTAACTCCAACTATATATTATATTCACGGAAGTCATATTATGTTTCTCTTTATTGTGTGATAACTTAAAGACTCGTCTCACTGTAAGTCAATTTACTCCAACTATATATTATATTTCCGGAAGTCATATTATGTTTCTGTTTATTGTGTGATAACTTAAATACTCGTCCTACTGTAAGTCAATTAACTCCAACTATATATTATATTTCCAGAAGTCATATTATGTTTCTATTTATTGTGTGATAACTTAAAGACTCGTCTAACTGTAAGTCAATTAACTCCAACTATATATTATATTTCCGGAAGTCATATTATGTTTCTGTTTATTGTGTGATAACTTAAAGACTCGTCTCACTGTAAGTCAATTAACCCCAACTATATATTATATCTCCGGAAGTTATATTATGTTTCTGTTTATTGTGTGATAACTTAAAGAATCGTTTCACTGTAAGTCAATACACTCCAACTATATATTATATTTCCAGAAGTCATATTATGTTTCTTTTTATTGTGTGATAACTTACAGACTTACATCACTGTAAGTCAATAAACTCTAACTATATATTATATTTCCGGAAGTCATATTATGTTTCTGTTTACTGTGTGATAACTTAAAGACTTGTATCACTGTAAGTCAATAAACCTCAACTATATATTATATTTCCGGAAGTCATATTATGTTTCTCTTTACTGTGTGATAACTTAAAGACTCTTCTCACTGTAAGTCAATAAACACCAACTATATATTATATTTTCGGAAGTCATATTATGTTTCTGTTTACTGTGTGATGACTTAAAGACTCGTCTCACTGTAAGTCAATTAACTCCAGCTATATATTATATTTACGGAAGTCATATTATGTTTCTGTTTATTGTGTGATAACTTAAAGACTCGTCTCACTGTAAGTCAATTAACTCCAAGTATATATTATATTTTCGGATGTCATATTATGTTTCTGTTTATTGTGTGATAACTTAAAGACTCGTCTCACTGTAAGTCTATTAACTTCAACTATATATGATATTTCCAGAAGTCATATTATGTTTCTGTTTATTGTGTGATAACTTAAAAACTCGTCTCACTGTAAGTCAATTAACTCCAACTATATATTATATTTGCGGAAGTCATAATATGTTTTTGTTTATTGTGTGATAACTTAAAGACTCGTCTCACTGTACGTCAATTAACTCCAACTATATATTATATTTTCGGAAGTCATATTATGTTTCTGTTTATTGTGTGATAACTTAAAGACTCGTCTCACTGTAAGTCAATTAACCCCAACTATATATTATATTCACGGAAGTCATATTATGTTTCTCTTTATTGTGTGATAACTTAAAGACTCGTCTCACTGTAAGTCAATTAACTCCAACTATATATTATATTTTCGGAAGTCATATTATGTTTCTGTTTATCGTATGATAACTTAAAGACTCGTCTCACTGTAAGTCAATTAACTCCAACTATATATTATATTTCCGGAAGTCATATTATGTTTGTGTTTATTGTGTGATAACTTAAAGACTCGTCTCACTGTAAGTCAATTAACTCCAACTATATATTATATTTCCGGAAGTCATATTATGTTTCTGTTTATTGTGTGATAACTAAAAGAATCGTTTCACTGTAAGTCAATACACTCCAACTATATATTATATTTCCGGAAGTCATATTATGTTTCTGTTTATTGTGTGATAACTTAAAGACTCGTCTCACTGTAAGTCAATTAACTCCAACTATATATTATATTTCCAGAAGTCATATGATGTTTCTGTTTATTGTGTGATAACTTAAAAACTCGTCTCACTGTAAGTCAATTAACTCCAACTATATATTATATTTGCGGAAGTCATAATATGTTTCTGTTTATTGTGTGATAACTTAAAGACTCGTTTCACTGTACGTCAATTAACTCCAACTATATATTATATTTTCGGAAGTCATATTATGTTTCTGTTTATTGTATGATAACTTAAAGACTCGTCTCACTGTAAGTCAATAAACTCCAACTATATATTATATTTTCGGAAGTCATATTATGTTTCTGTTTATTGTGTGATAACTTAAAGACTCGTCTCACTGTAAGTCAATTAACTCCAACTATATATTATATTTCCGGAAGTCATATTATGTTTCTGTTTATTGTGTGATAACTTAAAGACTCGTCTCACTATAAGTCAATTAACTCCGACTATATATTATATTTCCGGAAGTCATATTATGTTTGTGTTTATTGTGTGATAACTTAAAGACTCGTCTCACTGTAAGTCAATTAACTCCAACTATATATTATATTTCCAGAAGTCATATTATGTTTCTATTTATTGTGTGATAACTTAAAGACTCGTCTAACTGTAAGTCAACTAACTCCAACTATATATTATATTTCCGGAAGTCATATTATGTTTCTGTTTATTGTGTGACAACTTAAAGACTCGTCTCACTGTAAGTCACTTAACTCCAACTATATATTATATTCACGGAAGTCATATTATGTTTCTCTTTATTGTGTGATAACTTAAAGACTCGTCTCACTGTAAGTCAATTAACTCCAACTATATATTATATTTTCGAAAGTCATATTATGTTTCTGTTTATTGTGTGATAACTTAAAGACTCGTCTCACTGTAAGTCAATTAACTCCAACTATATATTATATTTCCGAAAGTCATATTATGTTTCTGTTTACTGTGTGATAACTTAAAGACTCGTCTAACTGTAAGTCAATTAACTCCAACTATATATTATATTTCCGGAAGTCATATTATGTTTCTGTTTATTGTGTGATAACTAAAAGACTCGTCTCACTGTAAGTCAATTAACCCCAACTATATATTATATCGCCGGAAGTTATATTATGTTTCTGTTTATTGTGTGATAACTTAAAGAATCGTTTCACTGTAAGTCAATACACTCCAACTATATATTATATTTCCAGAAGTCATATTATGTTTCTTTTTATTGTGTGATAACTTACAGACTTACATCACTGTAAGTCAATAAACTCTAACTATATATTATATTTCCGGAAGTCATATTATGTTTCTGTTTATTATGTGATAAGTTAAAGACTCTTCTCACTGTAAGTCAATTAATCCCAACTATATATTGTATTTCCGGAAGTCCTATTATGTGTCTGTTTATTGTGTGATAACTTAAAGACTCGTCTCACTGTAAGTCAATTAACTCCAACTATATATTATATTTCCAGAAGTCATATTATCTTTCTGTATATTGTGTGATAACTTAAAGACTCTTCTCACTGTAAGTTAATTAACGCCAACTATATATTATATTTCTGGAAGTCATATTATGTTTGTGTTTATTGTGTGATAACTTAAAGACTCGTCTCACTGTAAGTCAATTTACTCCAACTATATATTATATTTCCGGAAGTCATATTATGTTTCTGTTTATTGTGTGATAACTTAAAGACTCGTCTCACTGTAAGTCAATTAACTCCAACTATATATTATATTTTCGAAAGTCATATTATGTTTCTGTTTATTGTGTGATAACTTAAAGACTCGTCTCACTGTAAGTCAATTAACTCCAACTATATATTATATTTCCAGAAGTCATATTATGTTTCTATTTATTGTGTGAAAATTATATTTCATTACGGGAAGTCATATTATGTTTCTGTTTATTGTGTGATAACTTAAAAACTCGTCCTACTGTAAGTCAATTAACTCCAACTATATATTATATTTCCGAAAGTCATATTATGTTTCTGTTTACTGTGTGATAACTTAAAGACTTGTATCACTGTAAGTCAATAAACCCTAACTATATATTATATTTCCGGAAGTCATATTATGTTTCTCTTTACTGTGTGATAACTTAAAGACTCCTCTCACTGTAAGTCAATAAACTCCAACTATATATTATATTTTCGGAAGTCATATTATGTTTCTGTTTATTGTATGATAACTTAAAGACTCGTCTCACTGTAAGTCAATAAACTCCAACTATATATTATATTTTCGGAAGTCATATTATGTTTCTGTTTATTGTGTGATAACTTAAAGACTCGTCTCACTGTAAGTCAATTAACTCCAACTATATATTATATTTACGGAAGTCATATTATGTTTCTGTTTATTGTGTGATAACTTAAAGACTCGTCTCACTGTAAGTCAATTAACTCCGACTATATATTATATTTCCGGAAGTCATATTATGTTTGTGTTTATTGTGTGATAACTTAAAGACTCGTCTCACTGTAAGTCAATTAACTCCAACTATATATTATATTTCCAGAAGTCATATTATGTTTCTATTTATTGTGTGATAACTTAAAGACTCGTCTAACTGTAAGTCAATTAACTCCAACTATATATTATATTTCCGGAAGTCATATTATGTTTCTGTTTATTGTGTGACAACTTAAAGACTCGTCTCACTGTAAGTCACTTAACTCCAACTATATATTATATTCACGGAAGTCATATTATGTTTCTCTTTATTGTGTGATAACCTAAAGACTCGTCTCACTGTAAGTCAATTAACTCCAACTATATATTATATTTTCGAAAGTCATATTATGTTTCTGTTTATTGTGTGATAACTTAAAGACTCGTCTCACTGTAAGTCAATTAACTCCAACTATATATTATATTTCCAGAAGTCATATTATGTTTCTATTTATTGTGTGATAACTTAAAGACTCGTCTAACTGTAAGTCAATTAACTCCAACTATATATTATATTTCCGGAAGTCATATTATGTTTCTGTTTATTGTGTGATAACTAAAAGACTCGTCTCACTGTAAGTCAATTAACCCCAACTATATATTATATCTCCGGAAGTTATATTATGTTTCTGTTTATTGTGTGATAACTTAAAGAATCGTTTCACTGTAAGTCAATACACTCCAACTATATATTATATTTCCAGAAGTCATATTATGTTTCTTTTTATTGTGTGATGACTTACAGACTTACATCACTGTAAGTCAATAAACTCTAACTGTATATTATATTTCCGGAAGTCATATTATGTTTCTGTTTATTGTGTGATAACTTAAAGACGCGTCTCACTGTAAGTCAATTAACTCCAACTATATATTATATTTCCGGAAGTCATATTATGTTTCTGTTTATTGTGTGATAACTTTAAGACTCGTCTCACTGTAAGTCAATTAACTCCAATATATATTTCATTACGGGAAGTCATATTATGTTTCTGTTTATTGTGTGATAACTTAAAAACTCGTCCTACTGTAAGTCAATTAACTCCAACTATATATTATATTTCCGAAAGTAATATTATGTTTCTGTTTACTGTGTGATAACTTAAAGACTTGTATCACTGTAAGTCAATAAACCTCAACTATATATTATATTTCCGGAAGTCATATTATGTTTCTCTTTACTGTGTGATAACTTAAAGACTCCTCTCACTGTAAGTCAATAAACTCCAACTATATATTATATTTTCGGAAGTCATATTATGTTTCTGTTTATTGTATGATAACTTAAAGACTCGTCTCACTGTAAGTCAATAAACTCCAACTATATATTATATTTTCGGAAGTCATATTATGTTTCTGTTTATTGTGTGATAACTTAAAGACTCATCTCACTTTAAGTCAATTAACTCCAACTATATATTATATTTACGGAAGTCATATTATGTTTCTGTTTATTGTGTGATAACTTAAAGACTCGTCTCACTGTAAGTCAATTAACTCCGACTATATATTATATTTCCGGAAGTCATATTATGTTTGTGTTTATTGTGTGATAACTTAAAGACTCGTCTCACTGTAAGTCAATTAACTCCAACTATATATTATATTTCCAGAAGTCATATTATGTTTCTATTTATTGTGTGATAACTTAAAGACTCGTCTAACTGTAAGTCAATTAACTCCAACTATATATTATATTTCCGGAAGTCATATTATGTTTCTGTTTATTGTGTGATAACTAAAAGACTCGTCTCACTGTAAGTCAATTAACCCCAACTATATATTATATCTCCGGAAGTTATATTATGTTTCTGTTTATTGTGTGATAACTTAAAGAATCGTTTCACTGTAAGTCAATACACTCCAACTATATATTATATTTCCAGAAGTCATATTATGTTTCTTTTTATTGTGTGATAACTTACAGACTTACATCACTGTAAGTCAATAAACTCTAACTATATATTATATTTCCGGAAGTCATATTATGTTTCTCTTTATTGTGTGATAACTTAAAGACTCGTCTCACTGTAAGTCAATTAACTCCAACTATATATTGTATTTCCGGAAGTCCTACTATGTGTCTGTTTATTGTGTGATAACTTAAAGACTCGTCTCACTGTAAGTCAATTAACTCCAACTATATATTATATTTCCAGAAGTCATATTATCTTTCTGTATATTGTGTGATAACTTAAAGACTCTTCTCACTGTAAGTTAATTAACGCCAACTATATATTATATTTCTGGAAGTCATATTATGTTTGTGTTTATTGTGTGATAACTTAAAGACTCGTCTCACTGTAAGTCAATTTACTCATACTATATATTATATTTCCGGAAGTCATATTATGTTTCTGTTTATTGTGTGATAACTTAAAGACGCGTCTCACTGTAAGTCAATTAACTCCAACTATATATTATATTTCCGGAAGTCATATTATGTTTCTGTTTATTGTGTTATAACTTTAAGACTCGTCTCACTGTAAGTCAATTAACTCCAATATATATTTCATTACGGGAAGTCATATTATGTTTCTGTTTATTGTGTGATAACTTAAAAACTCGTCCTACTGTAAGTCAATTAACTCCAACTATATATTATATTTCCGAAAGTCATATTATGTTTCTGTTTACTGTGTGATAACTTAAAGACTTGTATCACTGTAAGTCAATAAACCTCAACTATATATTATATTTCCGGAAGTCATATTATGTTTCTCTTTACTGTGTGATAACTTAAAGACTCCTCTCACTGTAAGTCAATAAACACCAACTATATATTATATTTTCGGAAGTCATATTATGTTTCTGTTTACTGTGTGATAACTTAAAGACTCGTCTCACTGTAAGTCAATTAACTCCAGCTATATATTATATTTACGGAAGTCATATTATGTTTCTGTTTATTGTGTGATAACTTAAAGACTCGTCTCACTGTAAGTCAATTAACTCCAACTATATATTATATTTGCGGAAGTCATAATATGTTTCTGTTTATTGTGTGATAACTTAAAGACTCGTCTCACTGTACGTCAATTAACTCCAACTATATATTATATTTTCGGAAGTCATAATATGTTTCTGTTTATTGTGTGATAACTTAAAGACTCGTCTCACTGTACGTCAATTAACTCCAACTATATATTATATTTTCGGAAGTCATATTATGTTTCTGTTTATTGTGTGATAACTTAAAGACTCGTCTCACTGTAAGTCAATTAACCCCAACTATATATTATATTCACGGAAGTTATATTATGTTTCTCTTTATTGTGTGATAACTTAAAGACTCGTCTCACTGTAAGTCAATTAACTCCAACTATATATTATATTTTCGGAAGTCATATTATGTTTCTGTTTATTGTATGATAACTTAAAGACTCGTCTCACTGTAAGTCAATAAACTCCAACTATATATTATATTTTCGGAAGTCATATTATGTTTGTGTTTATTGTGTGATAACTTAAAGACTCGTCTCACTGTAAGTCAATTAACTCCAACTATATATTATATTTACGGAAGTCATATTATGTTTCTGTTTATTGTGTGATAACTTAAAGACTCGTCTCACTGTAGGTCAATTAACTCCGACTATATATTATATTTCCGGAAGTCATATTATGTTTGTGTTTATTGTGTGATAACTTAAAGACTCGTCTCACTGTAAGTCAATTAACTCCAACTATATATTATATTTCCAGAAGTCATATTATGTTTCTATTTATTGTGTGATAACTTAAAGACTCGTCTAACTGTAAGTCAATTAACTCCAACTATATATTATATTTCCGGAAGTCATATTATGTTTCTGTTTATTGTGTGACAACTTAAAGACTCGTCTCACTGTAAGTCACTTAACTCCAACTATATATTATATTCAAGGAAGTCATATTATGTTTCTCTTTATTGTGTGATAACTTAAAGACTCGTCTCACTGTAAGTCAATTAACTTCAACTATATATTATATTTCCAGAAGTCATATTATGTTTCAGTATATTGTGTGATAACTTAAAGACTCGTCTCATAGTAAGTCAATTAACTCCAACTATATATTATATTTTCGAAAGTCATATTATGTTTCTGTTTATTGTGTGATAACTTAAAGACTCGTCTCACTGTAAGTCAATTAACTCCAACTATATATTATATTTCCAGAAGTCATATTATGTTTCTATTTATTGTGTGATAACTTAAAGACTCGTCTAACTGTAAGTCAATTAACTCCAACTATATATTATATTTCCGGAAGTCATATTATGTTTCTGTTTATTGTGTGATAACTAAAAGACTCGTCTCACTGTAAGTCAATTAACCCCAACTATATATTATATCTCCGGAAGTTATATTATGTTTCTGTTTATTGTGTGATAACTTAAAGAATCGTTTCACTGTAAGTCAATACACTCCAACTATATATTATATTTCCAGAAGTCATATTATGTTTCTTTTTATTGTGTGATAACTTACAGACTTACATCACTGTAAGTCAATAAACTCTAACTATATATTATATTTCCGGAAGTCATATTATGTTTCTGTTTATTATGTGATAAGTTAAAGACTCTTCTCACTGTAAGTCAATTAATCCCAACTATATATTGTATTATGTTTCTGTTTACTGTGTGATAACTTAAAGACTTGTATCACTGTAAGTCAATAAACCTCAACTATATATTATATTTCCGGAAGTCATATTATGTTTCTCTTTACTGTGTGATAACTTAAAGACTCCTCTCACTGTAAGTCAATAAACACCAACTATATATTATATTTTCGGAAGTCATATTATGTTTCTGTTTACTGTGTGATAACTTAAAGACTCGTCTCACTGTAAGTCAATTAACTCCAGCTATATATTATATTTACGGAAGTCATATTATGTTTCTGTTTATTGTGTGATAACTTAAAAACTCGTCCTACTGTAAGTCAATTAACTCCAACTATATATTATATTTCCGAAAGTCATATTATGTTTCTGTTTACTGTGTGATAACTTAAAGACTTGTATCACTGTAAGTCAATAAACCCTAACTATATATTATATTTCCGGAAGTCATATTATGTTTCTCTTTACTGTGTGATAACTTAAAGACTCCTCTCACTGTAAGTCAATAAACTCCAACTATATATTATATTTTCGGAAGTCATATTATGTTTCTGTTTATTGTATGATAACTTAAAGACTCGTCTCACTGTAAGTCAATAAACTCCAACTATATATTATATTTTCGGAAGTCATATTATGTTTCTGTTTATTGTGTGATAACTTAAAGACTCGTCTCACTGTAAGTCAATTAACTCCAACTATATATTATATTTACGGAAGTCATATTATGTTTCTGTTTATTGTGTGATAACTTAAAGACTCGTCTCACTGTAAGTCAATTAACTCCGACTATATATTATATTTCCGGAAGTCATATTATGTTTGTGTTTATTGTGTGATAACTTAAAGACTCGTCTAACTGTAAGTCAATTAACTCCAACTATATATTATATTTCCGGAAGTCATATTATGTTTCTGTTTATTGTGTGATAACTAAAAGACTCGTCTCACTGTAAGTCAATTAACCCCAACTATATATTATATCTCCGGAAGTTATATTATGTTTCTGTTTATTGTGTGATAACTTAAAGAATCGTTTCACTGTAAGTCAATACACTCCAACTATATATTATATTTCCAGAAGTCATATTATGTTTCTTTTTATTGTGTGATAACTTACAGACTTACATCACTGTAAGTCAATAAACTCTAACTATATATTATATTTCCGGAAGTCATATTATGTTTCTGTTTATTATGTGATAAGTTAAAGACTCTTCTCACTGTAAGTCAATTAATCCCAACTATATATTGTATTTCCGGAAGTCCTATTATGTGTCTGTTTATTGTGTGATAACTTAAAGACTCGTCTCACTGTAAGTCAATTAACTCCAACTATATATTATAGTTCCAGAAGTCATATTATCTTTCTGTATATTGTGTGATAACTTAAAGACTCTTCTCACTGTAAGTTAATTAACGCCAACTATATATTATATTTCTGGAAGTAATATTATGTTTGTGTTTATTGTGTGATAACTTAAAGACTCGTCTCACTGTAAGTCAATTTACTCCAACTATATATTATATTTCCGGAAGTCATATTATGTTTCTGTTTATTGTGTGATAACTTAAAGACGCGTCTCACTGTAAGTCAATTAACTCCAACTATATATTATATTTCCGGAAGTCATATTATGTTTCTGTTTATTGTGTGATAACTTTAAGACTCGTCTCACTGTAAGTCAATTAACTCCAATATATATTTCATTACGGGAAGTCATATTATGTTTCTGTTTATTGTGTGATAACTTAAAAACTAGTCCTACTGTAAGTCAATTAACTCCAACTATATATTATATTTCCGAAAGTCATATTATGTTTCTGTTTACTGTGTGATAACTTAAAGACTTGTATCACTGTAAGTCAATAAACCCTAACTATATATTATATTTCCGGAAGTCATATTATGTTTCTCTTTACTGTGTGATAACTTAAAGACTCCTCTCACTGTAAGTCAATAAACTCCAACTATATATTATATTTTCGGAAGTCATATTATGTTTCTGTTTATTGTATGATAACTTAAAGACTCGTCTCACTGTAAGTCAATAAACTCCAACTATATATTATATTTTCGGAAGTCATATTATGTTTCTGTTTATTGTATGATAACTTAAAGACTCGTCTCACTGTAAGTCAATTAACTCCAACTATATATTATATTTACGGAAGTCATATTATGTTTCTGTTTATTGTGTGATAACTTAAAGACTCGTCTCACTGTAAGTCAATTAACTCCGACTATATATTATATTTCCGGAAGTCATATTATGTTTGTGTTTATTGTGTGATAACTTAAAGACTCGTCTCACTGTAAGTCAATTAACTCCAACTATATATTATATTTCCAGAAGTCATATTATGTTTCTATTTATTGTGTGATAACTTAAAGACTCGTCTAACTGTAAGTCAATTAACTCCAACTATATATTATATTTCCGGAAGTCATATTATGTTTCTCTTTACTGTGTGATAACTTAAAGACTCCTCTCACTGTAAGTCAATAAACACCAACTATATATTATATTTTCGGAAGTCATATTATGTTTCTGTTTACTGTGTGATAACTTAAAGACTCGTCTCACTGTAAGTCAATTAACTCCAGCTATATATTATATTTACGGAAGTCATATTATGTTTCTGTTTATTGTGTGATAACTTAAAGACTCGTCTCACTGTAAGTCAATTAACTCCAAGTATATATTATATTTTCGGATGTCATATTATGTTTCTGTTTATTGTGTGATAACTTAAAGACTCGTCTCACTGTAAGTCTATTAACTGCAACTATATATTATATTTCCAGAAGTCATATTATGTTTCTGTTTATTGTGTGATAACTTAAAAACTCGTCTCACTGTAAGTCAATTAACTCCAACTATATATTATATTTGCGGAAGTCATAATATGTTTCTGTTTATTGTGTGATAACTTAAAGACTCGTCTCACTGTACGTCAATTAACTCCAACTATATATTATATTTTCGGAAGTCATATTATGTTTCTGTTTATTGTGTGATAACTAAAAGACTCGTCTCACTGTAAGTCAATTAACCCCAACTATATATTATATCTCCGGAAGTTATATTATGTTTCTGTTTATTGTGTGATAACTTAAAGAATCGTCCTACTGTAAGTCAATTAACTCCAACTATATATTATATTTCCGAAAGTAATATTATGTTTCTGTTTACTGTGTGATAACTTAAAGACTTGTATCACTGTAAGTCAATAAACCTCAACTATATATTATATTTCCGGAAGTCATATTATGTTTCTCTTTACTGTGTGATAACTTAAAGACTCCTCTCACTGTAAGTCAATAAACTCCAACTATATATTATATTTCCAGAAGTCATATTATGTTTCTATTTATTGTGTGATAACTTAAAGACTCGTCTAACTGTAAGTCAATTAACTCCAACTATATATTATATTTCTGGAAGTCATATTATGTTTCTGTTTATTGTGTGACAACTTAAAGACTCGTCTCACTGTAAGTCACTTAACTCCAACTATATATTATATTCAAGGAAGTCATATTATGTTTCTCTTTATTGTGTGATAACTTAAAGACTCGTCTCACTGTAAGTCAATTAACTTCAACTATATATTATATTTCCAGAAGTCATATTATGTTTCAGTATATTGTGTGATAACTTAAAGACTCGTCTCATAGTAAGTCAATTAACTCCAACTATATATTATATTTTCGAAAGTCATATTATGTTTCTGTTTATTGTGTGATAACTTAAAGACTCGTCTCACTGTAAGTCAATTAACTCCAACTATATATTATATTTCCAGAAGTCATATTATGTTTCTATTTATTGTGTGATAACTTAAAGACTCGTCTAACTGTAAGTCAATTAACTCCAACTATATATTATATTTCCGGAAGTCATATTATGTTTCTGTTTATTGTGTGATAACTAAAAGACTCGTCTCACTGTAAGTCAATTAACCCCAACTATATATTATATCTCCGGAAGTTATATTATGTTTCTGTTTATTGTGTGATAACTTAAAGAATCGTTTCACTGTAAGTCAATACACTCCAACTATATATTATATTTCCAGAAGTCATATTATGTTTCTTTTTATTGTGTGATAACTTACAGACTTACATCACTGTAAGTCAATAAACTCTAACTATATATTATATTTCCGGAAGTCATATTATGTTTCTGTTTATTATGTGATAAGTTAAAGACTCTTCTCACTGTAAGTCAATTAATCCCAACTATATATTGTATTTCCGGAAGTCCTATTATGTGTCTGTTTATTGTGTGATAACTTAAAGACTCGTCTCACTGTAAGTCAATTAACTCCAACTATATATTATATTTCCAGAAGTCATATTATCTTTCTGTATATTGTGTGATAACTTAAAGACTCTTCTCACTGTAAGTTAATTAACGCCAACTATATATTATATTTCTGGAAGTCATATTATGTTTGTGTTTATTGTGTGATAACTTAAAGACTCGTCTCACTGTAAGTCAATTAACTTCAACTATATATTATATTTCCAGAAGTCATATTATGTTTCAGTATATTGTGTGATAACTAAAAGACTCGTCTCACTGTAAGTCAATTAACTCCAATATATATTTCATTACGGGAAGTCATATTATGTTTCTGTTTATTGTGTGATAACTTAAAAACTCGTCCTACTGTAAGTCAATTAACTCCAACTATATATTATATTTCCGAAAGTCATATTATGTTTCTGTTTACTGTGTGATAACTTAAAGACTTGTATCACTGTAAGTCAATAAACCTCAACTATATATTATATTTCCGGAAGTCATATTATGTTTCTCTTTACTGTGTGATAACTTAAAGACTCCTCTCACTGTAAGTCAATAAACACCAACTACATATTATATTTTCGGAAGTCATATTATGTTTCTGTTTACTGTGTGATAACTTAAAGACTCGTCTCACTGTAAGTCAATTAACTCCAGCTATATATTATATTTACGGAAGTCATATTATGTTTCTGTTTATTGTGTGATAACTTACAGACTCGTCTCACTGTAAGTCAATTAACTCCAAGTATATGTTATATTTTCGGATGTCATATTATGTGTCTGTTTATTGTGTGATAACTTACAGACTCGTCTCACTGTAAGTCAATTAACTCCAACTATATATTATATTTCCGGAAGTCATATTATGTTTCTGTTTATTGTGTGATAACTTAAAGACTCGTCTCACTGTAAGTCAAATAACTCCAACTATATATTATATTTCCGGAAGTCATATTATGTTTCTGTTTATTCTGTAATAACTTAAAGACTCGTCTCACTGTTAGTCAATTAACTCCAAATATATATTATATTTCCAGAAGTCATATTATGTTTCTGTTTATTGTGTGATAACTTAAAGACGTGCCTCACTGTTAGTCAATTAACTTCAACGATATATTATATTTCCAGAAGTCATATTATGTTTTTGTTTATTGTGTGATAACTTAAAGACTCGTCTCACTGTAAGTCAATTAACTCCAACTATATATTATATTTCCAGAAGTCATATTATGATTCTGTTTATTGTGTGATAACTTAAAGACGTGCCTCACTGTAAGTCAATTAACTTCAACGATATATTATATTTCCAGAAGTCATATTATGTTTCTGTTTATTGTGTGATAACTTAAAGACTCGTCTCACTGTAAGTCAATTAACTCCAACTATATATTATATTTCCGGAAGTCATATTATGTTTCTGTTTATTGTGTGATAACCTAAAGACTCGTCTCACTGTAAGTCAATTAACTCCAACTATATATTATATTTCCAGAAGTCATATTATGTTTCTGTATATTGTGTGATAACTTAAAGACTCGTCTCACTGTAAGTTAATTAACGCCAACTATATATTATATTTCTGGAAGTCATATTATGTTTGTGTTTATTGTGTGATAACTTAAAGACTCGTCTCACTGTAAGTCAATTTACTCCAACTATATATTATATTTCCGGAAGTCATATTATGTTTCTGTTTATTGTGTGATAACTTAAAGACGCGTCTCACTGTAAGTCAATAAACTCCAACTATATATTATATTTCCGGAAGTCATATTATGTTTCTGTTAATTGTGTGATAACTTTAAGACTCGTCTCACTGTAAGTCAATTAACTCCAATATATATTTCATTACGGGAAGTCATATTATGTTTCTGTTTATTGTGTGATAACTTAAAAACTCGTCCTACTGTAAGTCAATTAACTCCAACTATATATTATATTTCCGAAAGTCATATTATGTTTCTGTTTACTGTGTGATAACTTAAAGACTTGTATCACTGTAAGTCAATAAACCTCAACTATATATTATATTTCCGGAAGTCATATTATGTTTCTCTTTACTGTGTGATAACTTAAAGACTCGTCTCACTGTAAGTCAATAAACACCAACTATATATTATATTTTCGGAAGTCATATTATGTTTCTGTTTACTGTGTGATAACTTAAAGACTCGTCTCACTGTAAGTCAATTAACTTCAACTATATATTATATTTCCAGAAGTCATATTATGTTTCTGTTTATTGTGTGATAACTTAAAAACTCGTCTCACTGTAAGTCAATTAACTCCAACTATATATTATATTTGCGGAAGTCATAATATGTTTCTGTTTATTGTGTGATAACTTAAACACTCGTCTCACTGTACGTCAATTAACTCCAACTATATATTATATTTTCGGAAGTCATATTATGTTTCTGTTTATTGTGTGATAACTTAAAGACTCGTCTCACTGTAAGTCAATTAACCGCAACTATATATTATATTCACGGAAGTCATATTATGTTTCTCTTTATTGTGTGATAACTTAAAGACTCGTCTCACTGTAAGTCAATAAACTCCAACTATATATTATATTTCCGGAAGTCATATTATGTTTCTGTATATTGTGTGATAACTTAAAGACTCGTCTCACTGTAAGTCAATTAACTCCAACTATATATTATATTTCCGGAAGTCATATTATGTTTCTGTTTATTGTGTGATAACTTAAAAACTCGTCTCACTGTAAATCAATTAACACCAATTATATATTATATTTCCGGAAGTCATATTATGTTTCTGTTTATTGTGTGATAACTTAAAAACTCGTCTCACTGTAAGTCAATTAACTCCAACTATATATTATATTTCCGGAAGTCATATTATCTTTCTGTATATTGTGTGATAACTTAAAGACTCTTCTCACTGTAAGTCAATTAACTCCAACTATATATTATATTTCCGGAAGTCATATTATCTTTCTGTATATTGTGTGATAACTTAAAGACTCTTCTCACTGTAAGTCAATTAACTCCAACTATATATTATATTTCCGGAAGTCATATTATGTTTCTGTTTATTGTGTGATAACTTAAAGACTCGTTTCACTGTAAGTCAATTAACTCCAACTATATATTATATTTCCGGAAGTCATATTATGTTTGTGTTTATTGTGTGATAACTTAAAGACTCGTCTCACTGTAAGTCAATTAACTCCAACTATATATTATATTTCCGGAAGTCATATTATGTTTGTGTTTATTGTGTGATAACTTAAAGACTCGTCTCACTGTAAGTCAATTAACTCCAACTATATATTATATTTCCGGAAGTCATATTATGTTTGTGTTTATTGTGTGATAACTTAAAGACTCGTCTCACTGTAAGTTAATTAACTCCAACTATATATTATATTTCCGGAAGTCATATTATGTTTCTGTTTATTGTGTGATAACTTACAGACTCGTCTCACTGTAAGTCAATTAACTCCAACTATATATTATATTTCCGGAAGTCATATTATGTTTGTGTTTATTGTGTGATAACTTAAAGACTCGTCTCACTGTAAGTCAATTAACTCCAAGTATATATTATATTTCCGGAACTCATATTATGTTTCTGTTTATTGTGTGATAACTTAAAGACACGTCTCACTGTAAGTCAATTAACTCCAACTATGTATTATATTTCCGGAACTCATATTATGTTTCTGTTTATTGTGTGATAACTTAAAGACTCGTCTCACTGTAAGTCAATTAACTCCAACTATATATTATATTTCCGGAACTCATATTATGTTTCTGTTTATTGTGTGATAACTTAAAGACTCGTCTCACTGTAAATCAATTAACTCCAACTATATATTATATTTCCGGAAGTCATATTATGTTTGTGTTTATTGTGTGATAACTTAAAGACTCGTCTCACTTTAAGTTAATTAACTCCAACTATATATTATATTTCCGGAAGTTATATTATGTTTGTGTTTATTGTGTTATAACTTAAAGACTCGTCTCACTGTAAGTCAATGAACTCCAACTATATATTATATTTCCGGAAGTCATATTATGTTTCTGTTTATTGTGTGATAACTTAAAGACTCGTCTCACTGTAAGTAAATAAACTCCAACTATATATTATATTTCCGGAAGTCATATCATGTTTCTGTTTATTGTGTGATAACTTAAAGACTCGTCTCACTGTAAATCAATTAACACCAATTATATATTATATTTCCGGAAGTAATATTATGTTTCTGTTTATTGTGTGATAACTTACAGACTCGTCTCACTGTAAGTCAATTAACTCCAACTATATATTATATTTCCGGAATTCATATTATGTTTCTGTTTATTGTGTGATAACTTAAAGACTCGTCTCACTGTAAGTCAATTAACTCCAACTATATATTATATTTCCGGAAGTCATATTATGTGTCTGTTTATTGTGTGATAACTTACAGACTCGTCTCACTGTAAGTCAATTAACTCCAACTATATATTATATTTCCGGAAGTCATATTATGTTTCTGTTTATTGTGTGATAACTTAAAGACTCGTCTCACTGTAAGTCAAATAACTCCAACTATATATTATATTTCCGGAAGTCATATTATGTTTCTGTTTATTCTGTAATAACTTAAAGACTCGTCTCACTGTTAGTCAATTAACTCCAAATATATATTATATTTCCAGAAGTCATATTATGTTTCTGTTTATTGTGTGATAACTTAAAGACGTGCCTCACTGTTAGTCAATTAACTTCAACGATATATTATATTTCCAGAAGTCATATTATGTTTTTGTTTATTGTGTGATAACTTAAAGACTCGTCTCACTGTAAGTCAATTAACTCCAACTATATATTATATTTCCAGAAGTCATATTATGATTCTGTTTATTGTGTGATAACTTAAAGACGTGCCTCACTGTAAGTCAATTAACTTCAACGATATATTATATTTCCAGAAGTCATATTATGTTTCTGTTTATTGTGTGATAACTTAAAGACTCGTCTCACTGTAAGTCAATTAACTCCAACTATATATTATATTTCCGGAAGTCATATTATGTTTCTGTTTATTGTGTGATAACCTAAAGACTCGTCTCACTGTAAGTCAATTAACTCCAACTATATATTATATTTCCAGAAGTCATATTATGTTTCTGTATATTGTGTGATAACTTAAAGACTCGTCTCACTGTAAGTTAATTAACGCCAACTATATATTATATTTCTGGAAGTCATATTATGTTTGTGTTTATTGTGTGATAACTTAAAGACTCGTCTCACTGTAAGTCAATTTACTCCAACTATATATTATATTTCCGGAAGTCATATTATGTTTCTGTTTATTGTGTGATAACTTAAAGACTCATCTCACTGTAAGTCAATAAACTCCAACTATATATTATATTTCCGGAAGTCATATTATGTTTCTGTTAATTGTGTGATAACTTTAAGACTCGTCTCACTGTAAGTCAATTAACTCCAATATATATTTCATTACGGGAAGTCATATTATGTTTCTGTTTATTGTGTGATAACTTAAAAACTCGTCCTACTGTAAGTCAATTAACTCCAACTATATATTATATTTCCGAAAGTCATATTATGTTTCTGTTTACTGTGTGATAACTTAAAGACTTGTATCACTGTAAGTCAATAAACCTCAACTATATATTATATTTCCGGAAGTCATATTATGTTTCTCTTTACTGTGTGATAACTTAAAGACTCGTCTCACTGTAAGTCAATAAACACCAACTATATATTATATTTTCGGAAGTCATATTATGTTTCTGTTTACTGTGTGATAACTTAAAGACTCGTCTCACTGTAAGTCAATTAACTTCAACTATATATTATATTTCCAGAAGTCATATTATGTTTCTGTTTATTGTGTGATAACTTAAAAACTCGTCTCACTGTAAGTCAATTAACTCCAACTATATATTATATTTGCGGAAGTCATAATATGTTTCTGTTTATTGTGTGATAACTTAAACACTCGTCTCACTGTACGTCAATTAACTCCAACTATATATTATATTTTCGGAAGTCATATTATGTTTCTGTTTATTGTGTGATAACTTAAAGACTCGTCTCACTGTAAGTCAATTAACCGCAACTATATATTATATTCACGGAAGTCATATTATGTTTCTCTTTATTGTGTGATAACTTAAAGACTCGTCTCACTGTAAGTCAATTGACTCCAACTATATATTATATTTTCGGAAGTCATATTATGTTTCTGTTTATCGTATGATAACTTAAAGACTCGTCTCACTGTAAGTCAATTAACTCCAACTATATATTATACTTTCGGAAGTCATATTATGTTTCTGTTTATCGTATGATAACTTAAAGACTCGTCTCACTGTAAGTCAATTAACTCCAACTATATATTATATTTCCGGAAGTCATATTATGTTTGTGTTTATTGTGTGATAACTTAAAGACTCGTTTCACTGTAAGTCAATTAACTCCAACTATATATTATATTTCCGGAAGTCATATTATGTTTCTGTTTATTGTGTGATAACTAAAAGAATCGTTTCACTGTAAGTCAATACACTCCAACTATATATTATATTTCCGGAAGTCATATTATGTTTCTGTTTATTGTGTGATAACTTAAAGCTTCGTTTAACTGTAAGTCAATTAACTCCAACTATATATTATATTTCCAGAAGTCATATTATTTTTCTGTTTATTGTGTGATAATTTTAAAACTCGTCTCACTGTAAGTCAATTAACTACAACTATATATTATATTTCCGGAAATCATATTATGTTTCTGTTTATTGTGTGATAACTTAAAGACTCGTTTCACTGTAAGTCAATTAACTCCAACTATATATTATATTTCCGGAAGTCATATTATGTTTCTGTTTATTGTGTGATAACTTAAAAACTCGTCTCACTGTAAGTCAATTAACTCCAACTATATATTATATTTCCAGAAGTCATATTATGTTTCTGTTTATTGTGTGATAACTTAAAAACTCGTCTCACTGTAAGTCAATTAACTCCAACTATATATTATATTTCCGGAAATCATACTATGTTTCTGTTTATTGTGTGATAACTTAAAGACTCGTTTCACTGTAAGTCAATTAACTCCAACTATATATTATATTTTTGTAAGTCATATTATGTTTCTGTTTATTGTGTGATAACTTAAAAACTCGTCTCACTGTAAGTCAATTAACTCTAACTATATATTATATTTCCAGAAGTCATATTATGTTTCTGTTTATTGTGTGATAACTTAAAGACTCGTCTCACTGTAAGTCAATTAACTCCAACTATATATTATATTTCTGGAAATCATATTATGTTTCTGTTTATTGTGTGATAACTTAAAGACTCGTTTCACTGTAAGTCAATTAACTCCAACTATATATTATATTTCCGGAAGTCATATTATGTTTCTGTTTATTGTGTGATAACTTAAAGACTCGTCTCACTGTAAGTCAATTAACTCCAACTATATATTATATTTCCGGAAGTCATATTATGTTTCTGTTTATTGTGTGATAACTTAAAGACTCGTCTCACTGTAAGTAAATAAACTCCAACTGTATATTATATTTCCGGAAGTCATATTATGTTTCTGTTTATTGTGTGATAACTTAAAGACTCGTCTCACTGTAAGTAAATAAACTCCAACTATATATTATATTTCCAGAAGTCATATTATGTTTCTGTTTATTGTGTGATAACTTAAAGACTTGCCTCACTGTAAGTAAATAAACTCCAACTATATATTATATTTCCGGAAGTCATATTATGTTTCTGTTTATTGTGTGATAACTTAAAGACTCGTCTCACTGTGAGTAAATAAACTACAACTATATATTATATTTCCGGAAGTCATATTATGTTTCTGTTTATTGTGTGATAACTTAAAGACTCGTCTCACTGTAAGTAAATAAACTCCAACTGTATATTATATTTCCGGAAGTGATATTATGTTTCTGTTTATTGTGTGATAACTTAAAGACTCGTCTCACTGTAAGTAAATAAACTCCAACTATATATTATATTTCCAGAAGTCATATTATGTTTCTGTTTATTGTGTGATAACTTAAAGACTTGCCTCACTGTAAGTAAATAAACTCCAACTATATATTATATTTCCGGAAGTCATATTATGTTTCTGTTTATTGTGTGATAACTTAAAGACTCGTCTCACTGTGAGTAAATAAACTACAACTATATATTATATTTCCGGAAGTCATATTATGTTTCTGTTTATTGTGTGATAACTTAAAGACTCGTCTCACTGTAAGTAAATAAACTTCAACTATATATTGTATTTCCAGAAGTCATATTATGTTTCTGTTTATTGTGTGATAACTTAAAGACTTGCCTCACTGTAAGTCAATTAACTCCAACTATATATTATATTTCAAGAAGTCATGTTATGTTTTTGTTTATTGTGTGATAACTCAAAGACTCTTCTCACTGTAAGTCAATTAACTCCAACTATATATAATATTTACAGAAGTCATATTATGTTTCTGTTTATTGTGTGATAACTTAAAGACTTGCCTCACTGTAAGTCAATTAACTCCAACTATATATTATATTTCCAGAAGTCAAGTAATGTTTCTGTTTATTATGTGATAACTTAAAGACTCGTCTCACTGTAAATCAATTAACACCAATTATATATTATATTTTCAGAACCCATATTATGTTTCTGTTTATTGTGTGATAACTTAAAGACTGTAAGTTAATTAACTCCAACTATATTTAATATTTCCGAAGTCATATTATTTTTCTGTTTATTGTGTGATAACTTAAAGACTCGTTTCACTGTAAGTCAATTAACTCTAACTATATATTTCATTACCGAAAGTCATATTATGTTTCTGTTTATTGTGTGATAACTTCCTGACATCAGATGAAATATTCGTCTATGCCAGGATCAAAACAGAATCCATCTTGTCGTCATGCAACCTTGTCTTCAAATTAATTTTAGTATATTTCATTTCGAAAATAAAAGTTGTTCACAGTTTTGCATAAGCCATAATGTTTTTTTTTAATCTTTTCCTTTGAGCAATATATATTTTCTATACAAGTCAGCACTTGATTCGAAAAAAAACTTCGATCTTAAAGACTCGTCTCACTGTAAGTCAATTAACTCCAACTATATATTATATTTCCAGAAGTCATGTTATGTTTCTGTTCATTGTCACTTGATCTCCAACGTCTATTTCAAATTACTCAAAGGAATTTTATATTTCCGAAAGTCATATTATATTTCTGGAAGTCAGAAAAACGATTCTGGAGCCATGACGGTTTTAGATCTACTTTCTAAGTATTACGGTTTTGAGCCAGGTTCTTAGTATCAGAGTTTTTGAGACATCTTTTACGTATGACAAATTTTGATCAACCTTCTACGTATGACCGTTCTGGAGCCATTTCTATGTATGACGGTTTAGATTCCCCTTTTAAGTATGACGGTCTTTGAGATAATTTTTAAAGATGACGGTTTTTGAACCACTTTCAAAGTATGACGGTTTTTGAACCACTTTCTAAGTATGACGATTTTTGAGCCACCTTCTACGTATGACGGTTTTAGAGACATCATTAACGTATGACGGTTTTTGAGCCACCTTCTACGTATTGCGTTTTTGAGACACCTTATAAGTATGACGGTTTTTGAGCCATTTTCTACGGATTTATGGCAACTTTCAAAGTATGACGATTTTTGTGCCACCTTCTACATATAGCGGTGTTTGAGCCACCCTCTACGTATGCCGGTTTTGAGCAACTTTCTAAGTATGGCGGTTTTAAGCCACTTTCTTCGTATAACGGTTTTTGAGACACCTTAGAAGTATGACGGTTTTTGAGCCATTTTCTACGTAGGACGGGTTTTAGCAACTTTCCAATTAAGACGGTTTTTGAGACATCCTCTACGTATGACGATTTTGATCAACCTTCTACGTATGACCGTTTTTGGAGCCACTTTCTAAGTTTTTAGGCGCTTTCTTAGTATGAAGGTTTTTAGGCGCTTTCTTAGTATGAAGGTTTTCAGAAACCTAAGTATGACGTCTTTTGAGCCACCTTCTACGTATGACGTTTCTTGAGCCACTTTATAAGTATGACGGTTTGAGATCCACTTTCTATGTATGACGGTTTTTAGCAACTTCCAATTATGAGGGTTTTGGAGATATCCTCTACGTATGACAGTTTTGATCAACTTCTACGTATGACTGTTTTGATCAACTTCTACGTATGACGGTTTTGATCAACTTCTACGTATGACTGTTTTGATCAACTTCTACGTATGACGGTTTTGATCAACTTCTACGTATGACTGTTTTGATCAACTTCTACGTATGACGGTTTTGATCAACTTCTACGTATGACTGTTTTGATCAACTTCTACGTATGACTGTTTTGATCAACTCCTACGTATGACGGTTTTGATCAACTTCTACGTATGACTGTTTTGGAGCCACTTTCTAAGTATGACGGTTTTTTCCCATTTTCTACGTAGGACGGGTTTTAGCCACTTTCTAAGTATAACAGTTTTCGAGCCACCTTTTACGTGTGACGGTTTTTGAGCCACATTCTACGTGTGACAGTTTTTAGCCACTTTCCAGTTATGGCGGTGTTGATCAACCTTCTACGTATGATTGTTTTAGGGCCACTTTCTAAGTATGACGGTTGTAGCCACCTTTTACGTAGGACGGTTTAAATACACTTTCTACGTATGACTGTTGTTGGGCAACTTTCTAAGTATTACAGTTTTTTAGCTATGTTTTACGTATGACGGTTCTGAGGCCACTATCTAAGTATGCCGACTTTTTAGCCACCTTCTATGTATGCCGATTCTGGAGCCACTTCTACCTATGACGATTGTTAGCAACCTTTTTAGTATGACGATTTTGAGCCACTTTCTACGTATGACAATTTTTAGCCACTTTCTAATTATGACGTCGTTTTTAGCCACCTTCTACGTATGACGTTTTTTAAACACTTTCTAAGTATGACGGTTTTGAGCCACTTTCAAAATATGACGGTTTTTGGGCCACTGTCCCAGTATGACGGATTTATGGCCACTTTCAAAGTATGACGATTTTTGTGCCACCTTCTACATATAGCGGTGTTTGAGCCACCCTCTACGTATGCCGGTTTTAAGCCACTATCCAAGTATGACGGTTATTCAGTTACATTCTACGTATGACGGTTTTGAGCCATACTCTACGTATGACGATTTTTTAGCAACCTTCTAAGTATGGCGGGTTTAAACCACTTTCTAAGTATGACGGTTTTAAGCCACTTTCTAAGTATGACGATTTTTGAGCAACCTTCTAAGTATGGCGGTTTTAAGCCACTTTCTAAGTATGACGGTTTTTGAGACACCTTATAAGTATGACGGTTTAAGCCACTTTCTAAGTATGACGGTTTTAAGCCACTTTCTAAGTATGACGGTTTTTGAGACACCTTATAAGTATGACGGTTTAAGCCACTTTCTAAGTATGACGGTTTTAAGCCACTTTCTAAGTATGACGGTTTTTGAGACACCTTATAAGTATGACGGTTTAAGCCACTTTCTAAGTATGGCGGTTTTAAGCCACTTTCTAAGTATGACGGTTTTTAAGCCACTTTCTAAGTATTGCGGTTTTTAGCCACTTTCTAAGTATGACGGTTTTTAAGCCACTTTCTAAGTATGACGGGTTTTAAGCCACTTTCTAAGTATGGCGGTTTTAAGCCACTTTCTAAGTATGACGGTTTTTAAGCCACTTTCTAAGTATGACGGTTTTTGAGACACCTTATAAGTATGACGGTTTTTGAGCCACCTTCTACGTATGACGGTTTTTAGCCACTTTCTAAGTGTAAAAAGTTCCCCATTCGATCCTGCGTCACGAAACCAAATGTAACACAGGACCCCACTCGATTCTTTCACCCGGGGGTATCGTTGTCGGCCACTCACGCACAGGTGTTTGATACCCCGGTCACGGTGCCGAGTAAAACAGATACCTCACTCTGCTCCGGTGTCACTGAACCACTTGTAACATAGGTGGTCCACTCGTATCTCTATCGCTGTGCCCACAAGTCTGGTTCTCTGCGCAGAAATCTTTCTAGACTGTTAACACCCTCTTTGGCCAGTGATCGTCAATAGTGGCTGTAAAAAAACCAAGATGTGTCGAATCTCCTCCAGGTCGGATGATGATGGCGATGATGATGATCTCGTGATTCTGTGAAGGCAAGGTTACACAAACAGAGCAAATAGACAATAGGAATAATTCAAACTCAGCGGTTTCTTTTGGTATCAAATAATTATTAAAAACAATTAAAAGAACGAATTAATTTTACACTTGAATTTTAGAGTCTATTGTTTTGGTAAAATGTCTTTGTTTACTAAACTAGTTCGTCGTCGTCTCTCTCTCTCTCTCTCTCTCTCTCTCTCTCTCTCTCTCTCTCTCTGCGCGAGAACCCATTTACGATTTCAAGTCCTTAAATAAGTTGTAACTTGTCTACTGAAAACGATTGCTGAGCACGGGGGAGGGGGAGAGCTCCGGCCAGCACGACCCCGCGAGGTTCTGCGACCGACATGGGTCGAATCCCAGGTCTGACTGTGTGTCTACTCAAAACAAAAACCTTTCTTTTCCCAAAGGGGCATATTGTAACACTCTCTCTTCCTCTTTGTGTTTTTCCTCCTCTTTCGGAGTCGGGGCGGTGTGGGATATACTGATTTACCCTCTTTCTCTCTCAACCATCCCTCTTCTCTAGTCCCTCTCCCTCTCTTGGTGGTTTGAGGAGAGGCGGTACAGACGATACAACACGGGTAATTACAATTCCCCACTTAGGCTGTTTTCTTTCCTGTTATCGTAAAAGACTTATTCTCTCTCTATATATATATGGGGGGCGTTTGCGCGCGCGATCCCCCACGAGCTGATATTCATCAGTGACTAAGAGATTCTTGACCAAAATTGTCCTGCTGCTCAAACTCATCGTCGTACAGACTTAATTGCTATAGACAACTTTAGGAATCTTTCCAGATTTTTCGGCGCCACCATTTCCCTTCTCCTGGATGGCCGATTTGGGTTGAATATATACTGGTGGTAACACTCTACTTCATGTATACGTAGGGTCCTAATTATTGCCAAGATTCATGCCAGTGCGCCCTGGGTACCGATCTCCGTCGGTCATAATCGTTGTGTCATATAAGTATGACGGGTCTTTAGCCACCTTCTACGTATAACTGTTGTTGGGCCACTTCCTTAGTATGTCGGTTTTTAGCCACTTTCGAAGAATGAAGGTTCTGGAGAC
>OY744549.1:670930-676626 GCA_963556195.1 Sepiola atlantica
CTCTAACTAACTCAAACACTTACCCTCTAACTAACCCTAACACTTACCCTCTAACTAACCCTAACACTAACCCTCTAACTAACCCTAACACTTACCCTCTAACTAACCCTAACACTACACCTCTAACTAACTCTAACACTTACCCTCTAACTAACCCTAACACTTACCCTCTAACTAACCCTAACACTTACCCTCTAACTAACCCTAACACTAACCCTCTAACTAACCCTAACACTAACCCTCTAACTAACCCTAACACTTACCCTCTAACTAACCCTAACACTAACCCTCTAACTAACCCTAACACTAACCCTCTAACTAACCCTAACACTAACCCTCTAACTAACCCTAACACTAACCCTATAACTAACCCTAACACTAACCCTCTAACTAACTCTAACACTAACCCTCTAACTAACCCTAACACTTACCCTCTAACTAACCCTAACACTAACCCTCTAACTAACCCTAACACTACCCCTCTAACTAACTCTAACACTTACCCTCTAACTAACCCTAAACACTAACCCTCTAACTAACCCTAACACTAACCCTCTAACTAACCCTAACACTAACCCTCTAACTAACCCTAACACTAACCCTATAACTAACCCTAACACTTACCCTCTAACTAACCCTAACCCTAACCCTCTAACTAACCCTAACACTACCCCTCTAACTAACTCTAACACTTACCCTCTAACTAACCCTAACACTAACCCTCTAACTAACTCTAACACTTACCCTCTAACTAACCCTAACACTTACCCTCTAACTAACCCTAACACTAACCCTCTAACTAACTCAAACACTTACCCTCTAACTAACCCTAACACTTACCCTCTAACTAACCCTAACACTAACCCTCTAACTAACCCTAACACTTACCGTCTAACTAACCCTAACACTTACCCTCTAACTAACCCTAACACTTACCCTCTAACTAACTCTACACTTACCCTCTAACTAACCCTAACACTAACCCTCTAACTAACCCTAACACTTACCCTCTAACTAACCCTAACACTAACCCTCTAACTAACTCTAACACTTACCCTCTAACTAACCCTAACACTTACCCTCTAACTAACCCTAACACTTACCCTCTAACTAACCCTAACACTAACCCTCTAACTAACCCTAACACTAACCCTCTAACTAACTCTAACACTAACCCTCTAACTAACCCTAACACTAACCCTCTAACTAACCTAACCCTAACCCTCTAACTAACCCTAACACTAACCCTCTAACTAACCCTAACACTAACCCTCTAACTAACTCTAACACTAACCCTCTAACTAACCCTAACACTTACCCTCTAACTAACCCTAACCCTAACCCTCTAACTAACCCTAACACTAACCCTCTAACTAACTCTAACACTTACCCTCTAACTAACTCTAACACTTACCCTCTAACTAACCCTAACACTAACCCTCTAACTAACCCTAACACTAACCCTCTAACTAACCCTAACACTAACCCTCTAACTAACCCTAACACTAACCCTATAACTAACCCTAACACTAACCCTCTAACTAACCCTAACCCTAACCCTCTAACTAACCCTAACACTAACCCTCTAACTAACTCTAACACTTACCCTCTAACTAACCCTAACACTAACCCTCTAACTAACCCTAACACTAACCCTCTAACTAACCCTAACACTAACCCTCTAACTAACCCTAACACTAACCCTATAACTAACCCTAACACTAACCCTCTAACTAACCCTAACCCTAACCCTCTAACTAACCCTAACACTAACCCTCTAACTAACTCTAACACTTACCCTCTAACTAACTCTAACACTTACCCTCTAACTAACCCTAACACTAACCCTCTAACTAACCCTAACACTAACCCTCTAACTAACCCTAACACTAACCCTCTAACTAACCCTAACACTAACCCTCTAACTAACCCTAACACTAACCCTCTAACTAACCCTAACCCTAACCCTCTAACTAACCCTAACACTAACCCTCTAACTAACCCTAACACTAACCCTCTAACTAACCCTAACACTAACCCTCTAACTAACCCTAACACTAACCCTCTAACTAACTCTAACACTAACCCTATAACTAACCCTAACACTAACCCTCTAACTAACCCTAACCCTAACCCTCTAACTAACCCTAACACTAACCCTCTAACTAACTCTAACACTTACCCTCTAACTAACCCTAACACTAACCCTCTAACTAACCCTAACACTAACCCTCTAACTAACCCTAACACTAACCCTCTAACTAACCCTAACACTAACCCTATAACTAACCCTAACACTAACCCTCTAACTAACCCTAACACTAACCCTCTAACTAACCCTAACACTAACCCTCTAACTAACTCTAACACTTACCCTCTAACTAACTCTAACACTTACCCTCTAACTAACCCTAACACTAACCCTCTAACTAACCCTAACACTAACCCTCTAACTAACCCTAACACTAACCCTCTAACTAACCCTAACACTAACCCTCTAACTAACCCTAACACTAACCCTCTAACTAACCCTAACCCTAACCCTCTAACTAACCCTAACACTAACCCTCTAACTAACCCTAACACTAACCCTCTAACTAACTCTAACACTAACCCTCTAACTAACCCTAACACTTACCCTCTAACTAACCCTAACCCTAACCCTCTAACTAACCCTAACACTAACCCTCTAACTAACTCTAACACTTACCCTCTAACTAACTCTAACACTTACCCTCTAACTAACCCTAACACTAACCCTCTAACTAACCCTAACACTAACCCTCTAACTAACCCTAACACTAACCCTCTAACTAACCCTAACACTAACCCTATAACTAACCCTAACACTTACCCTCTAACTAACCCTAACCCTAACCCTCTAACTAACCCTAACACTACCCTCTAACTAACTCTAACACTTACCCTCTAACTAACCCTAACACTAACCCTCTAACTAACTCTAACACTTACCCTCTAACTAACCCTAACACTTACCCTCTAACTAACCATAACACTAACCCTCTAACCAACTCAAACACTTACCCTCTAACTAACCCTAACACTTACCCTCTAACTAACCCTAACACTAACCCTCTAACTAACCCTAACACTTACCCTCTAACTAACCCTAACACTAACCCTCTAACTAACTCTAACACTTACCCTCTAACTAACCCTAACACTTACCCTCTAACTAACCCTAACACTTACCCTCTAACAAACCCTAACACTTACCCTCTAACTAACCCTAACACTACACCTCTAACTAACTCTAACACTTACCCTCTAACTAACCCTAACACTTACCCTCTAACTAACCCTAACACTAACCCTCTAACTAACCCTAACACTTACCCTCTAACTAACCCTAACACTTACCCTCTAACTAACCCTAACACTAACCCTCTAACTAACCCTGAACACTAACCCTCTAACTAACTCTAACACTTACCCTCTAACTAACCCTAACACTAACACTCTAACTAACCCTAACACTTACCCTCTAACAAACCCTAACCCTAACCCTCTAACTAACCCTAACACTACCCCTCTAACCAACTCTAACACTTACCCTCTAACTAACCCTAACACTAACACTCTAACTAACCCTAACACTTACCCTCTAACTAACCTAACCCTAACCCTACCTCTAACTAACCCTAACACTACCCCTCTAACTAACTCTAACACTTACCCTCTAACAAACCCTAACACTAACCCTCTAACTAACTCTAACACTTACCTCTAACTAACCCTAACACTAACCCTCTAACTAACTCTAACACTTACCCTCTAACTAACCCTAACACTAACCCTCTAAATTACCCTAACACTACCCCTTCTAACTAACTCTAACACTTACCCTCTAACTAACCCTAACACTAACCCTCTAACTAACCCTAACACTTACCCTCTAACTAACCCTAACCCTAACCCTCTAACTAACCCTAACACTACCCCTCTAACTAACTCTAACACTTACCCTCTAACTAACCCTAACACTAACCCTCTAACTAACCCTAACACTAACCCTCTAACTAACTCTAACACTTACCCTCTAACTAACCCTAACACTACCCCTCTAACTAACTCTAACACTTACCCTCTAACTAACCCTAACACTAACCCTCTAACTAACCCTAACACTTACCCTCTAACTAACCCTAACCCTAACCCTCTAACTAACCCTAACACTACCCCTCTAACTAACTCTAACACTAACCCTCTAACTAACCCTAACACTAACCCTCTAACTAACTCTAACACTTACCCTCTAACTAACCCTAACACTACCCCTCTAACTAACTCTAACACTTACCCTCTAACTAACCCTAACACTTACCCTCTAACTTACCCTAACACTACCCCTCTAACTAACTCTAACACCTACCCTCTAACTAACCCTAACACTAACCCTCTAACTAACCCTAACACTTACCCTCTAACTAACCCTAACCCTAACCCTCTAACTAACCCTAACACTACCCCTCTAACTAACTCTAACACTTACCCTCTAACTAACCCTCTAACACTAACCCTCTAACTAACCCTAACACTAACCCTCTAACTAACTCTAACACTTACCCTCTAACTAACCCTAACACTTACCCTCTAACTAACCCTAACACTAACCCTCTAACTAACTCAAACACTTACCCTCTAACTAACCCTAACCACTTACCCTCTAACTAACCCTAACACTAACCCTCTAACTAACCCTAACACTTACCCTCTAACTTACCCTAACACTAACCCTCTAACTAACTCTAACACTTACCCTCTAACTAACCCTAACCCTAACCCTCTAACTAACCCTAACACTTACCCTCTAACTAACCCTAACACTTACCCTCTAACTAACCCTAACACTACCCCTCTAACTAACTCTAACACTTACCCTCTAACTAACCCTAACACTTACCCTCTAACTAACCCTAACACTAACCCTCTAACTAACCCTAACACTTACCCTCTAACTAGCCCTAACACTAACCCTCTAACTAACCCTAACACTACCCCTCTAACTAACTCTAACACTTACCCTCTAACTAACCCTAACACTAACCCTCTAACTAACCCTAACACTAACCCTCTAACTAACCCTAACACTAACCCTCTAACTAACCCTAACACTTACCCTCTAACTAACCCTAACCCTAACCTAACCCCTCTAACTAACCCTAACACTTACCCTCTAACTAACTCTAACACTTACCCTCTAACTAACCCTAACACTAACCCTCTAACTAACTCTAACACTTACCCTCTAACTAACCCTAACACTAACCCTCTAACTAACCCTAACACTAACCCTCTAACTAACCCTAACACTACCCTCTAACTACCTAACCTCTAACACTTACCCTCTAACTAACCCTAACACTAACCCTCTAACTAACTCTAACACTAACCCTCTAACTAACCCTAACACTTACCCTCTAACTAACCCTAACCCTTACCCTCTAACTAACCCTAACACTACCCCTCTAACTAACCCTAACACTACCCCTCTAACTAACCCTAACACTACCCTCTAACTAACTCTAACACTTACCCTCTAACTAACCCTAACCTCTAACCCTCTAACTAACCCTAACACTTACCCTCTAACTAACCCTAACACTAACCCTCTAACTAACCCTAACACTAACCCTCTAACTAACCCTAACACTTACCCTCTAACTAACCCTAAC
>OY744549.1:676826-714326 GCA_963556195.1 Sepiola atlantica
GTCTTTGAATTACATTTCGTCAACGCGAGAATCATCTGACCCTAACCCTAACCCTAATAATCTGACATCTTTCTTTCTCTCTCTCTCATCTCCGTTTGAATTAGATGTTTAATTGCAAATATGGCGTACCTTTGCGATCATTAACGTGTATTGAATGGAATATACTCATTTACGGTGGCTAAGTGGTTAGGGTTAGGTTAGGGGTTAGGGTTAGGGTTAGGGGTTAGGGTTAGACCCACTATAACGGTGGCATGGTGGCCAAGTGGTTAACGATGCGGACTGAGTACCTGGGTGTGCCAAATAAGGAGCGGGAGGAAGAGAGAGAGAGGGGAGAGAGGGAGAGAGAGAGAGGGGGGAGAGAGAGGGGGGGGGAGAGAGAGAGAGGGGGGAGAGAGAGAGGGAGAGAGAGAGAGAGAGAGGAGGGGCACACTCACAGACAGATTCAATATTACAGGTCAAATAACACCCTAAGATAGATGATGGAATCTGTTTGTACTTGATGCGACTTTTAAAAAAAGAAACATGGCTGCCATACTTTGCGATCTTTTATGAGAGAAATAGAGAGATGATGAAATCTGTTTGTACTTGATGCGACTGAAAGAAAAAAAAAAGAAAAAAGAAACATGGCAGCCATACTTTGCGATCTTTATGATGATTGTGAACTATGTGCTCGCTGATTAAGGCTAGAGCGAGAGGGAGAGAGAGAGCGAGAGAGAGAGACAAAGAGAGAGCGAGAGAGAAAGAGAAAGAGAGAGAACGAGAGAGAAAGAGAAAGAGAGAGAGAGAGAAAGAGAGAGAGAGAGACAAAGAGAGAGAGAGAGAAAGAGAAAGAGAGAGAGAAAGAGAGAGAGAGAGAACGAGAGAGAAAGAGAGAGAGAAAGAGAGAAAGAGAGAAAGAGAGACAACTAGAGAGAGAAAAGGAGAGAAAGAGAGAAAGGCAGAGAGATACAGAGAGAAAAAGAGAGACAGAGAGAGAGAGAAAGAGAGAGAGAGAGAGAAAGAGAAAGAAAGAGAGAGAGAGAACGAGAGAGAAAGAGAGAGAAAGAGAGAGAAAAGGAGAGAAAGAGAGAGAACTAGAGAGGGGGGGGAGAAAGTCGTAAGAGGGAGAGTTGGGTTAGGCGGGGTGGGGCAGAAAGCAAGACAAAGAAAGCGTATTTGAAGCAAAGAGCTTAAATGTGTAAATGTCAGAAACACTTCCGGGACACGTGACTGCCTTGCGATTCTGTATATGTTGTTCGAATGACATTCGAATCTTGTAAAACAGACATCAATCACGTGTCGCATTTTCATTTCTCTCTGTTTTTCTAATTTGTATTTTATTTTGTACGGCTTCATCGTTTCAGGTTGATCTGCAATAATCCAGAATACCCTATTTAAGGAACTGGATTTGCGCCACTTTAAAAACCGACCCTGTGTCTAACTCTGCTCTCGTGGGCAGGCAAGTAAATAAGGGTCGGTAAGAGCGATGAGCTAACAGATTCGCAGGATTTGATGAAACTGCTTTCAGTTCGTACGACCGATTATGGTGATCAGGACATGGCTCGCCCATGAATAAAGGCCAGAATGGGAGAAGGGGGCGATGATTGTGACCTAAGGGCCCGCTTATTAAGGCCAGAGAGAGAGAGGGAAAGAAAAGAAACAGTAGTTGAAGAATAGAGAGCATTGTGTGAATGGCAGCCATTTATAGAAACACTCACGGGACGGCCTAGCGATTTTTTTTGCATGTGTATTTAAGAGAGAGAGAGAGAGAGAGAGAGAGAGAGAGAGAAAATGAAAGAAAGAGAAAGAGATTACCATCCAGTTTATAGAAAATCTAACATGGCCGCATATCGAGTTTTTCCCCAATATTTTTTCTTTTCGAATTACGTTCGAGTCATGTGACGTCCAATAATCACCTGTCGATTTTTTGTTTTTCTTTGTCTGTCTATTTGCGCCCCTGTGGTAAAAGCTTCATCGTTCGACGAGAGGAAACGGGTATGATTTCCGGTTGAAAGGAAAGAAAACAAAATGTTCACGAAAAGAAGTCATGAAGAATATTATTATCGAAAACATTTCCTTTTTCTTTTATTCAGTTTTTTTTATGGAAATCGCTCCAGACAAGGCATGAAGCCACTTGATGTAAGGAGCTAACAAGAACAAATATGATTATCGCAAAGACAGCAGGTCCCTATTGGCCTTCGTCTGGAAAAGACCAAGATTATAGGTAGGAGGAAAACAGTCAGCAGGAAGAGAGTTCCACAAGCCTGCAGTTCTTGGCAACAAGCTACTGGAATAGGAAGCTGTATTACAATGAGGTATCAAAACAGCGAATTGATGGAGACCACTAGACCGACGAGTCAAACGAGCTTGAACAAAAGAAGAACACATGCCATAAGAGTATTTATAGAAAAGACTGAGACTAGCAACATCACGTTTATGAGAGAGAGGGTGTAGAGAAGAAGAAAGGATGCGGCCAATCATATTACCGATACGTTTCTGCACCTTGTCAAGAACCCTTAAATGGGACAGAGATTCACCAGCCGAAATGTGACAACAGTACTCCACACGTGGTCCGATTGTAGATTTGTAGAGAAAGAGAATAGCTTGAGGTGTGAGAAAGTGAGAAGCATGAACCCCTTAACCCCACTATTGCATTTTACACTGTGAATCGATTTATCGTCCGACGCTTGGCAAAGACTTGCATCTATCCGTAATTCGGCAGTACTACCTTTTTGAAATATGGCTAATACTTTGCAACATTTAATCCCAGCAGGGCTACCCGGCGTTGCCCGGGCAAAAGTGTAACACATTTCTATTAAACTCTATGTCTTCTTCAGAATTATGCGATCTATTCCCTGCCTCTTTTGCTGCAGCTCGTTTGACTCGTCGGTCTAGTGGTCTCCATCAATCTGCTTTTTTGGATACCTCATTGTAATACAGCTTCCTATTCCAGTAGCTTCTTTCCAAGAACCGCAGGCTTGTGAAACTCTCTTCCTGCTGACTGTTTTCCTCCTACCTATAGCCTTGGTCTTTTCCAGACGAAGGCCAATAGGCATCTCCTGTCTTTGCGATAATCATATTTGTTCTTGTTAGCTCCTTACATCAAGTGGCTTCATGCCTTGTCTGGAGCGATTTCCATTAAAAAAAAAACTGAATAAAAGAAAACGGAAATGTTTTCGATAATAATATTCTTCATGACTTCTTTTCGTGAACATTTTGTTTTCTTTCCTTTCAACCGGAAATCATACCCGTTTCCTCAAGACTATTGCCAATAATCATCTCACTTAGGATGTTGGCAACCTTCACGTGGCCCTTCTCGTAAGTACCCGATTTCTTTCTAGAAATGACTCTGACTAGAAATATATCGGGAGAAACCAATGCCAACAGTAGAATCATCTGATTATGAGAGGATTTTTTATACTAATGAGTCACTACTTATGAAGGCCAAAAGCCACTCGAAGATAGAATGACTAAATGAATGACTAATAGAGTCGGCCATGAACCTCCGGATGCTGCAATTGCTTTTAAACAAATTTTCTGAAGATGAGGGTTGGTGTGTGTCATCCATAACGAATGCATGAATCTATTCAACCGATAATGGAAACGAGAGAGAGAGAGGGAGAGAAAGAGGAAGAGAGAGAAAGAGAGAGGAAGAGAGGGAGAGAGAGAGAGGGAGAGGGTAGATATATATATATATATATATAGAGAGAGAGAGAGAAAGAGAGAGTAAGAGAGAGGGAAGAGAGTAAGAGAGAGAGAGGGAGAAAGAAAGAGAGAGAAAAAGAGACAGAAAGAGAGAGAGAAAAAGAGAGGGAAGAGAGAGAGAAACAGAGAGAGAGAGAGAGAGAGTAAGGGAGAGAAAGAGAGGAGAGAGAGGAAGAGAGAGGAAGAGAAAGAGAGAGAGAGGGAGAGGGAAGATATATATATATAGAGAGAGAGAGAGAGGGAAGAGAGAAAGAGAGGGAAAGAGAAAGAGAGGGAAAAAGAGAGAGAAAGAGAGAGAGAAAAAGAGAGGGAAGAGAGAGAGAGGGGAAGAGAGAGAGAGGGAGAGGGAAGATATATATATATATAGAGAGAGAGAGAGAGTAAGAGAGAGGGAAGAGAGTAAGAGAGAGAGAGAGAAAGAAAGAGAGAGAAAAAGAGAGAGAAAGAGAGAGAGAAAAAGAGAGGGAAGAGAGAGAGAGAGGAAGAGAGAGAGAGGGAGAGAAAGAGAAAGAGAGAGGAAGAGAGAGGAAGAGAGGGAGAGAGAAGATATACATATATATATATATATATATATAGAGAGAGAGAGAGAGAGAGGGAAGAGAGAAAGAGAGAGAGAGGGAAAGAGAAAGAGAGAGAAAAAGAGAGAGAAAGAGAGAGAGAAAAAGAGAGGGAAGAGAGAGAGAGAGGAAGAGAGAGAGAGGGAGAGGGAAGATATATAGATATATAAATATATATAGCGAGAGAGAAAGAGGAAGAGAAGGATAGAGAGAGAGAGAGCGACAGAGACAGAGACATATATATATATATATATAGAGAGAGAGAGAGAGAGAGAGAGAGAGAGAGAGAGAGAGAGAGAGGGAGGAAGAGAGAAATATGAGATATGATTCTTGTGTCATCACTCCGTCTGTCCCCATCTTTGTGCTATAGAAACGCATTTGGCACTTGGAAATGAAAGGGGCGGCCCTGTTTATATATATATATATATATATATATATATATATATATATATATGATAATTTATTTCATTTTGACTACAAAATTGATTTTGTTTCACGAGAGCGATTTGGGGCGCTCCCGATCGTCAGGATTTCGAGACCTGGCGATCGGGAGCGCCTCAAATCGCTCTCGCGAAACAAAATCAATTTTGTAGTCAAAATGAAGTAAATTATCATTTATATTCATATTTCTGCTCTATATTTTTATTGAGCACTCTCATAAACCCGGTTCAACTCCCCTGGATTTATACCCTGTGTATCTATAACATACCCGGATTATATATATATATATATATATATATATATATATATATATATATATATATATATATATATATATATATATAGTCTCGGAAGTTTCTCAACCATTAAAACTATATAAAAAAAAATTTATGAAAAAAAACAAAAAAAACTTATAGTCTCAAGTCTTCCAGTGGAAAATCACTCATGTAAGTCAATTTATTTTTTACAGTTATTATATTAGTTAGTTTCTAACACTATTTTAAGGGATCATCAGTTGTTTACCATGAAAAACTGTTTCGGGAATTATATATATATATATATATATATATATATATATATATATATATATATATATATATATATATATACACACTACTTCTCACAGCGGTAAGATGCGGCACAAGGTTGGAAAGTGATATTGAAAAGCCCAGCGCCCGAGATGAAGAAGAGCACTCTTGCCTACAAAAAAAAAGCCTGGACAACCCTGTCGGAATTCCCCGGTAGGGGTGCCTTAGGCGATTAGCAATAAACTAACCCCTTCTCAAAGAGTTGGAAGGCAAAGCCTTGGAGGGTGGACCTCCTGGGACTATACAGGACAATTCCTATGACCGGTGGGATCAAGACCAGGTACCGGTCTACAGAGCGAGCATTCGCCGGAACAGATACTACACTCTGATCTTAGCAAAAGATTTTTTTTTTTCCTGCAACACTGTTAGTACCTTCTGTTACTGATTTAGAAATATCACGAAATCGACGCTATTCTTCATTCTCTTGTGAATCATTTGGGGAGCACTTTCTCCCCATGCCCCTCTCCCCTATTCCCCCTCCTCCCCTCCTCTTTCGCTTCCTCCTCCCCCTCTCCCCTCCTCCCTCTCCCTCTCTGAAATATAGAAATTGCTATTCTGTTAAAGTTGGTTTCTCTTTGTGATTCTCAACGCATGCAGAAATTGAATATCTACTCATCCGATGCTGGAAATCAAAGAATGACGAAGAGAAAGAAGAAATCGAGAAAAGACGAATACATTCAATATGTCAGCCATTTATAGAAACTCTCACAGGACTGATTACCGAGTTTTCCATGACGCCTCCATTTCCTATATTTGTTGGTCGAGATATGGAAATGAGCGAAAAGGGCGGGATGAAAATGATGGTTCACGATGAGAAACTGTGAAGAAGAATATTCCCGATCATCTCGTTTTTTTCCCGTGTGATTTTAAATACTTCCATTTTCTATTTGGTGTTGCCCTCCACAATGAATAAAGTTGTCATAATTCATTTTATTTTTTTATCACGCGAATGGGGCGAGACTATTGAATGCTTTCATTGTGTCGTACTTTTCTGTTCAACTAATTTGTTTCAATTTTCTTAACTTTTTGCTTGAGGATATGGCACTCTACCGGATGCCAAACATTCATCAGCTATTTCAAAGACTGTAACCGAGAGATCTTTTTAAGATTCTAAGTGTCCCTTCAAGCGCAATTATTTATACGTGGTTCACCGGGTATATATCACGAGGTAGTTTTTGAAATTATTTTCATGATTAATGAAATGATGGAAATTCTTTCTTATCTTTTTTTTTTTGCTGGGATGCAAGACAGTCACCCGCTATTCCAGACACTCCAACCGAGAGATCTTTTTAAGATTCTAACCGTTCCTTTAAGTGCAATTGTTGGTATCTCTCTTGCACTAGGTTCACCGAGTATATTCGCCAGATAGTTTTTGAAATTATTTTATGTTGATCCTATAATTACTGAAATGATTGAAATCTTCCTAAGATTCCAGTTTCTTTTCATGTCGTACATCAGGCCTTGGTATTTCGTAATCTTTTCCCTTTCAGCTCTGTTTAAGCCTGCATCATTAGGGGCACTGACTTCAACTAGGGTTGCTACTTTCTCCCTTTTGTCCCATATGACTATGTCAGGTTTAACAGCTCCGTTTTTTTTTTAGGTATGTTGGCGAAGGGATTGCATAGGGGATTGTGTATGACTTATTTCTAACAGTTGTTGCTGCTACACTGGATATTCGATTTTTGTTGTTGCAAACTCCGTTGTGACACATTGTATAGCAGCCGTCCCCCAGCAGAACGTTACAACTGGATGTCAAGTGGCTCACACTTTCCACTTCTGCGTGACAGAACCTGCACTTGTTATTGTTGCTGAGACCACTCATCTTTTTGAAAGCATTAGTTATTAAGCTTTGATCTTGGGCAGCCATTATCATTCTCTCCTGATTATAGTGGAGAGATCCTCTTTTCAGTCAGTCTATGTGTGTGTGTGTCGCATTGTATAGTAGCTGTTCCCCAGATGTCAGGTGGCTCAGACTCTCCACTTCTGTGTGGCAGAACCTGCACTTGTTGTCATTATTGTATCCGTGTGTGTGTGTGTGCGTGGGTGTGTGTGTGGGGGGTGTATGTGTGCGTGTGTGCGTGTGTGCGTGTGTGCGTGTGCGTGTGCGTGTGCGTGTGCGTGTGTGTGTGTGTGTGTGTGCGTGTGCGGGTGTATGTGAGTGGGTGTGCGTGTGTGTGTATGCGCGCGTGCGTGTGCGTGTGTGCGTGCGTGTGTGTGCGTGCGCGTGTGTGTTTGTGTGTGCGCGCGCGTGTGTGTGTGTGTGAGAGAAAGGTGCAGAGAAAGTCTGAGAGGGAGCGGCAGAGAGGGGAAAGGCGAGGAGAGATAGATACAGATATAGAGACATACAGGGAGAGAAGGAGAGGCAGAGCGAAAAGACAAAGTGAAAGAGTAAGAGAGAAAGAGAGAAACAAAGAGAGAGAGAGAGAGAGAGAGAGAGAGAGAGAGGAAAGAGGGAGAAGGAAAAGGAAGTGACGCAACGAAAGATAGAGAGACAGAATGAGACAAGAAGGAGAAATTAACCCAAAAAGGGAGAGACGGGGAGAGCCAACAATCTTGAACACCATGGAAAGACTTTGGTGTAGTATCTGTTCTAGTAAAAAGAAAAAAGAGAGAAATCCTTCTTTACTGAGTCAATTTTTTATATTTGTCCTAATGCAGTGCACCCTTTGGGGGGGGACTGGGTTATCTTGACAAACTGGCAGAGTGGAAGAAATCCTTCAAGACTGAGTCATTATTTTTGTTCCAATGCAGAGCGCAGTTTTTCAGTAAGCTAGATGGTCTTCCCATTGAAAACCGACTTTTCGTCTAATTTACCCCGTCCCCATTATGGGGAGGCTCCCTAATGCATTGTCATCTTCAACGCATGCGGGAATTTAATACATCGATTCTTCAATAAAACCAGGAGAGGAACGAAGAAAAGGGTGAAATAAAAGTCAGCCATTGGCAGAAAACTCATGAGGAACCGATTACCGAGTTCTCCATTTTCAATCCTCTCATAATATTCTTCATCATTCAACTGAAAATCCATCCATCTCATTAACCCTTATCCTCGGGTGGCTTTTAGCTCTGATAAGTGGTGACTCATTAGTATAAAAAATCCTATCATAATATTCTTCATCATTCAACTGACAAATCCATCCATCTTATTAACCCTTATCCTCGAGTGGCTTTTGGCCTTGATAAGTGTTGACTCATTAGTATAAAAAAATACTCTCATAATATTCTTCATCATTCAACTGACAATCAATCCATCTTATTAACCCTTATCCTCCAGTGGCTTTTGGCCTTGATAAGTGTTGACTCATTAGTATAAAAAAATACTCTCATAATATTCTTCATCATTCAACTGACAATCAATCTATCTCATTAACCCTTATCCTCGAGTGGCTTTTAGCCTTGATAAGTGGTGACTCATTAGTATAAAAAATCCTCTCATAATATTCTTCATCATTCAACTGACAATCAATCCATCTTATTAACCCTTATCCTCCAGTGGCTTTTGGCCTTGATAAAAAAAGGTTAAATTCGAGTTTCGTGGAACGCGAGTACCACGCGAGTATCACGTGGATATCACAGGAGTATCACGTGAGTATCACGTGTCGTGTGTTTGTATCTGTGTGTCGTTTACTAGGTACAATGGCTTCGAATCTGCTTGGTCAGGTCGGACATGTTTAACAAGTCGAGGTCAATGGTGAATGATGGTTGGTTTTCTGTAGCCACAAGGTTCCCGACCCTAAACATGCGCTAATTGTCGAGAGAGTGAGCATGTGGTTGAGCAAGCGGGAGTTTGAGAGAGAGAGAGAGAGAGAGAGAGAGAGATGGAGAGAGAGAGAGAGAGAGATGGAGAGAGAGATAAAGGGGGGGGGGCGATAAAGGTGGCGAAACACGGCGAGTATTTGCGAACCATTGGTGTATATAGAAATTGACTCTATTCACCGGTTGATACAAACCGGAGATAGAGAAGAGAGAAGAAAAGAAGAAAAAAGAAAATTCAGTGATTTGAATGTGGCCGCCATTTTTTGAAACAGTTACGGCATTGATTGTTGAGTCTTCTCAGTCGCTGTTGTCTTCAACATTTGCTTTTAAATTACATTCGAGTCTTGTGAATCGCAAGAATCTTTTGACCTATCCTATTTGTCTGTCTGTCTGTCTGTCTGTCTGTCTGATGTCTCTATGGTAACAACATCAAATCTGTTTTGTGAAAGTCAAACGCGTGTTCAACACCGAAGTTAGATAATGAGATGGTCGATGTTGAACTCAGTTAGTCGTTGCCGTTGCTATTCATACTGCTCATAGACCTATATTTACCAAACATGGCGATTCTTTGTGATCCACCACGCATGCAGAAATGGAATCTAATCACCCGCTGATGGAAACCGGGGAGCGATGGAGAGACGGGATGAAGAGGAAGAAAAACAAGAATCTGATATTGTCGGCCATTTGTAACAATACTCACGAGCTTACCGAGTTTTCTACGACTTCTTTCGTTTCTGCATTTTCTGTCGATGAACTACATTTGAATCTGTCGCAAACACTGCAATCTACCGGAGATAAAAGATGAAGATGAAGACGCCATTTCTGGCCATTATTATATGCTGGTTGTAAAGAGAGTGAGAATAAGGTTGATTGAGCAAGCAAGCAAGCGAGAGAGAGAGAGAGAGAGAGAGTGGGGGTTGAGACGAAAAAGGGTGAGTCTTTGTGATCTATGACTCATACCGAAATGGAATCTACTCACCCGATGATGGAAACTGGAGAGTGATGGAGAGACGAGATGAAGAAGGAAAGAAAAAAATCTTAGTTTGTCGGCCATTTGTAAAAAAAAAATCACAAAGGATGGCTGACTGAGTTTTCTTTGGATTTCTTTCTTCATTGCATTCGGATTCGATGAGTATTTATTCGCGTAATCGTATCCGACCATTTATCTGTTCGTGCGCCCGTATCTGTTGCTATGGGCAACGGAGTCAGAAGCTGATGAGCAAAGGGGATGTTTTTAAGAACCAGTATATAGGGAAAAACTCGATCGTGAAACATTATATAAATGTCAGAGAGTGAAAGGGGAGATGAAGAGAGAGAGGAGGAGGAGGATGGGGTTAAGATATAGATAGAGAGGCATCGGAAAGAGAAAGTTAGGGGTAGGGTTAGGGTTAGGGTTAGGAGAAACGTGGCTGTTGTTTTAAAAATCTTTAACGTATAGGATCTATTCTTAGGCTGATGAAACCCCCGCAAGAGATGAAGACGAGGAAGATATTTCTACTGCTCGTAGACCTATATTTACCAAACATGGCGCGTCTTTGTGATCCACCACGTATGCAGAAATGGAATCTAATCACCGCTGATGGAAACCGGAGAGTGATGGAGAGACCGGATGAAGGGAGGAAAGACAAACATCTCAGTTTGTCCGCCATTTGTAAAAAAAAAATCGGACATGTTTAACAAGTTGAAGTCAATGGGAGAACGATGGTTGGTTTTCTGCCGCTACAAGGTTCCCGATCCTAAACATGTTGAGAGAGTGAGCATGTGGTTGAGCGAGAGGGAGTTTGATAGTTAGAGAGAGAGAGAGGGAGAGAGAGAGAGACAGACAGACAGACAGACAGACAGACAGACACGTATCAGAGTGTAAACCATTTAAAAGAAGATTAATTTTTCTGAAATTTCTCTGACTTCTTTCTTTTCTCAATTTGCCTTCAGTTTTCTGAACCACAAGAATCAACTGGCAAGAATCAATTAACTGTCTGTCTGTATGTCTGTCAGTCTGTGTGGAAACCGCTTCGAGTCTACTTGGCATAGTCGAACCATTAAAATACCAAAAAATGCAAGACAATGCGATGGTCGATGTTGAACTTTTTCTAGTTGTTGTCGCGGCTATTGCTACGGCTCTTAGACCTTTATCTGCCAAACAAAGCGTGTCTTTGTGATCTACTCATCCGATGATGGAAATCGGAGTATGATGGTGAGACGGGATGCAGGATGAAACACTAGAGTTTGTCGACCATTTGTGAAAACACTCAGAGGATTTGCTTACCGATTTTTTTTCTAAGCTCTTTCTTTGGAATAACATTTCTGTTCTTGCTGCTCTTGCCTTCTTGGAATATGACCAGTTCTTGGTTTGCAAACTATTGGCCTGTTATAAATGCCAGTGTGTGGAGAGAAGAGAGGGAAAGAAAGAATGATAAGGTTAGGGGAGAACACGTGTTAGAGAGATGGTTGGGGGAGATCCTTTATGATGTCATAAATGAAGAAGTAATAAAAGGATGATGTCATCCATTAAAACAGAACATAGACGTGATCCGAAGGTTGTCTATGTATTAATAAAATTGTGACCACTTCTCGTGTTTCTAACAACTACATGATTTAATTACAAAAGTAAATCTACCAAAATGCATTTTGGTTTCTTTGTAAAAAAAAACAAAAACAGCCATTTTAATCTTTTGTTAATAGTTGAAAAAAAGAAGAAATAATTACTTTGTGACCCTTCAGGATTTGGAAGTATTTAAACTGTTGAACGGAAAGTCATTAAAACTGACCATAAAATGTTTAGCAGATCCTCACAGATTAAAAGATTAAAACTTTTTGACTCTATTTACGTGCAATTATTTTGTAACGATTAAAACTACGTTAACTTAACAAAATTAATTATAGTTTTATAAGAATTTGGTTCAAGGAATGTAGTTTACAAGAGGAAAGAGAAGTATCTGATATTGTCGGCCATTTGTAGAAACATTCTCAGAGGAGTTGCCGATTTTTTTCTATGAGTTTTTTCTTTGGAATAACATTTTTGTTCTTGCTGCTATTGCCTTCTTGCAACCTGACCAGTTCTTGGTTTCCAAATAAATGCCAGAGAGAGAAGAGAGGGGTAGAAAGAACGATAAATAGAGGGGAGAACAAGTTTTAGAGAGATGTCTTTGCGATCAAGGGGTGTAGTTGAGCGAGCGAGAGAGAGAGAGAGAGAGTTTTAAAGTTCGATAGAAAAACAGAGGGAGCGATAGGGGAGCCAAAATACAGCGAGTCTTTGCGATCCTTGGCGCATACAGAAATTGTATCTACTCATTGACAGAAACGGAAGACAGAGATCGAGCAAAGAAAGAAGAAAAAACGGAAAATAGCGTTATTCGAATGTGTCAGCCATTTATGGAGACAGTCATCACATTGATTGCCGAGTTTTCTCAGTCGCCTTTGTCTTAAACATTTGCTTTTCAATTACAATCGAGTCTTGTGAACTGAAAAGAACCTGCTGACACATCTAATTTGTCTGTCTGTCTGTCTGTCTGTCTGTTTCTATGGTAACAACATCAAATCTGATTTGTCAAAGTCAAACGCGTATTAAACACCAAAGTTAAACAATAAGATGGTCGATGTTGAACTCTGTTAGTCGCTGCCGTTGCTATTTCTACTGCTTGTAAGCATGTATCTGCCTGAACATGGCGATTCTTTGTGATCTATGACGCATACAGAAATAGAATCTACTCATCCGACGATAGAAAACGGAAAGTGATGTAGAGACGGGATGAAGAGGGAGAAAAACAAGTATCTGAGTCTGTCGGCCATTTGTAAAAACACTCACAGGATTTGCTTACCGAGTTTTCTATGACTTCTTTATCTTCTGCATTTTCTGTCGATGAACTACATTTTGAATCTCGTGAAACGTGAGAAGAATTTGACGCTCCGCTAACACTCTCTTCATCTCTCACTCTATCTCTCCCCCCTCTCTCTCTCTCTCTCTCTCTCTCTCTCTTACTCTGTTTCTCTCTCATTCTCTCATATCAATCTAGGTTCGGTTGTTGTTCAGCAGATGGAAAAGATATTGACTGGGGAAGAATGGAAAGTTTAACAGCGAGATGCAATAATTTAAGAGATCTTTGAAATTGAACATTTCTTATTTCTAGCACTGACGTAATCGATACAGAAAGTTTAACAGTCGGACGCTAGATGATGATGGCAGGTTGATGATGAACAACGGTTACGTGCTCTTTCTGTAGTGTTTGATCATGATGGTTGTCTAATGTTTGAGTGAGAGAGAAAATAGTGGTGGAGATGGTTTGGGATGAGAGGAAACATTGCGATGTTTGTGTGACCCGTAACATATAAAGAAATTGGCACTAGATTCAGATGGAGAGACGGGATGAAGGAGGACAGAAAGGAATGTGAGTTTGTCGGACATTTGTAAAGAACAAAACTCACGAGAGATTTCTTACCACGTTTTCTGTGACTTTTTTTCTTCTGCCTTTTCTGTCGATGAACATTTTGAACCTCGTGAGAAAAAAACAGCTTCGAATCATTTAAATACCAAAAGATGATGATGTCGAACTCTGTTGGTCGCTTCCGTTGTATGTATCTGCTAAACATGGCGATTCTTTGTGATCTATGACGCAGGCAGATATGGAATCTATGCAACTGTATATTGAAACCGGAGAGTGAGGGAGAGGCGGGATGACGGATGAAAGATAAGAATCTGAGGTTGTAAAAACACTCACAGGATTTGCTTACTGAGTTTTCTATGACTTCTTTTTCTTTTGCATTTTCTGTCGATGAACTACATTTTGAACATCGCGAAACGTGAGAAGAATTTGACGCTCTGCTAACACCATCTTCATCTCTCACTCTACCTCTCCCCCCTCTCTCTTTATCTCTCTCTTTCTCTCTCCATCTATCTGTCACCCCTTATTTCTTTCTCATCCTCTTGCACGAACAATGACGAACAACGGTTACGTGCTCTTGTGTTTTCGATCATGTTTTTCTAAAGAGTGAGGTGAGCATGTGTTTGTGTTAAAGATAGAAAGATAGAGAGAGAAAGGGAGAGATAGAGAGAAAGAGAGAGGAAGAGAGAGAGAAAGAGAGAGAGAAAGATAGGGGAGGGGAGAGAAAGATAGAGAGAGAGAAAGATGGAGAGAGAAAGAAATATATATAGAGAGGGGGATAGATAGATAGAGAGAGAAATATAGATAGAGAGAGAGATAGAGAGAGAGACAGAGAGAAAGATATATATATATATATATATATATATATATAGAGAGAGAGAGAGAGAGAGAGGGAGAGAGAGACCGAGAGAGAAAAAGATAGAGAAAGATAGAGGGAGAGGGAGAGAAAGATATATAGAGAGAAAGATGAAGAGAGAAAGAAATATATAGAGAGGGGGATAGATAGAGAGAGAGAGAGAAATATAGAGACAGAGAGAAAGATAGAGAGAGAGATAGAGAGAGAGACAGAGAGAAAGATCTATATATATATATATATATATATATATATATATATATAGAGAGAGAGAGAGAGAGAGAGAGAGGGGATAGGGAGAGAGAGAGAGAGAAAGATAGATAGATAGAGATATAGAGAGAGATAAAGAGATATAATTGACTTCTTTCTCTCCTGCATTCGCCTTCGATAAATATGTTAAATATCCAGGCCGTGTGTACAGAAGAAAAAAACATATTGAGAGAAAGATAGAGAGAGAAAGAAATATATATAGAGGGGGATAGATAGATAGAGAGAGAAATATAGACAGAGACAGAGAGAAAGATAGAGAGAGAGATAGAGAGAGAGAGACAGAGAGAAAGATATATATATATATATATAGAGAGAGAGAGAGAGAGGGGGAGAGAGAGAGATAGGGAGAGAGAGAGAGAGAGAGAAAGATAGATAGAGAGAGATATAGAGAGAGATAGAGAGATATAATTGACTTCTTTCTCTCCTGCATTCGCCTTCGATAAATATGTTAAATATCCAGTCCGTGTGTACAGAAGAAAAAAAAACATATTGACAATAGCAAGCTGCACCTGAAGATAATTACAGGATGACCAAATAAAAAATAATCTCAACACCAGAAAGCACCTGCACGGGAGGAGGCAACATGTGATCGATTGTCAAAATATAAGAGACACTGGATGTACGAAATGTCATCTGCAAGAAGACACGCAGGTCAGATTCTCAAAACTGCTGGGGGGGGGGGAGGTCATTAGCGAGAAAACGCAGGTGCAACCGAATCACGGACAGAAGACAAACAAAGAGGTGCGATTGTCAAATCATTAAACAACCGTCGACGAATAAAACGTGGGGGCGGGGCGTGGCTACGGTTACAATGTCGCTCGAGGTGGTCAGATCTTGTTATACAGGGTGGGCCAAAATAAGGGTCCTATCTTTGAATTTGAATAACTTGAATTTAAAAACTTCCACAAAATAAAAGTTAAACTCACCAAACTTTATGTGTGTGTAGACTGACCCTTCCGAGATTTTTCGAAATAAACAAAACAAATTTTAGCCGAAAAACACTTCTTAAAACTTACAAAAACTAAAGTATTGTTTTTTACACTGTTTTGAGTTTTTTAAGCAAAAATAATGTTTTCTAAATGAGGGTACGTTCCTTAGGGCTAATACGGCTCATGCTTGCTTCGGAAGGGGTCCTTTACTTATTCTAAAAAAAAATCTAAAAAAAAAAATCAATAAATAAAAAAGTTATGAATTTTTAAAAATAGGACCCTTATTTTTGCCCACCCTGTATATATATATATATATATATATATATATATATATATATATATATATATATATATATATATATATATATATATATATATATATATATATACAGGGTGGGCCAAAATAAGGGTCCTATCTTTAAATTTGAATAACTTGAATTTGAATAACTTCCACAAAATAAAAGTTAAACTCACCCAACTTTATGTGTGTGTAGACTGACCCTTCCGAGATTTTTTGAAATAAACAAAACAAATTTTAGCCGAAAAACACTTCTTAAAACTTACAAAAACTAAAGTATTGTTTTTTACACTGTTTTGAGTTTTTTAAGCAAAAATAATGTTTTCTAAATGAGGGTACGTTCCTTAGGGCTAATACGGCTCATGCTTGCTTCGGAAGGGGTCCTTTACTTATTCTAAAAAAAATCAAAAAAAAATCAATAAATAAAAAAGTTATGAATTTTTAAAAATAGGACCCTATATAAAAACAACCCGAAATTGATATCGACAGTTAGTTGGCGATCGGGCCTCGGAGAAGAATCAACCATCAGATTCCTGTGTGTGTATCTACTCCTACTTACCGTCATAGGATTAATTGTATTACATTACGCAATTTAAAACGTTGCGACTGGTTGCATACGGCATGTTATTAATTGTAGGTTGCTGGATTTATTAAAGTTAGCTACGAGTATTTTTTATTATTATCTTATTGTTTAAGAATGTATTATTTTCGTGTTATTTACTAAAATCTGTCTTGAATCCGGAAAGGGACGGTTATGTTTGTGTAAATGTTGGTAAATTGAGCTAGAGTTTACAAAGTTGCATGGTGTTGCGGCGGAAAAGGGTAGAGATAGTAAAACCAATGTAGCTATCAACTTTATTTTTTATTATTATGGAAGTTGCATTCTCTCAAAAGTCTGCTTGCAGATTCTAGGCTGACTCTGTGAACCGGGTTCGCGCCTCCCAACCGTCTGAAATTGTTACTTTCCTGCACTGATGAGAGCAATAAGCTTGAAACGCTAGCGTCTGTAGGTATTAATAATTTAATATTTATTTATAAATATTATATTAAGCCCCTTTACGAAATTAAAGTCAGTCACTCCCGGGGATGTTAAAAATAGACTGTCAAAAAACTCTAATGCAAAGTTCCGAATACGTTCGTCGAACACTCTCGACTAGTCTTCTATCCGTGCCCGCTTCTAGGTACATATAGATCTTAATTTCCCTTAATTACGTGACAGTTTCCGTTGGCCGAGTGGAGATGGCGACTGCTTGCAGATTCTAGGTTGACTCTGTGAAGCGGGTTCGCGCCTTCCGACCGTCTGAAATTGTTACTTTCCTGCACTGATGAAAGCAATAAGCTTGAAACGTATTAATAATTTAATATTTATATATATGTATATTATAATTTAATATTTATATGTATTTATATATATATATATATATATATATATATATATATATATATATATATATACTGATTGACGTTTATTATGTAAATCATGTAGTTCTCTTTTTTCTCTTTTTTCTCTACTCATATTGTAACTGACGTATGTAAATTTTGATGTGCAGATGTAAAACCATGTATTGTCATTCTTTTGAAGTCAGCCGGGTTAGGGTTTAGTGTTTAGGGTTAGGGTTAGAGTTTAGGGTCAGGGTCAGGGTTAGGGTTAGGGTTAAGGTTAGGGTTAAGGTTTAGGGCCAGGGTCAGGGTTAAGGTTTAATGTTTAGGGTTAAGGTTAGGGTTTAGTGTCAGGGTTAGGGTTAGGGTTTAATGTTTAGGGTTAGGGTTTAGGGTCAGGGTTAGGATTAGGGTTAGGGTAAGGTTCAGGGTCAGAGTCAGGGTTAGGGTTTAGGGTCAGCGTTAGGGTCAGGGTTAGGGTTAGGGTTAGGGTTAGGGTTTAGGGTTTAATGTTTAGGGTAAGGGTTTAGGGTCAGGGTCAGGGTTGGGGTTAGGGTTAGGGTTAGGGTTTAATGTTTAGGTTTAGGGTTAGGGTTTAGGGTCAGGGTCAGGGTTAGGGTTAGGGTTAGGGTTTAATGTTTAGGGTTAGGGTTAGGGTTTAGGGTAAGGGTCAGGGTTAGGGTTACGGTTAGGGTTAGGGTTTAATGTTTAGGGTTAGGGTTAGGGTTTAGGGTAAGGGTCAGAGTCAGGGTTAGGGTTAGGGTTAGGGTTAGGGTTAGGGTTAGGGTTTAATGTTTAGGGTTAGGGTTAGGGTTAGGGTTAGGGTTAGGGTTTAATGTTCAGGGTTAGGGTTAGAGTTTAGGGTCAGGGTCAGGGTCAGGGTCAGGGTTAGGGTTAGGGTTAGGGTTAGGGTTAGGGTTTAATGTTTAGGGTTAGGGTTAGAGTTTAGGGTCAGGGTCAGGGTTAGGGTTAGAGTTAGGGTTACGGTTTAGGGTCAGGGTCAGGCTTAGGGTTTAATGTTTAGGGTTAGGGTTAGAGTTTAGGGTCAGGGTCAGGGTTAGGGTTAGGGTTAGGGTTAGGGTTACGGTTAGGTTTAGGGTTTAGGGTTTAGGGTTTAGGGTTAGGGTTAGAGTTTAGGGTCAGGGTCAGGGTTAGGGTTAGGGTTAAGGTTAGGGTTAAGGTTTAGGGCCAGGGTCAGGGTTAGGGTTTAATGTTTAGGGTTAGGGTTAGGGTTTAATATCAGGGTTAGGGTTAGGGTTCGGGTTAGGGGTTAGGGTCAGGGTTAGGATTAGGGTTAGTGTTTAGGGTAAGGTTCAGGGTCAGGGTCAGGGTTAGGGTTTAGAGTTAGGTTAGCTTAAGTTAGGGTTAGGGTTTGGATTTAGGGTTAGGGTTTATGTTTAGGGTTAGGGTTCTGTTTTTTTAAGTCAACAAATATTTCTTTGTGTGTTTAGTTGCATCCGTTACTAATGGCAACGAGTTCAAAAGATGACTAGGCAAAGTAGATAAGGAGAAACTTGGCCGTGAATAATAAATGTTAGAGAGAGGGGGAGATAGAGAGAGGGGGAGATAGAGAGAGGGGGAGATAGAGAGATAGAGAGAAATGTAAGAGGGAGATGGATAATAAGCATCAGAGAGGGGGAGGGGGGATGGATAGAGAGACAGAAAGAGTGAGAGATAGAGAGGGGGAGGGGGGATGGATAGAGAGACAGAAAGAGTGAGAGATAGAGAGGTGGAGGGGATGGATAGAGAGACAGAAAGAGTGAGAGATAGAGAGGGGGAGGGGATGGATAGAGAGACAGAAAGTGTGAGAGATAGAGAGATATGGGGGGCAGTCGAAGAGAGAGATTGTTTTGATCTTCAACCTATGCAGATGGGATCTACTCCCATGCTGCGGAAACGCCGCGAGAGACGATCTGTAACGTATAAAGAAATGGAAAATAGAGTCTGATGGAGAGACGGGATGAAGGGGGGGGGGGGGGGGCGGAGAGAAAAATAGAATCTGAGTTGGCCATTTGTAAAAAAAAAATCACAGGTTTTGCTTACCGATTTTTCTATGACTTCTTTCCTTCCTACGGATGCCTTCGATGAACTATATTTGAATCTCGTGAAACAGAAGAAACATCAGACGCTCCGCTAACCCCTTCTTCATCTCTCCCTACTTCCCTCTCTCTCACTCTCTCCCCCTCTCTCTCCCCCCTTCTCTCTCTCTCTCTCTCTCTCCTACATGGTTAATTTTTCTGAAATTTCTATGACTTCTTTCCTTTCTGCATTGAATAAACGTCAGAGAGAGAGAGAGGGAGAGAGAGAGAGAGAGAGGGGGGAGAAGAGAGAGATAGTTTGAAGGAGAGACATTGCTGTGTTTCTGATCTATGCAGAATGGGATCTACTCCCATGCTGAGGAAACCCCGCGAGTGATGATCCGTAACGTATAAAGAAATGGAAACTAGCGTCTGATGGAGAGACGGGATGAAGAAGGGGAGAAAAATAGAATCTGAGTTTGTCGGCCATTTGCTAGTACTCCTTTCTTCTGCTGCAAACTTTGTTCACAAATGGAAACGTATCATAGAGAAACATGGTCTGCTTTAATCTTTATAACCTTTCTAGCAGTTTTAGTTCCCTTGGTTTCATGTGGTATTCCTTCCGTGCTTTTGTTTTACATCTGTTGCAAATTATTATTATTATTTGTACTCACTAGGAGTTCTCACACAGATCATCGTCAGATTCAAAAGCTGTTTGACAAAGTCGGACGTGGTGGTGTAATTGAAAGGGGTGTTGGTCCCCTCCCTTACATTTATCGCACGAAATGAATTGAACGAACAACAACCGAGTATTGATTTACTCCTCTCCAGGAGTTAGGCACAAGGCCAGTTTTTATCTTACTCCCACAAGTAAGATGTGACCCAAGGTCGGGTCAGGAAAGTGGGGTTTAAAAATTGCCTGGGCAGCCCCGTCGGCATTCCGCGGTAGGGGCGCCTCAGGCAGTAAGCAATAAACTTACTCCTCCCCAAAGAGGGGAGGCAAAGCCTGGGAGGGTGGACCTCCTAGAACTGCACAGGACAGACCCATAGACCGGCGTAAATCGAGCCCCGAAGGCCAAGACAATACCAGTCTATGGGGTGCAGTATCCATCGGAACAGATACTACACTTTGATCTTAGCCAAAAGAACCGAGTTTTATTTACTCCTCCCCAGGAGTTAGGCACAAGGCCAGTTTTATCTTACTCCCACAAGTAAGATGTGACCCAAGATCGGGTCGGGAAAGTGGGGTTTGAAAAGCCAGCGCTCGAGAGGTGAGCACTCTGGCCATTAAAAATTGCCTGGGCAGCCCCGTCGGCATTCCCCGGTAGGGGCGCCTCAGACAGTAAGCAATAAACTTACTCCTCCCCAAAGAGGGGAGGCGAAGCCTGGGAGGGTGCACCTCCTAGAACTGCACAGGACCAGACGCCAAAAGAACCGAGTAACAGGCAACAAAAAAGGGTTTATTTAACAAAGGGTTGGAACTGTGTCCCAGTGAAGAAAAGAGGCTGCCGGGTCGTCAGCAAATATATTCCCAGTGGAGACGGCTGCTGCTGGAACGACGCAGGGGGAAGGGCAGGAGAGAGATGATGTTTCCTCGATCGCGTCTTGTTTCTCTCTGCCGATCTCGTCCAAAGACTAAACTGTCCAAGTAGTCCGTTTGGGGACAGCTAGAAAATCATACGCCCTGTAAGCCGATTGGTCAGTGTATGACCAAACTGCCTACAGGGGACAAGAAGAAATAGGTCCTATGTCCGACCGCTACAGTGGAACCCGGCAGTAGACAAGGAGAAAGTCCCTATTCACTTATTTTCCCACAGTTCTTTTTTATATGGAGTAAGTTTAGCTCCCCAAAATGGGGTACTCTAGATTAGAACAAAAATAAAAGTTCCCTCAGCCTAGAAGGATTTCTCCTACCCTGACTGAGAACAAAAGATTTAAAGTGTATTATCAGAACAGATGCTACACTTTGCTCGTATCCAAATGATAAACGTCTTTTAGCTGTTTAACATATGCAGAATGGTATCTACTCCCACGCTGATGAAAACCTGTGAGAGATGAAGATGGGGAAGACGAGAAGCAGACATGTATGTGAGTGCCATCCACTTGGAAGACATGCTAACACGATTGATTTTTACCGAAATTTGGTTCTCGCGAAATGCAAGAATCACCTGGAATGTTTTATCCGTGTGTTTGGCAGTCAGTGTCTCTCTGCTAACAGCTTCATCGTTTTTCTTAAAATAATGAAATGAGTTTGGATTTCAAGTTAATTCGCGATGGAAACCATTTTGTTTTTTTTGTTTTTTGTTTTTTGTTGGTCTTTTTCGTCTGTAGGTTTACGTGAGATCGAAGCAATTCTGAATTTATTGACAAATGGAAATTGGTTATAGAGTAGAATGCGGACTGCATTATGAAGTGTACTTATATGTTGCTTTGTTATTATGGAAGTTAGGGGTATGGTTAGGGTTAGGATTAGAGTTAAGGTCAAGATTAAGGTTAGTGTTTAGGTTTAATCTTAGGGTTAGGGGTTAGGGTTAAGGTTAGGTTAGTGTTAGTGTTAGAGTTTAAGTTAGGGTCTAACATTCAAACTCCTTGACCTAACATTAACAGGCAACATTAATTTGAATAAATACATAGAATATACTGCCAAGTCTGCTGCAAAGAAAGGGTTAGGGTTTGGATTAGGGTTTAGATTAGGGTTAGGGTTAGGGTTGTCACATCTGCAATAACTACTTGTTTCTCCCTCTTGGACAGGGTACAAGAAAGAGTCTCTAACCTAATAAACCACACTAAAGTAGCGCACTGTCTACCAAGCACGAGCCCCTGTCCCATCGCCGCAATGTTGTATCCATGTACAAGTACTCCCACGGAATGTGCCCCCACGGAACTTACTGCACTTGTACCCTCTCAACGTAAATACACTCGACAAACACGACTAGTAGCAAAATCCCACCCCTTCGCTGTAGAGGTCCTCAGATGTCGAAAAACCTTCTACTCTAATAGCTTCTTTCTTTCGGACCTCTTGCCTTTGGAATTCCCTCTCTACTCCCTGTTTCCCCGATTGTATCAACAGGCAGAAATGTATATGTAATATGAATAAACATCTTGCAGCACTACGCCCCATTTAGGATGGCCCTATAAATCTGGCCCCTTATCAGAGTAACCCCTTACGTCTCAGTGGCAATGTGCCCCCTTGTTTGGGGTGTATGTAAGTAAGTAAAAGAATGTAATGATAGGATTCCGTGTATCGTCAAAAGGCAATACCCTCCATAAGCATAAAACTTCCATCCGAAAAGTTTTGTTTTATTTCACTTTTCTGGTTGCTGCTTTACATTAACATCATTAACATCGCTTCATCAAACCATGAACAGCAAATAATTCAATAGTTTAACGTTGGGACATGGGATTTCTTTTTAATCGGGCAACGCCGGGACACGGGTCAGCTAGTGCTTCGTATTTACGTATTTGTAACAAAGTGTATTCATACCTAGGATGGAGTACTGCTGTCATATCTGGGGAGGTGCCGCTTGACAGACTACAAAACCGACTTAGCCATCTCATCTCTTCCCCCCCTCTCTCTCTCTCTTTCTATCTATATCTCTCTCTCTCTCACTATCTCGCCATCTCTCTCTCTCCCTCTCTCTCTATCTCTCTCCCTTTCTCTCTCTCTCTCTCTCTATCTCGACCTCTCTCTCAATCTCTCTCTATCTTGCTCTCTTTCTCTCTATCTCGCGCTCTCTCTCTCTATCTCGCTCTCTCTCTCTCCCTCTCTCTCTCTCCCTCTCTCTCTCTCTCTATCTCTCTCTATCTCTCTCTATCTCGCTCTCTCTCTCTATCTCGCGCTCTCTCTCTTTGCTCTATCGTTATTTTAATGGTAAGTGCTCGTCTGGGTTAGGGTTAGGATTAGGGTTAGGGTTGAATGTTATTCGAAAACAGAAAAGAAAAGGGCCGAGGAAGAACGTACAAATGAATCTCATAATTCAAGTGAGTTTAATGTCACTAATCAGCCTGTTAGGGTTAGGGTTAAGGTTAGGGTTAGGGTTAGGGTTAGGGTTAGGATTAGGGTTAGGGTTAGGGTGAAGGTTAGGGTTAGGGTTAGGGTTAGCGTAAGGGTTAGGGTTAGGGTTAGGGTTAGCGTAAGGGTTAAGGTTAGGGTTAGGGTTAGGTTTAGGGTCAAGGTTAGGGTTAGGGTTAGGATGAAGGTTAGGGTTAGGGTTAGGGTTAGGGTAAGGGTTAAGGTTAGGGTTAGGGTTAGGGTTAGGGTTAGGGTTAAGGTTAGGGTTAGGGTTAGGGTTAGGGTTAGGGTCAGGGTTAGGGTTAAGGTTAGGGTTAGGGTTAAGGTTAAGGTTAGGGTTAGGGTTAAGGTTAGGGTTAGGGTTAGGGTTAGGGTTAAGGTTAGGGTTAGGGTTAAGGTTAGGGCTAGGGTTACGGTTAGGGTTAGGGTTAAGGTTAGGGTTAGGGTTAAGGTTAAGGTTAGGGTTAAGGTTAGGGTTAGGGTTAGGGTTAGGGTTAGAGTTGAATGTTATTCGAAAACAGAAAAGAAAAGGGCCGAGGAAGAACGTACAAATGAATCTCATAATTCAAGTGAGATTAATGTCACACACTAATCAGCCTTAGTGTTAGGGTTAGGGTTAGGGTTAGGGTTAAGGTTAGGGTTAGGGTTAGGGTTAGGGTTAGGGTTAAGGTTAGGGTTAGGGTTAAGGTTAGGGTTAGGGTTAAGGTTAAGGTTAGGGTTAGGGTTAGGGTTAGTGTTAGGGTTAGGGTTAGGGTTAGGGTTAGGGTTAGGGTTAGGGTTAAGGTTAAGGTTAGGGTTAGGGTTAGGGTTATCGACTGAGCTGCAATCACCAATCCCCAACACCGGACTTTCCTCTTCTCTCTCTCTCTCTCTTTCTCTTTCTCTCTGTTTCTCTCTCTCTTTCTCTTTCTCTCTCTCTCTCTCTCTTTCTCTCTCTCTTTCTCTTTCTCTCTCTCTTTCTCTTTCCCTCTCTCTCTCTCTCTCTCTCGTTCTTTCTCTCTCTCTCTCTCTCCCTCTATCTATCTCTCTCTCATACTCTGAACACTCTGCTTCACTGAATTATGATATATTGAATCTCATTTGGTAAGCACCCACAAAAATGTGTCGTTGGTGACATGGCTTAGAAAACCATCTCGCCAACAACAACAACAACAACAACAACAACAACAACAACCTTTTTGTACATTTTTGTTTTTACACACGTGGACACGAGGTCTACAAAGTCAGAAAACAGCACAATTCCGGAAAAAAAATATGTTCACACTCAAAATTGCTTAAGCCTGGAACAAACTTCTTGCATTAATTGTTGGCGGTTGACACACTGAATCCCTTAAACCCCTCAATTTTCCCGAAATTGATGTCTCCCTTTCCATACTCATGTATGCATATCATGAGTCAAAAGCTGTTTATTTCCCAGGCAATTTTAAATCATGTGTATGAAATGCAGTTTTGATGAGTTGTAATTCAACATCACACGGCGAAAAGGGTTAGGGTTCTCGGAAATATTTCATTTATTATTATTATTATTATTATTATTATTATTATTATTATTATTATCATTAGTAGTAGTAGTGGTAGTAGTAGTAGTGGTAGTAGTAGTAGTAGTGGTAGTAGTAGTAGTTGTAGTAGTAGTAGTAGTAGTAGTAGTAGTTGTAGTAGTAGTAGTAGTAGTGGTGGTGGTAGTAGTAGTAGTAGTAGTAGTATTAGTGGTGGCAGTAGTAGTAGTGGTAGTGGTAGTGGTAGTAGTAGTGATAGTAGTGGTAGTGGTAGTAGTAGTAGTAGTGGTGATGGCAGTGGTAGTAGTAGTAGTAGTAGTAGTAGTAGTAGTAGTAGTTGTAGTAGTGGTATTATTATTATTAGTAGTAGTAGTAGTAGTAGTGGTGGTGGTGGTGGTGGTAGCAGTGGTGGTGGTAGTAGTGGTAGTAGTAGTAGTAGTAGTAGTAGTAGTAGTGGTAGTAGTAGTAGTAGTAGTTGTAGTAGTGGTATTATTATTATTAGTAGTAGTAGTAGTAGTGGTGGTGGTGGTGGTGGTGGTGGTAGCAGTGGTAGTAGTAGTAGTAGTAGTAGTAGTAGTAGTAGTAGTAGTAGTAGTAGTTATAGTAGTAGTAGTAGTAGTAGTAGTAGTAGTTGTAGTTGTAGTAGTGGTATTATTATTAGTAGTAGTAGTAGTAGTAGTAGTAGTGGTGGTGGTGGTGGTGGTAGCAGTGGTGGTGGTAGTAGTGGTAGTAGTAGTAGTAGTAGTAGTAGTAGTAGTAGTAGTAGTAGTATACAATGAGAAAAACTAAAATTTCAAATCTGTGTTCATTGTTTAGGCCACCATAAAATAGAGGGTAATTCAAAATCACACGGCGAAAAGGGTTTGAGGGTTATCAGAAATATTTTCTGTAGCTTCCCATCGTAAGTCATTGTAGCGATCATAAACAGACCTATTTTCTCCCTCCGAAAAATATCCCTATTTAGTGAGCTGGTCACACACTGACCAATCAGCCTGCAGGGCGCATGGATTCATTCTGTCAGCTGAAATCACAAAGAGACCCCAGCAAGCAACGAGGAAACAATTCTTTCACTCTCTCTCTCTCTCTCTCTCTCTCTCTCTCTCTCTCTCTCTCTCTGTCTCTCTCTCTGTCTCTCTCTCCTGCTCCTGTCCACTGGACGCTCACAGCAAACACTATCTTCGCCTGTTGTTGACAGACCGCAGGTAGCTCTTAGAACTCTTAATTCCCTTTTCCTCTCTCGGACACTGTCCAACTCTCTTTCCACCTATACCAAACGGTATAGGTAACCTTTTTAAATAAACTCTTTTCGCTGTTGTTATAAAGACGTTTTGTTAATTCATTTCGTGTGTGAAACCTAAAAGAAATGACAACGTTCCCCTTTCTTTACACCATCATTTGCATTTCGCCCGCTCAAATACATCTCCATATCTCGACCAAGAAACATAGAAAAGAAAGACGCCATAGAAAACTCGGTAAATCAGTCCTGTTAGGGTTTCTATAAACAGCCGACATATTGAATATACTCGTCTCTTTCTTTATTTCTATCGTCTGTCCATCACTCTAGTTTCCATCACCTGGTAAGTAGACATTCCATTTCTGCATACGCTAAGGATCACAAAGAGAACAGAATAGTAATGCCTATATTTGACTGAGAGAGAAGGAGAGAGAGAGGGGGAGGGGAGAGGGGGGAGTACTCACCAAACAATAACGCTGAGGAAAAGGGAGAGAGAGGGGGGAGAGAGAGCGAGCAGGGAAGGAGGAGGGCAGAGGAAGAAAGTACTCACCAAATTATTTTCACGATTCAAGTGAGTTGAATGTTATTCGAAAACAAATATAGAAAAAGGTAGGCGTCATGGGAAACTCGGTAATCAGTCATCTGAGTGTTTCTATTCATGGCTGACATTTTCAAATACTCGTCTTTTCACCAATTCTACCTTCTCTCTCTCATTCTCTGGTTTCCATCACCGAATGAATAGATGTTTCATTTCTGCAGACATTAAGGATCGCAAAGACGAATCATCTTTAGTAGAATCGTAATTTAATAAGAGAAACAGCAGAGTTTGCCGATATATTCTTTCATCTTTAGTGGGGCCAAATGTGTTCGTCTCTCAACGCCATTTTGAATTATTATTGTTCAGATGTCAAGATCAAAACAACGAACACATCCGACAAAAAGAAATACGTCGTAGACAATTCGGAAATAGGTCCTGTGAATGGCTTTAGAATACCTCTCTGCCTCCCTAACTCTAACCCTTCCGAATATTTCTCTGTCTCTCTCTCTCTCTCTTTCTCTCTCTCTTCCTCTCTCTCTCTCTCTCTCTGTTACTTTCATCTTGAAGTGCCAAATGTGTTCGCTCTGTGCGCCATTTTGAATGATTATTTCGATACAACGAACAAATCCGAAAAAAAAATACGTCATAGACAATTCGGAAATAGGTCATGTGAATGGCTTCCGAATACCTCTCTCTCTCTCTCTCTCTCTCTCTTTCTCTCTCTCTCTCTCTCTCTCTCTCTCTTACCCTCTTTCTCTCTTTCTCTCTCTCTTGCTCTCTCTCTTGCTCTCTCTCTTTCTCTCTCTCGTTCTCTATCTCCCTCTCTCTTCTTATTCTATTTTCGATCATCGGTTGAATAAATTCCATTCATGCCATCTTTAAGGATGACCAATACCAATCATTATCTTCTGAAGATTTGTCTTAAAGCAATTGCAGAAACTTTCGCAACAAACAGGAATTCCTGGTCGACTCGATTAGCCATTTTGAAGAATCTTTTAAAGCAGGATATTCGTTTATAACCAATTCTTATAATAACGTCATATTCTTGTAGGAAAAAAAAATGAAATAATTACAGGGAAACAATTCGATGAACAATGGATATTTCAACAACTACTAACATAGTCCACGGTCGACCATTCCATTATCTATCCAAGGGGTTTCAGCTTTGAAGATGTTACCAGATGTATTCATCTTGAAGACAGAAATTCGTTGAGTAAACAATCAACAAAAAAGGATTGAATACTGTTAGTTCCCGGACTATAAACGTGTTCAGTAAATCAAGCAATGTTGCATGCAAAGACAGAGTAATAATTAATAAACAAAATGAAGTAGTTCAAATAACGTTTATTGAACGTGTGTGTACGTGGAATGATGAAGTGTGTGATGTATGCATGTGTGTCGATGGAAAAACAGTTCTTGAAAAAGGTATAAGAGGAAATGAATCCGGCGTGAGGAAAGTCTTTGAAAGCCGTACACAAAGAAAATGAGTTGAGAACTCTTACCGTTGTTTGACCACGTGTGTTGGTAGTTGTTATGCTGAGACCAGTTCAAGAGAAAAGCGTGATGCGAAGCGCTAGTGTATTAGCGTCGTTCTACCGAGGCCAATTGAGTAGGAAAAAGCGAGTGAAACGGAGCGCTGGTGCCAGCGTTGTTCTGCCGAGGCTGGTCGGTGAAGGAGAGATGGATGTTCCGTTTGCAACGGTTTTTATAGTCAGAAGGGCAGATAACTCTGGTGTCGCTTTACAGTGCCACCTATCGGTGAAAAAGCGACACCTAACGACAAACCGGTGTAGTTATGTTTTGAAAGGAGGAGGTAACTGCTACAATACCAACAAATCTGACATGATGAAATTTGAAAGAGAACACGGATACCGAAGTGATTCCAGCATAAGAAAAAGATCAAAGATGATGTAGGTATTAATGTTGTTAACTTCAACAATAATACGGGAAAAGCATTTTGCAAAACTAAGAAGTACAATTATGAATAAAAGAGTTGCTTCCCGAATTGTTCAAATTCAAATAAATCGCAGTCAAATTGAAGAAAAGGTTTCTTATGGGTTGACTGGACTGCAATCACATTTTAAAAAAAAGAAAAGTAAGTCGCTTTTGCATTTAGCCAGCCAAAAATAGGTGTCTGTTGATTGGTCAAGTAGAATCGTCTTGGCCAATCAGATATGACTTTTTCGGAATAGAAGTGGTATAATTTCTTCTGATGGTGGATAAGAAGAGATATTTTAAGGGGGAAAAGACAGATAAGTCTTTTTATGCTACATATATATATATATATATATATATATATATATATATATATATATATATGTATATATATATATATAGAGAGAGAGAGAGAGAGAGAGAGAGAGAAAGAGAAAGAAAAAAGAAATACGTCGTCAACAATTCGGAAATAGGTCATGTGAATGGCTTTAGAATACCTCTCCCTTTCTCTTTCTCTTACTTTATCTTTCTGTTTTACTCTCTCTCTCTTCCTCTCTCGTTCTCTCTCTTACTATCTCTCGTTATCTTGCTCTTTCTCTCTTACGCTCTCTTGTAAGAAAATGGAAAACCACCTCTTCTAGTAAAAAAAAATCGTCAAAGAAAGAAAAACAAGCACGTTCTCTGTCTGTCTGTCTGTCTGTCTGTCCGTCGGCGAGAATTTTTATAAACGTAAGAGAAGGGAGGGCTGGTAATTACTATTTAATTACTTTTTTCAAGTCAGCGTTCTTATAATTAAGTTGGGGAACTATTAATTACTTTATTTTACATTAAATAACATTAAATAACATCAAATAACATCAAATAACATTAAATAACATTCAATAACATTAAATAACATCAAATAACATTAAATAACATCAAATAACATTAAATAACATCAAATAACATCAAATAACATTAAATAACATTCAATAACATTAAATAACATCAAATAACATTAAATAACATTAAATAACATCAAATAACATTAAATAACATCAAATAACATCAAATAACATTAAATAACATTCAATAACATTAAATAACATCAAATAACATTCAATAACATTAAAAAACATTAAATAACATTAAATAACATTAAATAACATCAAATAACATCAAATAACATTAAATAACATTAAATAACATTAAATAACATTAAATAACATTAAATAACATTAAATAACATCAAATAACATCAAATAACATTAAATAACATTCAATAACATTAAAAAACATTAAATAACATTAAATAACATTAAATAACATCAAATAACATCAAATAACATTAAATAACATTAAATAACATTAAATAACATCAAATAACATTAAATAACATTCAATAACATTAAATAACATCAAATAACATTAAATAACATTCAATAACGTAAAATAACATCAAATAACATCAAATAACATTAAATAACATTAAATAACATCAAATAACATTAAATAACATTCAATAACATTAAATAACATTAAATAACATCAAATAACATTAAATAACATTCAATAACATTAAATAACATCAAATAACATCAAATAACATTAAATAACATTAAATAACATCAAATAACATCAAATAACATTAAATAACATTAAATAACATCAAATAACATTAAATAACATTAAATAACATTAAATAACATCAAATAACATTAAATAACATTAAATAACATTAAACAACATTAAATAACATTAAATAACATCAAATAACATTAAATAACATTAAATAACATTAAACAACATTAAATAACATTAAATAACATTAAATAACATCAAATAACATCAAATAACATTAAATAACATCAAATAACATTAAACAACATTAAATAACATTAAATAACATTAAATAACATTAAATAACATTAAATAACATTAAATAACATTAAATAACATCAAATAACATTAAATAACATCAAATAACATTAAATAACATCAAATAACATTAAATAACGTTAGATAACATCAAATAACATTCAATAACATTAAATAACATTAAATAACATTAAATAACATTCAATAACATTAAATAACATTAAATAACATCAAATAACATTAAATAACGTTAGATAACATCAAATAACATTCAATAACATTAAATAACATTAAATAACATTAAATAACATTCAATAACATTAAATAACATCAAATAACATTAAATAACATATAAATAACATTAAATAACATTAAATGACATTAAATAACATTAAATAATATTAAACAACATTAAATAACATTAAATAACATATAAATAACATTAAATAACATTAAATAATATTAAATAACATTAAAAAATCAAATAACATTAAATAACATCAAATAACATTAAATAACATTCAATAACATCAAATAACATTAAATAACATTCAATAACATCAAATAACATTAAATAACATCAAATAAGATTAAATAACATTAAATAACATTAAATAACATTAAATAACATTAAATAACATCAAATAACATTAAATAACATCAAATAACATTAAATAACGTTAGATAACATCAAATAACATTCAATAACATTAAATAACATTAAATAACATTAAATAACATTCAATAACATTAAATAACATTAAATAACATCAAATAACATTAAATAACGTTAGATAACATCAAATAACATTCAATAACATTAAATAACATTAAATAACATTAAATAACATTAAATAACATCAAATAACATTCAATAACATTAAATAACATTAAATAACATTAAATAACATTAAATAACATCAAATAACATTAAATAACATTAAATAACATCAAATAACATTAAATAACATTCAATAACATCAAATAACATTAAATAACATCAAATAAGATTAAATAACATTAAATAACATTAAATAACATCAAATAACATTAAATAACATCAAATAACATTAAATAACATCAAATAACATTAAATAACGTTAGATAACATCAAATAACATTCAATAACATTAAATAACATTAAATAACATTAAATAACATTCAATAACATTAAATAACATTAAATAACATCAAATAACATTAAATAACGTTAGATAACATCAAATAACATTCAATAACATTAAATAACATTAAATAACATTAAATAACATTCAATAACATTAAATAACATCAAATAACATTAAATAACATTAAATAACATTAAATAACATTAAATAACATTAAATAACATTCAATAACATTAAATAACATTAAATAACATCAAATAACATTAAATAACGTTAGATAACATCAAATAACATTCAATAACATTAAATAACATTAAATAACATTAAATAACATTCAATAACATTAAATAACATCAAATAACATTAAATAACATTAAATAACATCAAATAACATTAAATAACATTCAATAACATTAAATAACATTAAATAACATTAAATAACATTAAATAACATCAAATAACATTAAATAACATCAAATAACATTAAATAACATTAAATAACATTAAATAACATTAAATAACATCAAATAACATCAAATAACATTAAATAACATTAAATAACGTTAGATAACATCAAATAACATTCAATAACATTAAATAACATTAAATAACATTAAATAACATTAAATAACATTAAATAACATTAAATAACATTAAATAACATCAAATAACATTAAATAACATTAAATAACATATAAATAACATTAAATAACATCAAATAACATTAAATAACATTAAATAACATTAAATAACATTAAATAACATTAAATAACATTAAATAACATCAAATAACATTAAATAACATTAAATAACATTAAATAACATTCAATAACATTAAATAACATCAAATAACATTAAATAACATTAAATAACATTCAATAACATTAAATAACATTAAATAACATTAAACAACATTTAATAACATCAAATAACATTAAATAACATTAAATAACATTAAATAACATTAAATAACATTAAATAACATTAAATAACATCAAATAACATTAAATAACATTAAATAACATTAAATAACATTAAATAACATTAAATAACATCAAATAACATTAAATAACATTAAATAACATTAAATAACATTAAATAACATTCAATAACATTAAATAACATCAAATAACATTAAATAACATTAAATAACATTAAATAACATTAAACAACATTAAATAACATTAAATAACATTAAATAACATTAAATAACATTAAATAACATCAAATAACATCAAATAACATTAAATAACATTAAATAACATTAAATAACATTAAACAACATTAAATAACATTAAATAACATTAAATAACATTAAATAACATTAAACAACATTAAATAACATTTAATAACATTAAATAACATTAAATAACATATAAATAACATTAAATAACATTAAATGACATTAAATAACATTAAATAATATTAAACAACATTAAATAACATTAAATAACATTAAACAACATTAAATAACATTAAATAACATTAAATAACATTAAATAACATTAAATAACATTAAATAACATTAAATAACATTAAACAACATTAAATAACATTAAATAACATTAAATAACATTAAATAACATTAAATAACATTAAATAACATTAAATAACATTAAACAACATTAAATAACATTAAATAACATATAAATAACATTAAATAACATTAAATAACATTAAATAACATTAAACAACATTAAATAACGTTAAATAACGTTAGATAACGTTAGATAACATTAAATAACATTAAATAACATTAAATAACATTAAAAAATTAAATAACATTAAATAACATTAAATAACATATAAATAACATTAAATAACATTAAATGACATTAAATAACATTAAATAATATTAAACAACATTAAATAACATTAAATAACATATAAATAACATTAAATAACATTAAATAATATTAAATAACATTAAAAAATTAAATAACATTAAATAACATTAAATAACATATAAATAACATTAAATAACATTAAATGACATTAAATAACATTAAATAATATTAAACAACATTAAATAACATTAAATAACATTAAACAACATTAAATAACATTAAATAACATTAAATAACATTAAATAACATTAAATAACATTAAACAACATTAAATAACATTAAATAACATTAAATAACATATAAATAACATTAAATAACATTAAATAATATTAAATAATATTAAATAACATTAAATAATATTAAATAACATTAAACAACATTAAATAACATTAAATAACATTAAACAACATTAAATAACATTAAATAACATTAAATAACATATAAATAACATTAAATAACATTAAATAATATTAAATAATATTAAATAACATTAAATAATATTAAATAACATTAAATAAACTTTAAATAAAGTAGAAAGAAATTTCAAGACGAGACTGCGATTCGAACACACAACGTGTTAAGGATCTTACTGAATATAATAATCTTTCAACTTCCTTATATACTGTTACAAAAACTCGCTCAGACACCAGACGGGTTTTGCAATTTACATAATTCATTTCTATAAACATCAATTTATATAAATCTATTTATATAGCATACACAGTTGGGTGTAGGTTGCCAGAAGTTACAGCAGTGAATTGAAACGAATTAAAGTTCTTCTTCTTTGCGTGTCTTTGAAGTGTCATGTGGTTAGGGTTAGGGTTAATGATACACAAATAATTAAATAAATAGGAATAAATAAATATATTCACACATAAATAAATAAACTAAGAGATATTATTTATTTCTTCTCTTTTTTTACCACATTTTCGGTTTTCATCAGAATTTGCATTTCTAAAAATCTTTCACAAAATGACATTCAACGTCCGAATGTACTGGTAAATAGAAATGCAAAGGCAGCTGTTTCACCTAATCAACATAGCCAGTTTACCAACATGTATTTATGATTCGTTTGTTTTACAGCAGCCTATCCTCTTCGGGTCATTTACAGCCGAGACTATAAATTTATAGATGTACTAGCTGTACCTACCGGTGTTGCCCAGGAGTAAAAGAAAACATGACTGAATTGTTTACGAAGAAATGAAAAACGCGTTTTTAGATATTGATTTATGCAAGTGTCATGACATGATTACTTCCCTTTAATGTATAATAAAATGTGACATGATTACTTCCCTTTAATGTATAAGAACAATAAAATAAAATTTAAATAAAATGTGACATTTATTTCCCCTTCCCCCTTCTCGTTTAATTCTAAACGTGGCAATGAGGTCAGACTCCCCTCCATCTACCACCGGTCCCTACTGTTGGATAATGCCTCTATGGGAATGGGCGTATCTGTTGGAAATCGTTGGTTTAGATTGCGCGATTTAGTGCGGGCGGACCCGTGCAGTCGAGTGCAGAATAGGGCCTGTTCTCACAGTCGGAGCTAACAGACGTGACGAGACCTCGGATCAGGGGTCAATGTGCACCTGCGAGAGGCTCTGTGACGTCACGGGCCTTTGCGTGGGAAGCAGAGGGATCCGTGACGTCACTCGTTCTTCGGAGAAGCGAGTTTTAGCAGTTTAGGTTTTGGAGGCGAACCTATCAGACGTGATTTTTACCATGTAAACTGAAACTTACACAAGGGAAATATTCCCCTAAGCAAAATACAGGCGAAAGATCTCTTTTCCCCCCTCCACGAATGGTTAAAGACTTAATTGATAAGTAATTATGAAAGTAGTGATTTGCTCTCTCTCTCTCTCTCTCTCTCTCTCGACGTTAGTGAATATCTCCAAACCGATAGATAATAAACGCCTGTAATAAAAAGAATTGTAAGTTAAAAGGATTGTTTGTCTTCAAAGTCCGCCATGAAGTTTTGTTGTAGCGGCGATGTTCACGGCAGTACAGAAGAAAGAGGAAGGAATTCAACCACTAGACGACACGCACCCTCTACGTTCTTCTTTTTTGCCTTGTTTTAGAAGCACACAGTTTCGCACATTTTTACGTAGTCCCTTGCAATAGTGTTGTACCCTGCAAGATCTTTCAAGCTGCACCGGTTGTGCAGTCGAGGCAGACGAGGCAGTATTGCATCGTATGATCCTCCTCTCCACATTCACGGATGGTTGGGTCAGTTTTGTAGCCCCATCTACTCATAGCCACTTTTTGATAGCTTCATTCCCGTTCTCTGGCGGCTGAGTGTTTTCCACTGAACCAGGAGGGAGGGGGTCTCAGAAGGGCGGATTCTTAAAATCTTTTCTTGGAGCGGTATATCTTCAAGCGAAGATAGCCGTGCCTAGAGTGTCTAGTCGAAAGATGGCAGGAGAGAGTATCTAGGTTGTTTTTTTTTGTGGCTGCCTGGAAGCTGTCTTACTATTATGGGAACCCATAAAGATTTCGGGATGGAGTTGTTAAAGTTCCGGTCGAAATTACTACGCTCTAAAGTCTGATTGGTGATCGTGTGACCAAACAACCTCACTTGGGGCCGGTCTCCGCAAGAGGAAAACAAATGTCAACGTTTATAACTGCTACAAGTGCTTTCTCGCGTTTCACTTGAAAAGAAAAGGGTTTTATTTACTCCTCTCCAGGAGTTAGGCACAAGGCCAGTTTTATCTTACTCCACCAAGTAAGATGTGACCCAAGATCGGGTCGAGAAAGTGGGGTTTAGAAAACCAGCGCTCGAGAGGTGAGCACTCTGGCCATTTAAAAATTGCCTTGGCAGCCCCGTCGGCATTCCCGGTAGGGGCGCCTCAGACAGTAAGCAAAGAGGGGAGGCAAAGCCTGGGAGGGTGGACCTCCTAGAACTGCACAGGACAGGCGTGCAGTATCCATCGGAACAGATACTACACTTTGATCTTAGCCAAAAGGCCAAGAAGCCCACTTTTATTAAGGGTGTTTATTTACTCCTCGCGGAGTTAGGCACAAGGCCAGTTTTATCTTACTCCCACAAGTAAGATGTGACCCAAGATCGGGTCGAGCAAGTGGGGTTAAAAGCCAGCGCACGAGAGGTGAGCACTCTGGCCATTTAAAAATTGCCTGGGCAGCCCCGTCGGCATTCCCCGGTAGGGGCGCCTCAGACAGTAAGCAATAAACTTACTCCTCCCCAAAGAGGGGAGACGAAGCCTGGGAGGGTGGACCTCCTAGAACTGCACAGGACAGGCGTGCAGTATCCATCGGAACAGATACTACACTTTGATCTTAGCCAAAAGGCCAAGAAGCCCACTTTTATTAAGGGTGATTGAGAGAAGGAAGAGAAAAAAAAAATAGTTACTCCTCTCCAGGAGTTAGGCACAAGGCCAGTTTTATCTTACTCCCACAAGTAAGATGTGACCCAAGATCGGGTCGAGAAAGTGGGGTTTGAAAAACCAGCGCTCGAGAGGTGAGCACTCTGGCCATTTAAAAATTGCCTGGGCAGCCCCGTCGGCATTCCCCGGTAGGGGCGCCTCAGACAGTAAGCAAAGAGGGGAGGCAAAGCCTGGGAGGGTTGACCTCCTAGAACTGCACAGGACAGGTGTGTAGTATCCATCGGAACAGATACTACACTTTGATCTTAGCCAAAAGGCCAAGAAGCCCAATTTTATTAAGGGTGATTGAGAGAAGGAAGAGTTTTATTTATCTACCTCCCACAAGGTAAGATGTGACACAAGGTCGGGAAAGTGGGATTAAAAAAAAAACCAGCACTCGAGAAGTTGAGCACTCTGGTCATTAAAAATTGCCTGGGTAGCCCCGTCGGCATTCCCCGGTACGGGCGCCTCAGACAGTAAGCAATAAACTTACTCCTCCCCAAAGAGGGGAGGCAAAGCCTGGGAGGGTGGACCTCCTAGAACTGCACAGGACAGGCGTGCAGTATCTATCGGAACAGATACTACACTTTGATCTTTGCCAAAAGGCCAAGAACCACGCACAGGACTGTCTAACGATTTTTCCATGACGCATTCATTTTCTATATTTGCTTTCAAAGTACATTCAACTCACATCAATCGTTAGATTCATTTGGCGGGTACTTTCTTCCTCTGCCCCTTTTCTATCCCCCCACCCCCACCCTCATATTCCCATCTGTCTCCTCCCCTTCTCGCTGAATCTGGATTTCTCCCCACGGGTGTGATAACAACTTTATTGTGAATCGAGGTACGGAAATGAGTTCGAGCGGAATGAAAAAGTATCGTTTACAATGAGAAGCCGTGAAGAATATTTCCGATAATCTTT
>OY744549.1:716826-739326 GCA_963556195.1 Sepiola atlantica
CTCTCTCTTTCTCTCTCTCTCTTTCTCTCTCTCTCTTTCTCTCTTTCTCTCTCTCTCTCTATCTATCTCGTTCCTACCAATTGGTACAATGAGTAGATTCCATTTCTGCATAACGATGATTCTGTTACTAGAGACGGAGAGGCATACGAACAGACCCCGTGTTTCATGACTCGAATGTAATTCACAGGCAAATGCAGGAAAACAATAAGATTATAGAAAAAATAGGTTACAAATCCTGGGATTTTTTTTTACAAATGGCCGAGGCATTCAGATTCTTGGGGTTTTCTTTTCTCTCTCTCTCTCTCTCTCTCTCTCTCTCTCTCTCTCTCTCTCTCTCTCTCTCTCTCTCTCTCTCTCTCTCTCTCTCTATCTATCTATCTATCAATCTCTATCAATCTATCTATCTATCTCGCTCTCTCTGGAGTACCAAACTGTCACTATGTTATTACAACTAATACGCATTATTGTTCTCAAAGATGACCTTCTTTTTTGTCTCTCTCTCTCTCTCTCTCCTCCTCCTCCTCTCTCAGTCAAATATAGGCATTACTATTCTGTTCTCTTTGTGATCCTTAACGTATGCAGAAATGGAATGTCTACTTACCAGGTGATGGAAACCAGAGTGATGGACAGACGGTAGAAATAAAGAAAGAGACGAGTATATTCAATATGTCGGCTGTTTATAGAAACCCTAACAGGACTGATTTACCGAGTTTTCTATGGCGTCTTTCTTTTCTATGTTTCTTGGTCGAGATATGGAGATGCATTTGGGCGGGCGAAATGAAAATGGTGGTGTAAAGAAAGGGGGGCGTTGTCCCTTCTTTTAGGTTTCAGACACGAAATGAAAATGACGGTGTAAAGAAAGGGGGGCGTTGTTCCTTCTTTTACGTTTCGGACACGAAATGAAAATGATGGTGTAAAGAAAGGGGGGCGTTGTCCCTTCTTTTAGGTTTCACACACGAAATGAAAATGATAGTGTAAAGAAAGGGGGGCGTTGTCCCTTCTTTTAGGTTTCAGACACGAAATGAAAATGATGGTGTAAAGAAAGGGGGGCGTTGTTCCTTCTTTTAGGTTTCAGACACGAAATGAAAATGATAGTGTAAAGAAAGGCGGACGTTGTCCCTTCTTTTAGGTTTCAGACACGAAATGAAAATGATGGTGTAAAAAAAGGCGGACGTTGTCCCTTCTTTTAGGTTTCAGACACGAAATGAAAATGATGGTGTAAAGAAAGGGGGGCGTTGTTCCTTCTTTTAGGTTTCACACACGAAATGAAAATGATGGTGTAAAGAAAGGGGGACGTTGTCCCTTCTTTTAGGTTTCAGACACGAAATGAAAATGATGGTGTAAAGAAAGGCGGACGTTGTCCCTTCTTTTAGGTTTCACACACGAAATGAAAATGATGGTGTAAAGAAAGGCGGACGTTGTCCCTTCTTTTAGGTTTCAGACACGAAATGAAAATGATAGTGTAAAGAAAGGCGGACGTTGTCCCTTCTTTTAGGTTTCAGACACGAAATGAAAATGATGGTGTAAAGAAAGGGGGGCGTTGTTCCTTCTTTTAGGTTTCACACACGAAATGAAAATGATAGTGTAAAGAAAGGGGGGCGTTGTCCCTTCTTTTAGGTTTCAGACACGAAATGAAAATGATGGTGTAAAGAAAGGGGGGCGTTGTTCCTTCTTTTAGGTTTCACACACGAAATGAAAATGATGGTGTAAAGAAAGGCGGACGTTGTCCCTTCTTTTAGGTTTCAGACACGAAATGAAAATGATGGTGTAAAGAAAGGCGGACGTTGTCCCTTCTTTTAGGTTTCACACACGAAATGAAAATGATAGTGTAAAGAAAGGCGGACGTTGTCCCTTCTTTTAGGTTTCAGACACGAAATGAAAATGATGGTGTAAAGAAAGGGGGGCGTTGTTCCTTCTTTTAGGTTTCAGACACGAAATGAAAATGATGGTGTAAAGAAAGGGGGGCGTTGTTCCTTCTTTTAGGTTTCAGACACGAAATGAAAATGATGGTGTAAAGAAAGGGGGGCGTTGTTCCTTCTTTTAGGTTTCGGACACGAAATGAAAATGATGGTGTAAAGAAAGGGGGGCGTTGTTCCTTCTTTTAGGTTTCAGACACGAAATGAAAATGATGGTGTAAAGAAAGGGGGGCGTTGTTCCTTCTTTTAGGTTTCAGACACGAAATGAAAATGATGGTGTAAAGAAAGGGGGGCGTTGTCCCTTCTTTTAGGTTTCAGACACGAAATGAAAATGATGGTGTAAAGAAAGGGGGCGTTGTCCCTTCTTTTAGGTTTCAGACACGAAATGAAAATGATGGTGTAAAGAAAGGGGGGCGTTGTTCCTTCTTTTAGGTTTCACACACGAAATGAAAATGATAGTGTAAAGAAAGGGGGGCGTTGTCCCTTCTTTTAGGTTTCACACACGAAATGAAAATGATAGTGTAAAGAAAGGGGGGCGTTGTTCCTTCTTTTAGGTTTCAGACACGAAATGAAAATGATGGTGTAAAGAAAGGGGGGCGTTGTTCCTTCTTTTAGGTTTCACACACGAAATGAAAATGATGGTGTAAAGAAAGGGGGGCGTTGTTCCTTCTTTTAGGTTTCAGACACGAAATGAAAATGATGGTGTAAAGAAAGGGGGCGTTGTTCCTTCTTTTAGGTTTCAGACACGAAATGAAAATGATGGTGTAAAGAAAGGGGGGCGTTGTCCCTTCTTTTAGGTTTCAGACACGAAATGAAAATGATGGTGTAAAGAAAGGGGGGCGTTGTTCCTTCTTTTAGGTTTCAGACACGAAATGAAAATGATGGTGTAAAGAAAGGGGGCGTTGTTCCTTCTTTTAGGTTTCAGACACGAAATGAAAATGATGGTGTAAAGAAAGGGGGGCGTTGTTCCTTCTTTTAGGTTTCAGACACGAAATGAAAATGATGGTGTAAAGAAAGGAGGGGCGTTGTTCCTTCTTTTAGGTTTCGGACACGAAATGAAAATGATGGTGTAAAGAAAGGGGGGCGTTGTTCCTTCTTTTAGGTTTCAGACACGAAATGAAAATGATGGTGTAAAGAAAGGGGGGCGTTGTTCCTTCTTTTAGGTTTCAGACACGAAATGAAAATGATGGTGTAAAGAAAGGGGGGCGTTGTTTCTTCTTTCAGGTTTCAGACACGAAATGAAAATGATAGTGTAAAGAAAGGCGGACGTTGTCCCTTCTTTTAGGTTTCAGACACGAAATGAAAATGATGGTGTAAAGAAAGGGGGGCGTTGTTCCTTCTTTTAGGTTTCAGACACGAAATGAAAATGATGGTGTAAAGAAAGGGGGGCGTTGTTCCTTCTTTTAGGTTTCAGACACGAAATGAAAATGATGGTGTAAAGAAAGGGGGCGTTGTTCCTTCTTTTAGGTTTCGGACACGAAATGAAAATGATGGTGTAAAGAAAGGGGGGCGTTGTTCCTTCTTTTAGGTTTCACACACGAAATGAAAATGATGGTGTAAAGAAAGGGGGGCGTTGTTCCTTCTTTTAGGTTTCAGACACGAAATGAAAATGATGGTGTAAAGAAAGGGGGCGTTGTTCCTTCTTTTAGGTTTCAGACACGAAATGAAAATGATGGTGTAAAGAAAGGGGGGCGTTGTTCCTTCTTTTAGGTTTCAGACACGAAATGAAAATGATAGTGTAAAGAAAGGCGGACGTTGTCCCTTCTTTTAGGTTTCAGACACGAAATGAAAATGATGGTGTAAAGAAAGGGGGGCGTTGTTCCTTCTTTTAGGTTTCAGACACGAAATGAAAATGATGGTGTAAAGAAAGGGGATCGTTGTTCCTTCTTTTAGGTTTCAGACACGAAATGAAAATGATGGTGTAAAGAAAGGGGGGCGTTGTTCCTTCTTTTAGGTTTCGGACACGAAATGAAAATGATGGTGTAAAGAAAGGGGGGCGTTGTTCCTTCTTTTAGGTTTCAGACACGAAATGAAAATGATGGTGTAAAGAAAGGGGGGCGTTGTTCCTTCTTTTAGGTTTCGGACACGAAATGAAAATGATGGTGTAAAGAAAGGGGGGCGTTGTTCCTTCTTTTAGGTTTCAGACACGAAATGAAAATGATGGTGTAAAGAAAGGAGGGGCGTTGTTCCTTCTTTTAGGTTTCGGACACGAAATGAAAATGATGGTGTAAAGAAAGGGGGGCGTTGTTCCTTCTTTTAGGTTTCAGACACGAAATGAAAATGATGGTGTAAAGAAAGGGGGGCGTTGTTCCTTCTTTTAGGTTTCAGACACGAAATGAAAATGATGGTGTAAAGAAAGGGGGGCGTTGTTCCTTCTTTTAGGTTTCAGACACGAAATGAAAATGATAGTGTAAAGAAAGGCGGACGTTGTCCCTTCTTTTGGGTTTCAGACACGAAATGAAAATGATGGTGTAAAGAAAGGGGGGCGTTGTTCCTTCTTTTAGGTTTCAGAGACGAAATGAAAATGATGGTGTAAAGAAAGGGGGGCGTTGTTCCTTCTTTTAGGTTTCAGACACGAAATGAAAATGATGGTGTAAAGAAAGGGGGCGTTGTTCCTTCTTTTAGGTTTCGGACACGAAATGAAAATGATGGTGTAAAGAAAGGGGGACGTTGTTCCTTCTTTTAGGTTTCACACACGAAATGAAAATGATGGTGTAAAGAAAGGGGGGCGTTGTTCCTTCTTTTAGGTTTCAGACACGAAATGAAAATGATGGTGTAAAGAAAGGGGGGCGTTGTTCCTTCTTTTAGGTTTCAGACACGAAATGAAAATGATGGTGTAAAGAAAGGGGGGCGTTGTTCCTTCTTTTAGGTTTCAGACACGAAATGAAAATGATAGTGTAAAGAAAGGCGGACGTTGTCCCTTCTTTTAGGTTTCAGACACGAAATGAAAATGATGGTGTAAAGAAAGGGGGGCGTTGTTCCTTCTTTTAGGTTTCAGACACGAAATGAAAATGATGGTGTAAAGAAAGGGGGGCGTTGTCCCTTCTTTTAGGTTTCAGACACGAAATGAAAATGATGGTGTAAAGAAAGGGGGGCGTTGTTCCTTCTTTTAGGTTTCAGACACGAAATGAAAATGATGGTGTAAAGAAAGGGGGGCGTTGTTCCTTCTTTTAGGTTTCAGACACGAAATGAAAATGATGGTGTAAAGAAAGGGGGGCGTTGTTCCTTCTTTTAGGTTTCAGACACGAAATGAAAATGATGGTGTAAAGAAAGGGGGGCGTTGTTCCTTCTTTTAGGTTTCGGACACGAAATGAAAATGATGGTGTAAAGAAAGGGGGGCGTTGTTCCTTCTTTTAGGTTTCAGACACGAAATGAAAATGATGGTGTAAAGAAAGGGGGCGTTGTTCCTTCTTTTAGGTTTCAGACACGAAATGAAAATGATGGTGTAAAGAAAGGGGGGCGTTGTTCCTTCTTTTAGGTTTCAGACACGAAATGAAAATGATGGTGTAAAGAAAGGGGGGCGTTGTTCCTTCTTTTAGGTTTCAGACACGAAATGAAAATGATAGTGTAAAGAAAGGCGGACGTTGTCCCTTCTTTTAGGTTTCAGACACGAAATGAAAATGATGGTGTAAAGAAAGGGGGGCGTTGTTCCTTCTTTTAGGTTTCAGACACGAAATGAAAATGATGGTGTAAAGAAAGGGGGGCGTTGTTCCTTCTTTTAGGTTTCAGACACGAAATGAAAATGATGGTGTAAAGAAAGGGGGGCGTTTTTCCTTCTTTTAGGTTTCGGACACGAAATGAAAATGATGGTGTAAAGAAAGGGGGACGTTGTTCCTTCTTTTAGGTTTCAGACACGAAATGAAAATGATGGTGTAAAGAAAGGGGGGCGTTGTTCCTTCTTTTAGGTTTCGGACACGAAATGAAAATGATGGTGTAAAGAAAGGGGGGCGTTGTTCCTTCTTTTAGGTTTCAGACACGAAATGAAAATGATGGTGTAAAGAAAGGGGGGCGTTGTTCCTTCTTTTAGGTTTCACACACGAAATGAAAATGATGGTGTAAAGAAAGGCGGACGTTTTCCCTTCTTTTAGGTTTCAGACACGAAATGAAAATGATGGTGTAAAGAAAGGCGGACGTTGTCCCTTCTTTTAGGTTTCACACACGAAATGAAAATTATAGTGTAAAGAAAGGCGGACGTTGTCCCTTCTTTTAGGTTTCAGACACGAAATGAAAATGATGGTGTAAAGAAAGGGGGGCGTTGTCCCTTCTTTTAGGTTTCAGACACGAAATGAAAATGATGGTGTAAAGAAAGGGGGGCGTTGTTCCTTCTTTTAGGTTTCAGACACGAAATGAAAATGATGGTGTAAAGAAAGGGGGGCGTTGTCCCTTCTTTTAGGTTTCACACACGAAATGAAAATGATGGTGTAAAGAAAGGGGGGCGTTGTTCCTTCTGTTAGGTTTCAGACACGAAATGAAAATGATGGTGTAAAGAAAGGGGGGCGTTGTTCCTTCTTTTAGGTTTCAGACACGAAATGAAAATGATGGTGTAAAGAAAGGGGGGCGTTGTCCCTTCTTTTAGGTTTCAGACACGAAATGAAAATGATGGTGTAAAGAAAGGGGGGCGTTGTTCCTTCTTTTAGGTTTCAGACACGAAATGAAAATGATGGTGTAAAGAAAGGGGGGGCGTTGTTCCTTCTTTTAGGTTTCAGACACGAAATGAAAATGATGGTGTAAAGAAAGGGGGCGTTGTTCCTTCTTTTAGGTTTCAGACACGAAATGAAAATGATGGTGTAAAGAAAGGGGGGCGTTGTTCCTTCTTTTAGGTTTCGGACACGAAATGAAAATGATGGTGTAAAGAAAGGGGGGCGTTGTTCCTTCTTTTAGGTTTCAGACACGAAATGAAAATGATGGTGTAAAGAAAGGGGGCGTTGTTCCTTCTTTTAGGTTTCAGACACGAAATGAAAATGATGGTGTAAAGAAAGGGGGGCGTTGTTCCTTCTTTTAGGTTTCAGACACGAAATGAAAATGATGGTGTAAAGAAAGGGGGGCGTTGTTCCTTCTTTTAGGTTTCAGACACGAAATGAAAATGATAGTGTAAAGAAAGGCGGACGTTGTCCCTTCTTTTAGGTTTCAGACACGAAATGAAAATGATGGTGTAAAGAAAGGGGGGCGTTGTTCCTTCTTTTAGGTTTCAGACACGAAATGAAAATGATGGTGTAAAGAAAGGGGGCGTTGTTCCTTCTTTTAGGTTTCAGACACGAAATGAAAATGATGGTGTAAAGAAAGGGGGCGTTGTTCCTTCTTTTAGGTTTCGGACACGAAATGAAAATGATGGTGTAAAGAAAGGGGGGCGTTGTTCCTTCTTTTAGGTTTCACACACGAAATGAAAATGATGGTGTAAAGAAAGGGGGGCGTTGTTCCTTCTTTTAGGTTTCAGACACGAAATGGAAATGATGGTGTAAAGAAAGGGGGGCGTTGTTCCTTCTTTTAGGTTTCAGACACGAAATGAAAATGATGGTGTAAAGAAAGGGGGGCGTTGTTCCTTCTTTTAGGTTTCAGACACGAAATCAAAATGATAGTGTAAAGAAAGGCGGACGTTGTCCCTTCTTTTAGGTTTCAGACACGAAATGAAAATGATGGTGTAAAGAAAGGGGGGCGTTGTTCCTTCTTTTAGGTTTCAGACACGAAATGAAAATGATGGTGTAAAGAAAGGGGGGCGTTGTCCCTTCTTTTAGGCTTCAGACACGAAATGAAAATGATGGTGTAAAGAAAGGGGGGCGTTGTTCCTTCTTTTAGGTTTCGGACACGAAATGAAAATGATGGTGTAAAGAAAGGGGGGCGTTGTTCCTTCTTTTAGGTTTCAGACACGAAATGAAAATGATGGTGTAAAGAAAGGGGGGCGTTGTTCCTTCTTTTAGGTTTCGGACACGAAATGAAAATGATGGTGTAAAGAAAGGGGGGCGTTGTTCCTTCTTTTAGGTTTCAGACACGAAATGAAAATGATGGTGTAAAGAAAGGGGGGCGTTGTTCCTTCTTTTAGGTTTCACACACGAAATGAAAATGATGGTGTAAAGAAAGGCGGACGTTGTCCCTTCTTTTAGGTTTCAGACACGAAATGAAAATGATGGTGTAAAGAAAGGCGGACGTTGTCCCTTCTTTTAGGTTTCACACACGAAATGAAAATGATAGTGTAAAGAAAGGCGGACGTTGTCCCTTCTTTTAGGTTTCAGACACGAAATAAAAATGATGGTGTAAAGAAAGGGGGGGCGTTGTCCCTTCTTTTAGGTTTCAGACACGAAATGAAAATGATGGTGTAAAGAAAGGGGGGCGTTGTTCCTTCTTTTAGGTTTCAGACACGAAATGAAAATGATGGTGTAAAGAAAGGGGGGCGTTGTCCCTTCTTTTAGGTTTCGGACACGAAATGAAAATGATAGTGTAAAGAAAGGGGGGCGTTGTTCCTTCTTTTAGGTTTCACACACGAAATGAAAATGATGGTGTAAAGAAAGGGGGGCGTTTTCCTTCTTTTAGGTTTCAGACACGAAATGAAAATGATGGTGTAAAGAAAGGGGGGCGTTGTCCCTTCTTTTAGGTTTCAGACACGAAATGAAAATGATGGTGTAAAGAAAGGCGGACGTTGTCCCTTCTTTTAGGTTTCGGACACGAAATGAAAATGATGGTGTAAAGAAAGGGGGACGTTGTTCCTTCTTTTAGGTTTCACACACGAAATGAAAATGATGGTGTAAAGAAAGGGGGGCGTTGTTCCTTCTTTTAGGTTTCACACACGAAATGAAAATGATGGTGTAAAGAAAGGGGGGCGTTGTTCCTTCTTTTAGGTTTCAGACACGAAATGTAAATGATGGTGTAAAGAAAGGGGGACGTTGTTCCTTCTTTTAGGTTTCACACACGAAATGAAAATGATGGTGTAAAGAAAGGGGGGCGTTGTCCCTTCTTTTAGGTTTCACACACGAAATGTAAATGATGGTGTAAAGAAAGGGGGACGTTGTTCCTTCTTTTAGGTTTCACACACGAAATGAAAATGATGGTGTAAAGAAAGGGGGACGTTGTTCCTTCTTTTAGGTTTCACACACGAAATGAAAATGATGGTGTAAAGAAAGGGGGGCGTTGTTCCTTCTTTTAGGTTTCAGACACGAAATGAAAATGATGGTGTAAAGAAAGGGGGGCGTTGTCCCTTCTTTTAGGTTTCACACACGAAATGAAAATGATGGTGTAAAGAAAGGGGGGCGTTGTTCCTTCTTTTAGGTTTCACACACGAAATGAAAATGATGGTGTAAAGAAAGGGGGGCGTTGTTCCTTCTTTTAGGTTTCAGACACGAAATGAAAATGATGGTGTAAAGAAAGGCGGACGTTGTCCCTTCTTTTAGGTTTCAGACACGAAATGAAAATGATGGTGTAAAGAAAGGGGGGCGTTGTCCCTTCTTTTAGGTTTCGGACACGAAACGAAAATGATGGTGTAAAGAAAGGGGGGCGTTGTCCCTTCTTTTAGGTTTCACACACGAAATGAAAATGATGGTGTAAAGAAAGGCGGACGTTGTCCCTTCTTTTAGGTTTCGGACACGAAATGAAAATGATGGTGTAAAGAAAGGGGGGCGTTGTTCCTTCTTTTAGGTTTCAGACACGAAATGAAAATGATGGTGTAAAGAAAGGGGGACGTTGTCCCTTCTTTTAGGTTTCACACACGAAATGAAAATGATGGTGTAAAGAAAGGCGGACGTTGTCCCTTCTTTTAGGTTTCACACACGAAATGAAAATGATGGTGTAAAGAAAGGGGGACGTTGTCCCTTCTTTTAGGTTTCACACACGAAATGAAAATGATGGTGTAAAGAAAGGGGGACGTTGTCCCTTCTTTTAGGTTTCACACACGAAATGAAAATGATGGTGTAAAGAAAGGCGGACGTTGTCCCTTCTTTTAGGTTTTACACACGAAATGAAAATGATGGTGTAAAGAAAGGGGGGCGTTGTTCCTTCTTTTAGGTTTCGGACACGAAACGAAAATGATGGTGTAAAGAAAGGGGGGCGTTGTCCCTTCTTTTAGGTTTCGGACACGAAATGAAAATGATGGTGTAAAGAAAGGCGGACGTTGTCCCTTCTTTTAGGTTTCGGACACGAAACGAAAATGATGGTGTAAAGAAAGGGGGGCGTTGTCCCTTCTTTTAGGTTTCGGACACGAAACGAAAATGATGGTGTAAAGAAAGGCGGACGTTGTCCCTTCTTTTAGGTTTCAGACACGAAATGAAAATGATGGTGTAAAGAAAGGGGGCGTTGTCCCTTCTTTTAGGTTTCAGACACGAAACGAAAATGATGGTGTAAAGAAAGGGGGACGTTGTCCCTTCTTTTAGGTTTCGGACACGAAATGAAAATGATGGTGTAAAGAAAGGGGGGCGTTGTCCCTTCTTTTAGGTTTCGGACACGAAATGAAAATGATGGTGTAAAGAAAGGGGGGCGTTGTTCCTTCTTTTAGGTTTCAGACACGAAATGAAAATGATGGTGTAAAGAAAGGGGGACGTTGTCCATTCTGTTAGGTTTCACACACGAAATGAAAATGATAGTGTAAAGAAAGGCGGACGTTGTCCCTTCTTTTAGGTTTCACACACGAAATGAAAATGATGGTGTAAAGAAAGGGGGACGTTGTCCCTTCTTTTAGGTTTCATACACGAAATGAAAATGATGGTGTAAAGAAAGGGGGGCGTTGTCCCTTCTTTTAGGTTTTACACACGAAATGAAAATGATGGTGTAAAGAAAGGCGGACGTTGTTCCTTCTTTTAGGTTTCACACACGAAATGAAAATGATGGTGTAAAGAAAGGGGGCGTTGTTCCTTCTTTTAGGTTTCACACACGAAATGAAAATGATGGTGTAAAGAAGGGCGGACGTTGTCCCTTCTTTTAGGTTTCACACACGAAATGAAAATGATGGTGTAAAGAAAAGGGGACGTTGTCCCTTCTTTTAGGTTTCACACACGAAATGAAAATGATGGTGTAAAGAAAGGCAGACGTTGTCCCTTCTTTTAGGTTTCAGACACGAAATGAAAATGATGGTGTAAAGAAAGGGGGACGTTGTCCCTTCTTTTAGGTTTCACACACGAAATGAAAATGATGGTGTAAAGAAAGGCGGACGTTGTCCCTTCTTTTAGGTTTCAGACACGAAATGAAAATGATGGTGTAAAGAAAGGGGGGCGTTGTTCCTTCTTTTAGGTTTCAGACACGAAATGAAAATGATGGTGTAAAGAAAGCGGGACGTTGTCCCTTCTTTTAGGTTTCACACACGAAATGAAAATGATGGTGTAAAGAAAGGGGGGCGTTGTCCCTTCTTTTAGGTTTCAGACACGAAATGAAAATGATGGTGTAAAGAAAGGGGGACGTTGTCCCTTCTTTTAGGTTTCAGACACGAAATGAAAATGATGGTGTAAAGAAAGGGGGCGTTGTCCCTTCTTTTAGGTTTCAGACACGAAACGAAAATGATGGTGTAAAGAAAGGGGGCGTTGTCCCTTCTTTTAGGTTTCGGACACGAAATGAAAATGATGGTGTAAAGAAAGGGGGCGTTGTCCCTTCTTTTAGGTTTCAGACACGAAATGAAAATGATGGTGTAAAGAAAGGGGGGCGTTGTCCCTTCTTTTAGGTTTCGGACACGAAATGAAAATGATGGTGTAAAGAAAGGGGGCGTTGTTCCTTCTTTTAGGTTTCACACACGAAATGAAAATGATGGTGTAAAGAAAGGGGGGCGTTGTTCCTTCTTTTAGGTTTCAGACACGAAATGAAAATGATGGTGTAAAGAAAGGGGGGCGTTGTCCCTTCTTTTAGGTTTCACACACGAAATGAAAATGATGGTGTAAAGAAAGGGGGACGTTGTCCCTTCTTTTAGGTTTCAGACACGAAATGAAAATGATGGTGTAAAGAAAGGGGGACGTTGTCCCTTCTTTTAGGTTTCGGACACGAAATGAAACTGAATTCTGATAGCATTACTACAAGAGTTCATTCCTGTTCTTTCGAATGACGATGTGTCTGTTACAAGAGAGACAAACAGACGGAGAGGCATAAAAAGAGACCAGGACATTCTTGTGTTTCATGATACTCGAATGTAATTCGCAGACAAATGCGGGAAAAGAAATGAGATCATACAAAAGTGGGTTACAAATCCTGGGAATGTTTCTTTCTTCTAAATAGCTTGATGCTTGACTTTTCACTCTCTCTCTCTCTCTCTTTCTCTCTTTCTCTCTCTCTCTCTCTTTCTCTCTCTCTCTCTCTTTCTCTTTCTTTCTATCTCTCTCAAGTTTCTACCATCGAATGAGTAGATTCCATTTCTGCATACATTTAGGGTCACAAAGCCATGCTTATCTTCACTATTTTTTTCTAACCCTCTGCCCTCTATCTCCCCCCTCTCAGAAATTCAGATGCTTGACTTTTTCTATTTCTCTTTCTCTCTCTCTCTCTCTCTTTCTCTCTCTCTCTCTTTTCCTTTTCTTTCTCTCTCTCTCTTTTTCTCTTTCTCTCTCTCTCTTTCTCTTTCTTTCTATCTCTCTCTCTGGTGTCTGCCATCGGATGAGTAGATTCCATTTCTGCATACATTTAGGGTCACAACGCCATGCTTATCTTTACTGCGACATTTTTAGCTCCTTCTCGTCCCACTTCTCTTTTTCTCTGTCTCTCTGTCTCTGTCTCTGTCTCTGTCTCTGTCTCTCTCTCTCTCTCTCTCTCTCTCTCTCTCTCTCTCTCTCTCTCTCTCTCTCTCTCTCTCTCTCTCTCTCTCTCTCTCTCTCTCTCTCTCTCTTTATCTGGTGTTTATTACTTAGAAAGTCGTTAACAATCTAAGATCAACACCACTGGCCATGTTTGAAAATGGCAGTAGCAGCAACAACCAACATCGTCTCACTAATTATATTCGGTGATTTAAACAGGTTTGACTTTTCCAAACAGATGTGCATCTGGGGAGAGACAGACAGGCAGATGATAAAACAAAAACTCCAGATGATTCTTGCGATTAACCAAACTCAAATGCACATTGAAAGCAAAGATAGAAAATGAAGACGTCATAGAAACATCGCTAATCAATTCTGTGTCTCTATAAATGGCCAAACCAATGAATAGATTCGTATTTTCACATTTCTCTCCCCTCTCCATCGCTGTCTGCTTTCCATCACAGGGTTAGGGTTAGGGTAAGGGTTAGGGTAAGGGTTAGGGTAAGGGTTAGGGTTAGTAGATATTCGGTTTCTGAATTTGTTAAAAATCTCAAAGACAGATCATCTTTAGTAGAATAATAACAAGATACGGCAGAGTCTCTCTCTTTCTCTCTCTCTTTCTCTCTCTCTTTCTCTCTCTCTTTCTCTCTCCCCCTCTCTCTCTCTCTTTCTCTCTCTCTTTCTCTCTCTCTTTCTCTCTCTCTTTCTCTCTCCCCATCTCTCTCTCTTTCTCTCTCTCTTTCTCTCTCTCTTTCTCTCTCCCCATCTCTCTCTTTCTCTCCCCCCTCTCCCTCTCCCCCTCTCTCCCTCTAGCTCTCTTTTCTCTCTCTCTATCGCTCTCTCTCGCTCTCTCTCTTCCTCTCTCTCTCTTCCTCTCTGTCTTTCTCTCTCTTTCTCTTTCCCTCTCTCCCTCTAGCTCTATTTTCTCTCTCTCTCTCTCTCTATCCTTCTCTCTTTCTCTCTCTCGCTCCCAGTCTCTCTATTTCTTTCGCTCTCAGCCTTTTCCGTTTTTGTGGCGTCTATAACTGATAAAGTTGTTTAAATCAAAAATAAAAACCGAGAAGCAACAACAACAACAACAACAACAACAGCCACCACCACCAACACAGTTCACCAATTTTGTTTTATTACTTTGAAACACGTTTAACTTTTCCAAACAGATTTGCATCTGTCACTCTGGAGACAGACAGACAGACAGACAGACAGACAGACAGACAGACAGACAGACAGACAGACAGACAGACAGACAGACAGACAGACAGACATAAAAGAAAGCGGCCGATTCTTGCGGTTCACTCAACTAAAACGCGGTCGGCAAGCAAATCTAGAAAATGGAGGCGTCATAGAAAACCCGGTAATTGTTCCTGTGAATGATTTTATAAATGGCTGACATATTGGATAAACCTGTCTCTTCTGCATTTCTTCCGTCTCTCCATCATTCTCTGGTTCCACCAAAACGGTTACATGTAGACGTCAAGGATCACAAAAAAACGAATCATCTTTAGTCGAATAGTAATCTTAAAGCAGCAGCAGCAGCAGCAGCAGCGACCAACAGAGTTTCGGGAATGATTCTTTCATCTCGAAGTGCGAAATGCATTTGTCTCTGTGCGCCATTTTGAAAGATAATTTTCATGTTATCATCACAAGAACAAACAATTGCGGAAAACGAACGACGTCGTAGACAATTCGGAAATCGATCTTATAAATGGCTTCCAGAGACTTCTCTCTCTCTCTCTCTCTCTCTCTCTCTTTCTCTCTCTCTCTCTCTCTCTCTCTCTCTTCTTACTCACACATACACACACACACACATACACACACACACACATACACACACACACACATACACACACACACGCGCTCAGTCTATCTTAATCTCTCGCACGCGCGCTTCCTTTTTTTACACCGGCTTTCATCAGCAGATGAATAGATTACATTTACGCATTCTCGAAGCATGACGAATACCAACCATTATCTCCAGAGTATTTGTCAAAAAGACACCATTATATTCAGAATAAAAGCAGAAACTACCGCAACCAGCAAGAGTGCATGGTCGACTCTATTAGTCATGTCGATGAAAAGGGAGGAACACACTATTGTTGTTGTTGTTATCATCCGTCTTTCTCGGGAGACAATTCGGTTCGACGCCCCAGATTTGTCCGTCGCCGAATTGCAGCGTCTGCTTTGACTGTGCAAGCCTATCCTGGATCGGCAGGCTCTGTTGCAGTTGCCACAGACGTAGGTGGTTTCTGGTCGCGAGAACTCTTTTGCGGCCCTCCGCCGTCTGTACTCTCTCCTCTCCCTCCACTGCTGGTTTCTCATCTCCTCTCTTCACTCCTACTGCAGCATGCCTTCACAACTCCAGTCCCCCAAACGGCTGCAACCCACAGACATCCATGCAGCGAACGACAGCCCTCCGCCCCCAGTCCGAAGGAACACAACAAAATATCCGGGGCAATCTTTTTACAATATACCGTCGTTACTGCCTAAAACCCTAACCCTAACCCTAAGCCATCACAGCTCCCACCAACCAGCCGCGACCCCCAGCGACGGACTCCCAGCCCACAAGGCCGACGCCACTAGCCCCCACGTCCCGTCCGCAGACATCCCTGCAGCGTAGGGCAGCCCTCCGCCCCGGTCTGAAAGAACACAACAAAATATTAGGACACTCTTTTTACAATATATCGTCGTTACTGCCTAAAACCCTAATCCTAACCCTAACCCTAACCCTAACCCTAACACTTACCCTAACCCTTACCCTTACCCTTACCCTAACCGTCGTCACTGTCTCTTCCATCGCCATCTAGTTCGTCATGTCCCATGCATAAAAACTCCTCTCTTTTATCAGTTCGCCGTTGCGCAAATATTCCTACCAGCCTTTCATGCACGACACAGGCTATTTTTTATACCCATTTCCCCTCAAACAAGGCACATTGCTACTTGGACGTAAAGGGCTACTATTAATTAGGGGCCATGCCTCCAGGGGCACTCTACGTAGGGAGTTGAGCAGCAAGATGTTGTTCGCATTACATTTAAAACATTATTTTTTTCTTTACACGGTCAACACTAAACGTATCGTCATTTGGGAGGAAACTTTCTTTTTAATTCAACGAGAATTCGCCCATGCAAAATAATGGTCATTTGCATAAGTGGATTCTTGTCTTCGCAAAGAAATAACAAGATTATATCTTGTAATCGGAACGCTCTCGCTCTTTTACCTTGTGGCCCCACATGATGGCTATTGCAAATTTGAGACTGGAGTTATTCTGGCAAGAGAACGAACTAGTTGTCTCTTACCAAAGTTGGAAAAATGCCGAAAAAAAAGCATAGAAAAGACATTAAAAAAACAGAGATAAAAGATAATATATTAATATTATTCAATTTAACAATAATACAGAAAAAGTATTTTACAAAACTAATTGTGTTTGCGACTTATTAAAAATAGATATAGCTTTTCAAGTGTGTGGTGGTCGTCATGCCTTTTTTTGGTGATAACTTCCTCCACAAATAAAAATAAAAATAATAATAAGAAGACTTACATGCAAAACCAACGGAAGTTTATTCACTGAAATAAACCATTAACAAATATAACATATTTCCTTTTGTAATGAGTTCAGAAGTCCTTTCTTTAGTTTCAGGGTAAGTAAAAAGGAGAATGTCTTTTGTTTTGTTGAAATGCTCATGTGTTATAAAATGTTAAGAGAGGCAATAGGTAATGTTCGCCTGTGAAATTGTATGAAGCGCGCGAAAGGTGAAATGGAAGAGTGATAGTAAGACGCGTGTAACCTCCGAATGAAGAGTCAGTTGAGAGAGAGGGTTTGATGTTTGTGTGTGCTTAAATACTATTTGGATAGGCTCCAGCGAGCTTAAGGAGAAAAGTTTAGAAAAATGTCTTTGGAGAAATCCCATTGGACAGAAATATCACGTGGTGTGCTCCCTACTACGTCCGCTCGTTTTGAGTTGATTTAATATATAAGGCCACGCCGGAATTTGCGTGGGCGTTATTTTTTATCTTTCACGCGCCAATACACTTATATTCACACTGCGCGCCTAAATTGTATTTATCCCAAACAACAATTTTTATCCGAATCTTAACCGTGTCAACTGGCACAAGTTCGATGACTTTTGGGACACCCTGTGTTTTCTTCCTAACCCTAACCCTAACCCTGTATTTTCTTTTGTATGCTTCTACCTATAATAATTTTGTATTTGTTGATAGATAATTTTGATGTTATTTTTCGATTGCTGATTGTGTAAACAACAAGTGATACAACAGAGATACCGAAAAGGAGTCGATAGGGAGTCAGCAGGTGCATCTCGCGTTTGAAAAAGCAGAGGGTGGTCGATGGAAAAGACGAGTATTCGAAAATGTCAGCCATTAATAGAGAGAGAGCAAGAGTAAAAGAGAGAGAGAGAGAGAAAGAGAGAGAGAAAGAGAAAGAGAGAGAAAGAGAGAGAAAGAGAGAGAGAGAGTAAGAGAGAGAGAGAGCAAGAGTAAAAGAGAGAGAGTAAGAGAACGGAGAGAGAGAGAGAGAGCAAGAGAAAAAGAGAGAGCAAGAAAGAGAGAGAGAGAGAGAGAGAGAGAGAGAGAGAGAGAGAGAGAGAGAGAGAAAGGTACCCGGAAGCCATTCACAGGACCTATTTCCGAATTGTCTACGACGTTTTTCTTTTTCCGGATTTGTTCGTTGTATCGAAATAATCATTCAAAATGGCGCACAGAGCGAACACATTTGGCACTTCAAGATGAAAGTAACAGAGAGAGAGAGAGAGAGAGAGAGAGCAAGAAAAGAGATAGAGAGAGAGAAAAGTATTCGGAAGAGTTAGGGTTCGGGAGGCATGACCTATTTTCGAATTGTCTACGACGTATTTCTTATTCCGGATTTGTTCGTGAAATCTAAATAATAATCATTCAAAATGGCGTAGAGAGACGAACACATTTGGCCCCACTAAAGATGAAAGAATATATCGGCAAACTCTGCTGTTTCTGTTATTAAATTACGATTCTACTAAAGATGATTCGTCTTTGCGATCCTTTATGTCTGCAGAAATGAAACATCTATTCATTCGGTGATGGAAACCAGAGAATGAGAGAGAGAAGGTAGAATTGGTGAAAAGACGAGTATTTGAAAATGTCAGCCATGAATAGAAACACTCAGATGACTGATTACCGAGTTTCCCATGACGCCTACCTTTTTCTATATTTGTTTTCGAATAACATTCAACTCACTTGAATCGTGAAAATAATTTGGTGAGTACTTTCTTCCTCTGCCCTCCTCCGTCCCTCCTCGCTCTCTCTCTCCCCCCCTCTCTCTCTCCCTTTTCCTCAGCGTTATTGTTTGGTGAGTACTCCCCCTCTGCCCTCCCCCTCTCTCTCTCCTTCTCTCTCAGTCAAATATAGGCATTACTATTCTGTTCTCTTTGTGATCCTTAACGTATGCAGAAATGGAATGTCTACTTACCAGGTGATGGAAACTAGAGTGATGGACAGACGGTAGAAATAAAGAAAGAGACGAGTATATTCAATATGTCGGCTGTTTATAGAAACCCTAACAGGACTGATTTACCGAGTTTTCTCTGGCGTATTTCTTTTCTATGTTTCTTGGTCGAGATATGGAGATGTATTTGGGCGGGCGAAATGAAAATGATGGTGTAAAGAAAGGGGGACGTTGTCCCTTCTTTTAGGTTTCACACACGAAATGAAAATGATGGTTTACGAATAACATTCAACTCAAATGAATTATGAGATTCATTCTGCCCTTTTCTTTTCTGTTTTCGAATAACATTCAACCCTAACCCCAACACTAACTTTCTTCCCCTTTTCCATCCCGCCATCTTCCCATTATTCTCCTCCCCTCTCGCTGAATCTGGATTTCTCCCCACGGGTGTGATAGCAACTTTATTGTGAATCTTTCTGGAGTACCAAACTGTCGCTATGTTACTACAATCAATACGCATTAATGTTCTCAAAGATGACCTATATTTCCAATAAAAAGTTACAGTAAGGAGTGGAAAAAAATAGCAATTAACCGGATCTCACGGTCGACTTTTTCATCGTCTGCTTTGGGGGAAAAGCATATACGTTTGATTTGACTGTGCTGGATTGAAATAAAAATAAAAGATATCTTAAAGGCCATCTCAACTGATGACATTGTATGCAATAAAAATAAATGAACACATTAAACCAGATGAAGGAAAATGATTTGAGATTTTTGCACAACAAAAAAAAAATTGCTAAAATTACACAAGGCCAAAAAAAAACGGATATATTTCCAAATGTGTTCTTCGCAGAATTCTCACTGTGAATTCTGATCGCATTTCCACAAGAGTTCATTCCTGTTCTTTCGAATGACGATGTGTCTGTTACAAGAGAGACAACAGACGAAGAGGCATAAAAAGAGACCAGGACATTCTTGTGTTTCATGATACTCGAATGTAATTCGCAGACAAATGCGGGAAAAGAAATGAGATCATACAAAAGTGGGTTACAAATCCTGGGAATGTTTCTTTATAAATGGCTGAGGAATTCAGATGCTTGACTTTTTCTCTCTCTCTTTCTCTCTCTCTCTTTTCTTTTTCTTTCTATCTCTCTCTCTCTCTCTTTCTCTCTCTCTATTTCTCTCTCTCTCTTTTCTCTTTCTTTCTATCTCTCTCTCTGGTGTCTGCCATCGAATGAGTAGATTCCATTTCTGCATACATTTAGGGTCACAAAGCCATGCTTATCTTTACTGCGACATTTTTAGCTCCTTCTAGTCCCTCTTCTCTTTTTCTCTGTCTCTCTGTCTGTCTGTCTCTCTCTCTCTCTCTCTATCTCTCTCTCTCTCTCTCTCTTTATCTGGTGTTTATTACTTAGAAAGTCGTTAACAATCTAAGATCAACACCACTGGCCATGTTTGAAAATGACAGTAGCAGCAACAACCAACATCGTCTCACTAATTATATTCGGTGATTTAAACAGGTTTGACTTTTCCAAACAGATGTGCATCTGGGGAGAGACAGACAGGCAGATGATAAAACTCCAGATGATTCTTGCGATTTACCAAACTCAAATGCACATTGAAAGCAAAGATAGAAAATGAAGACGTCATAGAAACATCGCTAATCAATTCTGTGTCTCTATAAATGGCCAAACCAATGAATAGATTCGTATTTTCACATTTCTCTCCCCTCTCCATCGCTGTCTGCTTTCCATCACAGGGTTAGGGTTAGGGTAAGGGTTAGGGTTAGTAGATATTCGGTTTCTGAATTTGTTAAAAATCTCAAAGACAGATCATCTTTAGTAGAATTATAACAAGATACAGCATGGTTTCATCTGTCTCTCTCTTTCTCTCTCTCTTTCTCTTTCTCTTTCTCTTTCTCTTTCTCTTTCTCTTTCTCTCTCCCCCTCTCTCCCCCTCTCCCTCTCTCCCTCTCTCCCTCTAGCTCTCTTTTCTCTCTCTCTAGCTCTCTCTCGCTCTCTCTCCCTCTCTCTCTTCCTCTCTGTCTTTCTCTCTCTTTCTCTTTCTTTCTCTCTCCCTCTAGCTCTCTTTTCTCTCTCTCTATCCTTCTCTCTTTCTCTCTCTCGCTCTCAGTCTCTCTCTATTTCTTTCGCTCTCAGCCTTTTCCGTTTTTGTGGCGTCTATAACTGATAAAGTGGTTCAAATCAAAAATAAAAACCGAGAAGCAACAACAACAACAACAGCCACCACCACCAACACAGTTCACCACCAATTTTGTTTTATTACTTTGAAACACGTTTAACTTTTCCAAACAGATTTGCATCTGTCACTCTGGAGACAGACAGACAGACAGACAGACAGACAGACAGACAGACAGACAGACAGACAGACAGACAGACAGACAGACATAAAAGAAAGCAGCCGATTCTTGCGGTTCACTCAACTAAAACGCGGACGGCAAGCAAATGGAGGCGTCATAGAAAACCCGGTAATTGTTCCTGTGAATGATTTTATAAATGGCTGACATATTGGATAAACCTGTCTCTTCTGCATTTCTTCCGTCTCTCCATCATTCTCTGGTTCCACCCAAACGGTTAGATGTAGACGTCAAGGATCACAAAAAAACGAATCATCTTTAGTCGAATAGTAATCTTAAAGCAGCAGCAGCAGCAGCAGCAGCGACCAACAGAGTTTCGGGAATGATTCTTTCATCTCGAAGTGCGAAATGCATTTGTCTCTGTGCGCCATTTTGAAAGATAATTTTCATGTTATCATCACAAGAACAAACAATTGCGGAAAACGAACGACGTCGTAGACAATTCGGAAATCGATCTTATAAATGGCTTCCAGAGACTTCTCTCTCTCTCTCTCTCTCTCTCTCTCTCTCTCTCTCTCTTCTTACTCACACATACACACACACACACATACACACACACACACATACACACACACACACATACACACACACACGCGCTCAGTCTATCTTAATCTCTCGCACGCGCGCTTCCTCTTTTTACACCGGCTTTCATCAGCAGATGAATAGATTACATTTACGCATTCTCGAAGCATGACGAATACCAACCATTATCTCCAGAGTATTTGTCAAAAAGCCACCATTATATTCAGAATAAAAGCAGAAACTACCGCAACCAGCGAGAGTGCATGGTCGACTCTATTAGTAATGTCGATGAAAAGGGAGGAACACACTATTGTTGTTGTTGTTATCATCCGTCTTTCTCGGGAGACAATTCGGTTCGACGCCCCAGATTTGTCCGTCGCCGAATTGCAGCGACTGCTTTGACTGTGCAAGCCTATCCTGAATCGGCAGGATCTGTTGCAGTTGCCATCTGTACTCTCTCCTCCCCCTCCACTGCTGGTTTCTCCTCTCCTCTCTTCACTCCTACCGCAGCATGCCTTCACAGCTCCAGCCCCCCCACCACTACCACCACCAAGCGGCCGCAACCCCCTGCGACAGACCCCCAGCCCATCGGGCCAACGCCACCAGCCTCCACGTCCCGCCCGCAGACAGACCTCCGACCTTGGTCCGAAAGAACACAACCAAATATCCGGGGCAATCTTTTTACAATATACCGTCGTTACTGCCTAAAACCCTAACCCTAACCTTAACCGTCATTACTGTCTCTTCTATCGCCATCTAGTTCGTCATGTCCCATGCATAACAACTCCTCTCTTTTATCAGTTCGCCGTTGCGCAAATATTCCTACCAGCCTTTCATGCACGACACAGGCTATTTTTTATACCCAGTTCCCCTCAAACAAGGCACATTGCCACTTGGACGTAAAGGGCTACTATTAATTAGGGACCATGCCTCCAGGGGCACTCTAAGTAGCGAGTTGAGCAGCAAGATGTTTGTTCGCATTACATTTTAAAAATTATTTTTTTCTTTACACGGTCAACACTAAACGTATCGTCATTTGGGAGGAAACTTTCTTTTTAATTCAACGAGAATTCGCCCATGCAAAATAATGGTCATTTGCATAAGTGGATTCTTGTCTTCGCAAAGAAATAACAAGATTATATCTTGTAATCGGGACGCTCTCACTCTTTTACCTTGTGGCCCAACATGATGGCTATTACAAATTTGAGACTGGAGTTATTCTGGCAAGAGAACGAACTAGTTGGAAAAATGCTGAAAAAAAAGACATTAAAAAAACAGAGATAAAAGATAATATATTAATATTATTCAATTTAACAATAATACAGAAAAAGTATTTTACAAAACTAATTGTGTTTGCGACTTATTAAAAATAGATATAGCTTTTCAAGTGTGTGGTGGTCGTCATGCCTTTTTTGGGTGATAACTTCCTCCACAAATAAAAATAAAAATAATAATAAGAAGACTTACATGCAAAACCAACGGAAGTTTATTCACTGAAATAAACCATTAACAAATATAACATATTTCCTTTTGTAATGAGTTCAGAAGTCCTTTCTTTAGTTTCA
>OY744549.1:741826-764326 GCA_963556195.1 Sepiola atlantica
AATGAAAATGATGGTGTAAAGAAAGGGGGACGTTGTCCCTTCTTTTAGTTTTCACACACGAAATGAAAATGATGGTGTAAAGAAAGGGGGACGTTGTCCCTTCTTTTAGTTTTCACACACGAAATGAAAATGAAGGTGTAAAGAAAGGGGGACGTTGTCCCTTCTTTTAGGTTTCACACACGAAATGAAAATGAAGGTGTAAAGAAAGGCGGACGTTGTCTCTTCTTTTAGGTTTCACACACGAAATGAAAATGATGGTGTAAAGAAAGGCGGACGTTGTCCCTTCTTTTAGGTTTCACACACGAAATGAAAATGAAGGTGTAAAGAAAGGCGGACGTTGTCCCTTCTTTTAGGTTTCACACACGAAATGAAAATGATGGTGTAAAGAAAGGCGGACGTTGTCCCTTCTTTTAGGTTTCACACACGAAATGAAAATGAAGGTGTAAAGAAAGGGGGACGTTCTCCCTTCTTTTAGGTTTCACACACGAAATGAAAATGATGGTGTAAAGAAAGGCGGACGTTGTCCCTTCTTTTAGGTTTCACACACGAAATGAAAATGAAGGTGTAAAGAAAGGCGGACGTTGTCCCTTCTTTTAGGTTTCACACACGAAATGAAAATGATGGTGTAAAGAAAGGCGGACGTTGTCCCTTCTTTTAGGTTTCACACACGAAATGAAAATGATGGTGTAAAGAAAGGGGGACGTTGTCCCTTCTTTTAGGTTTCACACACGAAATGAAAATGATGGTGTAAAGAAAGGGGGACGTTGTCCCTTCTTTTAGTTTTCACACACGAAATGAAAATGAAGGTGTAAAGAAAGGGGGACGTTGTCCCTTCTTTTAGGTTTCACACACGAAATGAAAATGAAGGTGTAAAGAAAGGGGGACGTTGTCCCTTCTTTTAGGTTTCACACACGAAATGAAAATGAAGGTGTAAAGAAAGGCGGACGTTGTCCCTTCTTTTAGGTTTCACACACGAAATGAAAATGATGGTGTAAAGAAAGGCGGACGTTGTCCCTTCTTTTAGGTTTCACACACGAAATGAAAATGAAGGTGTAAAGAAAGGGGGACGTTGTCCCTTCTTTTAGGTTTCACACACGAAATGAAAATGATGGTGTAAAGAAAGGGGGACGTTGTCCCTTCTTTTAGTTTTCACACACGAAATGAAAATGATGGTGTAAAGAAAGGGGGACGTTGTCCCTTCTTTTAGGTTTCACACACGAAATGAAAATGATGGTGTAAAGAAAGGCGGACGTTGTCCCTTCTTTTAGGTTTCACACACGAAATGAAAATGATGGTGTAAAGAAAGGCGGACGTTGTCCCTTCTTTTAGGTTTCACACACGAAATGAAAATGATGGTGTAAAGAAAGGCGGACGTTGTCCCTTCTTTTAGGTTTCACACACGAAATGAAAATGAAGGTGTAAAGAAAGGGGGACGTTGTCCCTTCTTTTAGGTTTCACACACGAAATGAAAATGATGGTGTAAAGAAAGGGGGACGTTGTCCCTTCTTTTAGGTTTCACACACGAAATGAAAATGATGGTGTAAAGAAAGGGGGACGTTGTCCCTTCTTTTAGGTTTCACACACGAAATGAAAATGATGGTGTAAAGAAAGGGGGACGTTGTCCCTTCTTTTAGTTTTCACACACGAAATGAAAATGAAGGTGTAAAGAAAGGGGGACGTTGTCCCTTCTTTTAGGTTTCACACACGAAATGAAAATGAAGGTGTAAAGAAAGGGGGACGTTGTCCCTTCTTTTAGGTTTCACACACGAAATGAAAATGAAGGTGTAAAGAAAGGCGGACGTTGTCCCTTCTTTTAGGTTTCACACACGAAATGAAAATGAAGGTGTAAAGAAAGGGGGACGTTGTCCCTTCTTTTAGGTTTCACACACGAAATGAAAATGATGGTGTAAAGAAAGGGGGACGTTGTCCCTTCTTTTAGTTTTCACACACGAAATGAAAATGATGGTGTAAAGAAAGGGGGACGTTGTCCCTTCTTTTAGGTTTCACACACGAAATGAAAATGATGGTGTAAAGAAAGGCGGACGTTGTCCCTTCTTTTAGTTTTGACACACGAAATGAAAATGAAGGTGTAAAGAAAGGGGGACGTTGTCCCTTATTTTAGGTTTCACACACGAAATGAAAATGATGGTGTAAAGAAAGGCGGACGTTGTCCCTTCTTTTAGGTCTCACACACGAAATGAAAATGATGGTGTAAAGAAAGGCGGACGTTGTCCCTTCTTTTAGGTTTCACACACGAAATGAAAATGAAGGTGTAAAGAAAGGGGGACGTTGTCCCTTCTTTTAGGTTTCACACACGAAATGAAAATGATGGTGTAAAGAAAGGGGGACGTTGTCCCTTCTTTTAGTTTTCACACACGAAATGAAAATGATGGTGTAAAGAAAGGGGGACGTTGTCCCTTCTTTTAGGTTTCACACACGAAATGAAAATGATGGTGTAAAGAAAGGCGGACGTTGTCCCTTCTTTTAGTTTTGACACACGAAATGAAAATGAAGGTGTAAAGAAAGGGGGACGTTGTCCCTTATTTTAGGTTTCACACACGAAATGAAAATGATGGTGTAAAGAAAGGCGGACGTTGTCCCTTCTTTTAGGTTTCACACACGAAATGAAAATGATGGTGTAAAGAAAGGCGGACGTTGTCCCTTCTTTTAGGTTTCACACACGAAATGAAAATGATGGTGTAAAGAAAGGCGGACGTTGTCCCTTCTTTTAGGTTTCACACACGAAATGAAAATGATGGTGTAAAGAAAGGGGGACGTTGTCCCTTCTTTTAGTTTTCACACACGAAATGAAAATGATGGTGTAAAGAAAGGGGGACGTTGTCCCTTCTTTTAGGTTTCACACACGAAATGAAAATGATGGTGTAAAGAAAGGGGGACGTTGTCCCTTCTTTTAGTTTTCACACACGAAATGAAAATGAAGGTGTAAAGAAAGGGGGACGTTGTCCCTTCTTTTAGGTTTCACACACGAAATGAAAATGATGGTGTAAAGAAAGGCGGACGTTGTCCCTTCTTTTAGGTTTCACACACGAAATGAAAATGATGGTGTAAAGAAAGGGGGACGTTGTCCCTTCTTTTAGTTTTCACACACGAAATGAAAATGAAGGTGTAAAGAAAGGGGGACGTTGTCCCTTCTTTTAGGTTTCACACACGAAATGAAAATGATGGTGTAAAGAAAGGCGGACGTTGTCCCTTCTTTTAGGTTTCACACACGAAATGAAAATGATGGTGTAAAGAAAGGGGGACGTTGTCCCTTCTTTTAGTTTTCACACACGAAATGAAAATGAAGGTGTAAAGAAAGGGGGACGTTGTCCCTTCTTTTAGGTTTCACACACGAAATGAAAATGAAGGTGTAAAGAAAGGGGGACGTTGTCCCTTCTTTTAGGTTTCACACACGAAATGAAAATGAAGGTGTAAAGAAAGGCGGACGTTGTCCCTTCTTTTAGGTTTCACACACGAAATGAAAATGATGGTGTAAAGAAAGGCGGACGTTGTCCCTTCTTTTAGGTTTCACACACGAAATGAAAATGAAGGTGTAAAGAAAGGGGGACGTTGTCCCTTCTTTTAGGTTTCACACACGAAATGAAAATGATGGTGTAAAGAAAGGCGGACGTTGTCCCTTCTTTTAGGTTTCACACACGAAATGAAAATGATGGTGTAAAGAAAGGGGGACGTTGTCCCTTCTTTTAGTTTTCACACACGAAATGAAAATGATGGTGTAAAGAAAGGGGGACGTTGTCCCTTCTTTTAGGTTTCACACACGAAATGAAAATTATGGTGTAAAGAAAGGCGGACGTTGTCCCTTCTTTTAGGTTTCACACACGAAATGAAAATGATGGTGTAAAGAAAGGGGGACGTTGTCCCTTCTTTTAGTTTTCACACACGAAATGAAAATGATGGTGTAAAGAAAGGGGGACGTTGTCCCTTCTTTTAGGTTTCACACACGAAATGAAAATGATGGTGTAAAGAAAGGGGGACGTTGTCCCTTCTTTTAGTTTTCACACACGAAATGAAAATGAAGGTGTAAAGAAAGGGGGACGTTGTCCCTTCTTTTAGGTTTCACACACGAAATGAAAATGATGGTGTAAAGAAAGGCGGACGTTGTCCCTTCTTTTAGGTTTCACACACGAAATGAAAATGATGGTGTAAAGAAAGGGGGACGTTGTCCCTTCTTTTAGTTTTCACACACGAAATGAAAATGAAGGTGTAAAGAAAGGGGGACGTTGTCCCTTCTTTTAGGTTTCACACACGAAATGAAAATGATGGTGTAAAGAAAGGCGGACGTTGTCCCTTCTTTTAGGTTTCACACACGAAATGAAAATGATGGTGTAAAGAAAGGGGGACGTTGTCCCTTCTTTTAGTTTTCACACACGAAATGAAAATGAAGGTGTAAAGAAAGGGGGACGTTGTCCCTTCTTTTAGGTTTCACACACGAAATGAAAATGAAGGTGTAAAGAAAGGGGGACGTTGTCCCTTCTTTTAGGTTTCACACACGAAATGAAAATGAAGGTGTAAAGAAAGGCGGACGTTGTCCCTTCTTTTAGGTTTCACACACGAAATGAAAATGATGGTGTAAAGAAAGGCGGACGTTGTCCCTTCTTTTAGGTTTCACACACGAAATGAAAATGAAGGTGTAAAGAAAGGGGGACGTTGTCCCTTCTTTTAGGTTTCACACACGAAATGAAAATGATGGTGTAAAGAAAGGCGGACGTTGTCCCTTCTTTTAGGTTTCACACACGAAATGAAAATGATGGTGTAAAGAAAGGGGGACGTTGTCCCTTCTTTTAGTTTTCACACACGAAATGAAAATGATGGTGTAAAGAAAGGGGGACGTTGTCCCTTCTTTTAGGTTTCACACACGAAATGAAAATTATGGTGTAAAGAAAGGCGGACGTTGTCCCTTCTTTTAGGTTTCACACACGAAATGAAAATGATGGTGTAAAGAAAGGCGGACGTTGTCCCTTCTTTTAGGTTTCACACACGAAATGAAAATGATGGTGTAAAGAAAGGCGGACGTTGTCCCTTCTTTTAGGTTTCACACACGAAATGAAAATGAAGGTGTAAAGAAAGGGGGACGTTGTCCCTTCTTTTAGGTTTCACACACGAAATGAAAATGATGGTGTAAAGAAAGGGGGACGTTGTCCCTTCTTTTAGGTTTCACACACGAAATGAAAATGATGGTGTAAAGAAAGGGGGACGTTGTCCCTTCTTTTAGGTTTCACACACGAAATGAAAATGATGGTGTAAAGAAAGGGGGACGTTGTCCCTTCTTTTAGTTTTCACACACGAAATGAAAATGAAGGTGTAAAGAAAGGGGGACGTTGTCCCTTCTTTTAGGTTTCACACACGAAATGAAAATGAAGGTGTAAAGAAAGGGGGACGTTGTCCCTTCTTTTAGGTTTCACACACGAAATGAAAATGAAGGTGTAAAGAAAGGCGGACGTTGTCCCTTCTTTTAGGTTTCACACACGAAATGAAAATGATGGTGTAAAGAAAGGCGGACGTTGTCCCTTCTTTTAGGTTTCACACACGAAATGAAAATGAAGGTGTAAAGAAAGGGGGACGTTGTCCCTTCTTTTAGGTTTCACACACGAAATGAAAATGATGGTGTAAAGAAAGGCGGACGTTGTCCCTTCTTTTAGGTTTCACACACGAAATGAAAATGATGGTGTAAAGAAAGGCGGACGTTGTCCCTTCTTTTAGGTTTCACACACGAAATGAAAATGATGGTGTAAAGAAAGGCGGACGTTGTCCCTTCTTTTAGGTTTCACACACGAAATGAAAATGATGGTGTAAAGAAAGGGGGACGTTGTCCCTTCTTTTAGTTTTCACACACGAAATGAAAATGATGGTGTAAAGAAAGGGGGACGTTGTCCCTTCTTTTAGTTTTCACACACGAAATGAAAATGAAGGTGTAAAGAAAGGGGGACGTTGTCCCTTCTTTTAGGTTTCACACACGAAATGAAAATGATGGTGTAAAGAAAGGGGGACGTTGTCCCTTCTTTTAGGTTTCACACACGAAATGAAAATGAAGGTGTAAAGAAAGGGGGACGTTGTCCCTTCTTTTAGTTTTCACACACGAAATGAAAATGATGGTGTAAAGAAAGGGGGACGTTGTCCCTTCTTTTAGGTTTCACACACGAAATGAAAATGAAGGTGTAAAGAAAGGGGGACGTTGTCCCTTATTTTAGGTTTCACACACGAAATGAAAATGATGGTGTAAAGAAAGGCGGACGTTGTCCCTTCTTTTAGGTTTCACACACGAAATGAAAATGATGGTGTAAAGAAAGGCGGACGTTGTCCCTTCTTTTAGGTTTCACACACGAAATGAAAATGATGGTGTAAAGAAAGGCGGACGTTGTCCCTTCTTTTAGGTTTCACACACGAAATGAAAATGATGGTGTAAAGAAAGGGGGACGTTGTCCCTTCTTTTAGTTTTCACACACGAAATGAAAATGATGGTGTAAAGAAAGGGGGACGTTGTCCCTTCTTTTAGGTTTCACACACGAAATGAAAATGATGGTGTAAAGAAAGGGGGACGTTGTCCCTTCTTTTAGTTTTCACACACGAAATGAAAATGAAGGTGTAAAGAAAGGGGGACGTTGTCCCTTCTTTTAGGTTTCACACACGAAATGAAAATGATGGTGTAAAGAAAGGCGGACGTTGTCCCTTCTTTTAGGTTTCACACACGAAATGAAAATGATGGTGTAAAGAAAGGCGGACGTTGTCCCTTCTTTTAGGTTTCACACACGAAATGAAAATGATGGTGTAAAGAAAGGCGGACGTTGTCCCTTCTTTTAGGTTTCACACACGAAATGAAAATGAAGGTGTAAAGAAAGGCGGACGTTGTCCCTTCTTTTAGGTTTCACACACGAAATGAAAATGATGGTGTAAAGAAAGGCGGACGTTGTCCCTTCTTTTAGGTTTCACACACGAAATGAAAATGAAGGTGTAAAGAAAGGGGGACGTTGTCCCTTCTTTTAGGTTTCACACACGAAATGAAAATGATGGTGTAAAGAAAGGGGGACGTTGTCCCTTCTTTTAGTTTTCACACACGAAATGAAAATGATGGTGTAAAGAAAGGGGGACGTTGTCCCTTCTTTTAGGTTTCACACACGAAATGAAAATGATGGTGTAAAGAAAGGCGGACGTTGTCCCTTCTTTTAGGTTTCACACACGAAATGAAAATGAAGGTGTAAAGAAAGGGGGACGTTGTCCCTTCTTTTAGGTTTCACACACGAAATGAAAATGATGGTGTAAAGAAAGGCGGACGTTGTCCCTTCTTTTAGGTTTCACACACGAAATGAAAATGATGGTGTAAAGAAAGGCGGACGTTGTCCCTTCTTTTAGGTTTCACACACGAAATGAAAATGATGGTGTAAAGAAAGGGGGACGTTGTCCCTTCTTTTAGTTTTCACACACGAAATGAAAATGAAGGTGTAAAGAAAGGGGGACGTTGTCCCTTCTTTTAGGTTTCACACACGAAATGAAAATGAAGGTGTAAAGAAAGGCGGACGTTGTCCCTTCTTTTAGGTTTCACACACGAAATGAAAATGATGGTGTAAAGAAAGGCGGACGTTGTCCCTTCTTTTAGGTTTCACACACGAAATGAAAATGATGGTGTAAAGAAAGGCGGACGTTGTCCCTTCTTTTAGGTTTCACACACGAAATGAAAATGATGGTGTAAAGAAAGGCGGACGTTGTCCCTTCTTTTAGGTTTCACACACGAAATGAAAATGAAGGTGTAAAGAAAGGGGGACGTTGTCCCTTCTTTTAGTTTTCACACACGAAATGAAAATGAAGGTGTAAAGAAAGGGGGACGTTGTCCCTTCTTTTAGGTTTCACACACGAAATGAAAATGAAGGTGTAAAGAAAGGGGGACGTTGTCCCTTCTTTTAGGTTTCACACACGAAATGAAAATGATGGTGTAAAGAAAGGCGGACGTTGTCCCTTCTTTTAGGTTTCACACACGAAATGAAAATGATGGTGTAAAGAAAGGGGACGTTGTCCCTTCTTTTAGGTTTCACACACGAAATGAAAATGATGGTGTAAAGAAAGGGGGGCGTTGTCCCTTCTTTTAGGTTTCAGACACGAAATGAAAATGATGGTGTAAAGAAAGGGGGCGTTGTTCCTTCTTTTAGGTTTCACACACGAAATGAAAATGATGGTGTAAAGAAAGGCGGACGTTGTCCCTTCTTTTAGGTTTCAGACACGAAATGAAAATGATGGTGTAAAGAAAGGGGACGTTGTCCCTTCTTTTAGGTTTCACACACGAAATGAAAATGATGGTGTAAAGAAAGGGGGGCGTTGTCCCTTCTTTTAGGTTTAAGACACGAAATGAAAATGATGGTGTAAAGAAAGGGGGCGTTGTTCCTTCTTTTAGGTTTGACACACGAAATGAAAATGATGGTGTAAAGAAAGGGGGGCGTTGTCCCTTCTTTTAGGTTTCACACACGAAATGAAAATGATGGTGTAAAGAAAGGGGGGCGTTGTCCCTTCTTTTAGGTTTCACAGACGAAATGAAAATGATGGTGTAAAGAAAGGGGGGCGTTGTCCCTTCTTTTAGGTTTCACACACGAAATGAAAATGATGGTGTAAAGAAAGGGGGGCGTTGTCCCTTCTTTTAGGTTTCACACACGAAATGAAAATGATGGTGTAAAGAAAGGGGGACGTTGTCCCTTCTTTTAGGTTTCAGACACGAAATGAAAATGATGGTGTAAAGAAAGGAGGCGTTGTCCCTTCTTTTAGGTTTCACACACGAAATGAAAATTATGGTGTAAAGAAAGGGGGGCGTTGTCCCTTCTTTTAGGTTTCAGACACGAAATGAAAATGATGGTGTATAGAAAGGGGGCGTTGTCCCTTCTTTTAGGTTTCACACACGAAATGAAAATGATGGTGTAAAGAAAGGGGGGCGTTGTCCCTTCTTTTAGGTTTCAGACACGAAATGAAAATGATGGTGTAAAGAAAGGGGGGCGTTGTCCCTTCTTTTAGGTTTCAGACACGAAATGAAAATGATGGTGTAAAGAAAGGGGGGCGTTCTCCCTTCTTTTAGGTTTCACACACGAAATGAAAATGATGGTGTAAAGAAAGGGGGGCGTTGTCCCTTCTTTTAGGTTTCAGACACGAAATGAAAATGATGGTGTAAAGAAAGGGGGCGTTGTCCCTTCTTTTAGGTTTCACACACGAAATGAAAATGATGGTGTAAAGAAAGGGGGACGTTGTCCCTTCTTTTAGGTTTCACACACGAAATGAAAATGATGGTGTAAAGAAAGGGGGCGTTGTCCCTTCTTTTAGGTTTCACACACGAAATGAAAATGATGGTGTAAAGAAAGGGGGACGTTGTCCCTTCTTTTAGGTTTCACACACGAAATGAAAATGATGGTGTAAAGAAAGGGGGGCGTTGTCCCTTCTTTTAGGTTTCACACACGAAATGAAAATGATGGTGTAAAGAAAGGGGGGCGTTGTCCCTTCTTTTAGGTTTCACACACGAAATGAAAATGATGGTGTAAAGAAAGCGGGACGTTGTCCCTTCTTTTAGGTTTCACACACGAAATGAAAATGATGGTGTAAAGAAAGGGGGCGTTGTCCCTTCTTTTAGGTTTCAGACACGAAATGAAAATGATGGTGTAAAGAAAGGGGGGCGTTGTCCCTTCTTTTAGGTTTCACACACGAAATGAAAATGATGGTGTAAAGAAAGGGGGCGTTGTCCCTTCTTTTAGGTTTCACACACGAAATGAAAATGATGGTGTAAAGAAAGGGGGGCGTTGTCCCTTCTTTTAGGTTTCAGACACGAAATGAAAATGATGGTGTAAAGAAAGGGATGCGTTGTCCCTTCTTTTAGGTTTCACACACGAAATGAAAATGATGGTGTAAAGAAAGGGGGCGTTGTCCCTTCTTTTAGGTTTCACACACGAAATGAAAATGATGGTGTAAAGAAAGGGGGACGTTGTCCCTTCTTTTAGGTTTCACACACGAAATGAAAATGATGGTGTAAAGAAAGGGGGGCGTTGTCCCTTCTTTTAGGTTTCAGACACGAAATGAAAATGATGGTGTAAAGAAAGGGGGCGTTGTCCCTTCTTTTAGGTTTCACACACGAAATGAAAATGATGGTGTAAAGAAAGGGGGCGTTGTCCCTTCTTTTAGGTTTCACACACGAAATGAAAATGATGGTGTAAAGAAAGGGGGCGTTGTCCCTTCTTTTAGGTTTCACACACGAAATGAAAATGATGGTGTAAAGAAAGGGGGGCGTTGTCCCTTCTTTTAGGTTTCACACACGAAATGAAAATGATGGTGTAAAGAAAGGGGGGCGTTGTCCCTTCTTTTAGGTTTCACACACGAAATGAAAATGATGGTGTAAAGAAAGGGGGGCGTTGTCCCTTCTTTTAGGTTTCACACACGAAATGAAAATGATGGTGTAAAGAAAGGGGGGCGTTGTCCCTTCTTTTAGGTTTCACACACGAAATGAAAATGATGGTGTAAAGAAAGGGGGCGTTGTCCCTTCTTTTAGGTTTCACACACGAAATGAAAATGATGGTGTAAAGAAAAGGGGGCGTTGTCCCTTCTTTTAGGTTTCACACACGAAATGAAAATGATGGTGTAAAGAAAGGGGGACGTTGTCCCTTCTTTTAGGTTTCACACACGAAATGAAAATGATGGTGTTAAGAAAGGGGGGCGTTGTCCCTTCTTTTAGGTTTCACACACGAAATGAAAATGATGGTGTAAAGAAAGGCGGACGTTGTCCCTTCTTTTAGGTTTCACACACGAAATGAAAATGATGGTGTAAAGAAAGGGGGCGTTGTCCCTTCTTTTAGGTTTCACACACGAAATGAAAATGATGGTGTAAAGAAAGGGGGGCGTTGTCCCTTCTTTTAGGTTTCACACACGAAATGAAAATGATGGTGTAAAGAAAGGGGGACGTTGTCCCTTCTTTTAGGTTTCACACACGAAATGAAAATGATGGTGTAAAGAAAGGGGGCGTTGTCCCTTCTTTTAGGTTTCACACACGAAATGAAAATGATGGTGTAAAGAAAGGGGGGCGTTGTCCCTTCTTTTAGGTTTCACACACGAAATGAAAATGATGGTGTAAAGAAAGGGGGGCGTTGTCCCTTCTTTTAGGTTTCACACACGAAATGAAAATGATGGTGTAAAGAAAGGGGGACGTTGTCCCTTCTTTTAGGTTTCACACACGAAATGAAAATGATGGTGTAAAGAAAGGGGGGCGTTGTCCCTTCTTTTAGGTTTCACACACGAAATGAAAATGATGGTGTAAAGAAAGGGGGGCGTTGTCCCTTCTTTTAGGTTTCACACACGAAATGAAAATGATGGTGTAAAGAAAGGGGGGCGTTGTCCCTTCTTTTAGGTTTCACACACGAAATGAAAATGATGGTGTAAAGAAAGGGGGCGTTGTCCCTTCTTTTAGGTTTCACACACGAAATGAAAATGATGGTGTAAAGAAAGGGGGGCGTTGTCCCTTCTTTTAGGTTTCAGACACGAAATGAAAATGATGGTGTAAAGAAAGGGGGGCGTTGTCCCTTCTTTTAGGTTTCACACACGAAATGAAAATGATGGTGTAAAGAAAGGGGGCGTTGTCCCTTCTTTTAGGTTTCACACACGAAATGAAAATGATGGTGTAAAGAAAGGGGGCGTTGTCCCTTCTTTTAGGTTTCACACACGAAATGAAAATGATGGTGTAAAGAAAGGGGGGCGTTGTCCCTTCTTTTAGGTTTCAGACACGAAATGAAAATGATGGTGTAAAGAAAGGGGGGCGTTGTCCCTTCTTTTAGGTTTCACACACGAAATGAAAATGATGGTGTAAAGAAAGGGGGGCGTTGTCCCTTCTTTTAGGTTTCACACACGAAATGAAAATGATGGTGTAAAGAAAGGGGGCGTTGTCCCTTCTTTTAGGTTTCAGACACGAAATGAAAATGATGGTGTAAAGAAAGGGGGGCGTTGTCCCTTCTTTTAGGTTTTAGACACGAAATGAAAATGATGGTGTAAAGAAAGGGGGGCGTTGTCCCTTCTTTTAGGTTTCACACACGAAATGAAAATGATGGTGTAAAGAAAGGGGGGCGTTGTCCCTTCATTTAGGTTTCAGACACGAAATGAAAATGATGGTGTAAAGAAAGGGGGGCGTTGTCCCTTCTTTTAGGTTTCAGACACGAAATGAAAATGATGGTGTAAAGAAAGGGGGGCGTTGTCCTTTCTTTTAGGTTTCACACACGAAATGAAAATGATGGTGTAAAGAAAGGGGGACGTTGTCCCTTCTTTTAGGTTTCAGACACGAAATGAAAATGATGGTGTAAAGAAAGGGGGCGTTGTCCCTTCTTTTAGGTTTCAGACACGAAATGAAAATGATGGTGTAAAGAAAGGGGGGCGTTGTCCCTTCTTTTAGGTTTCACACACGAAATGAAAATGATGGTGTAAAGAAAGGGGGCGTTGTCCCCTCTTTTAGGTTTCACACACGAAATGAAAATGATGGTGTAAAGAAAGGGGGCGTTGTCCCTTCTTTTAGGTTTCACACACGAAATGAAAATGATGGTGTAAAGAAAGGGGGACGTTGTCCCTTCTTTTAGGTTTCAGACACGAAATGAAAATGATGGTGTAAAGAAAGGGGGCGTTGTCCCTTCTTTTAGGTTTCAGACACGAAATGAAAATGATGGTGTAAAGAAAGGCGGACGTTGTTCCTTCTTTTAGGTTTCACACACGAAATGAAAATGATGGTGTAAAGAAAGGGGGACGTTGTCGCTTCTTTTAGGTTTCACACACGAAATGAAAATGATGGTGTAAAGAAAGGGGGGCGTTGTCCCTTCTTTTAGGTTTCAGACACGAAATGAAAATGATGGTGTAAAGAAAGGGGGCGTTGTCCCTTCTTTTAGGTTTCACACACGAAATGAAAATAATGGTGTAAAGAAAGGGGGACGTTGTCCCTTCTTTTAGGTTTCAGACACGAAATGAAAATGATGGTGTAAAGAAAGGGGGCGTTGTCCCTTCTTTTAGGTTTCACACACGAAATGAAAATGATGGTGTAAAGAAAGGGGGACGTTGTCCCTTCTTTTAGGTTTCAGACACGAAATGAAAATGATGGTGTAAAGAAAGGAGGCGTTGTCCCTTCTTTTAGGTTTCACACACGAAATGAAAATGATGGTGTAAAGAAAGGGGGGCGTTGTTCCTTCTTTTAGGTTTGACACACGAAATGAAAATGATGGTGTAAAGAAAGGGGGGCGTTGTCCCTTTTTTTAGGTTTCACACACGAAATGAAAATGATGGTGTAAAGAAAGGGGGGCGTTGTCCCTTCTTTTAGGTTTCGGACACGAAATGAAAATGAATTCTGATAGCATTACCACAAGAGTTCATTCCTGTTCTTTCAAATGACGATGTGTCTGTTACAAGAGAGACAAACAGACGGAGAGGCATAAAAAGAGACCAGGACATTCTTGTGTTTCATGATACTCGAATGTAATTCGCAGACAAATGCGGGAAAAGAAATGAGATTATACAAAAGTTGGTTACAAATCCTGGGAATGTTTCTTTCTTCTAAATGGCTGAGGAATTCAGATGCTTGACTTTTTTTGTCTCTCTTTCTCTTTCTGTCTTTCTCTTTCTTTCTCTCTCTCTCTCTTTTCTTTTTCTTTCTATCTCTCTCTCTCTCTGGTGTCTGCCATCGGATGAGTAGATTCCATTTCTGCATACATTTAGGGTCACAAAGCCATGCTTATCTTTACTGCGACATTTTTAGCTCCTTCTAGTCCCTCTTCTCTTTTTCTCTGTCTCTCTGTCTGTCTGTCTGTCTGTCTGTCTGTCTGTCTGTCTGTCTGTCTGTCTGTCTGTCTGTCTGTCTGTCTGTCTGTCTCTCTCTCTCTCTCTTTATCTGGTGTTTATTACTTAGAAAGTCGTTAACAATCTAAGATCAACACCACTGGCCATGTTTGAAAATGACAGTAGCAGCAACAACCAACATCGTCTCACTAATTATATTCGGTGATTTAAACAGGTTTGACTTTTCCAAACAGATGTGCATCTGGGGAGAGACAGACAGGCAGATGATAAAACAAAAACTCCAGATGATTCTTGCGATTAACCAAACTCAAATGCACATTGAAAGCAAAGATAGAAAATGAAGACGTCATAGAAACATCGCTAATCAATTCTGTGTCTCTATAAATGGCCAAACCAATGAATAGATTCGTATTTTCACATTTCTCTCCCCTCTCCATCGCTGTCTGCTTTCCATCACAGGGTTAGGGTTAGGGTAAGGGTTAGGGTTAGTAGATATTCGGTTTCTAAATTTGTTAAAAATCTCAAAGACAGATCATCTTTAGTAGAATAATAACAAGATACGGCAGAGTTTCATCTGTCTCTCTCTTTCTCTCTCTCCCCCTCTCCCCCCTCTCTCTCTCTCCCTCTCTCCCTCTAGCTCTCTTTTCTCTCTCTCTCTAGCTCTCTCTCGCTCTCTCTCCCTCTCTCTCTTCCTCTCTGTCTTTCTCTCTCTTTCTCTTTCTTTCTCTCTCCCTCTAGCTCTCTTTTCTCTCTCTCTCTATCCTTCTCTCTTTCTCTCTCTCGCTCCCAGTCTCTCTCTATTTCTTTCGCTCTCAGCCTTTTCCGTTTTTGTGGCGTCTATAACTGATAAAGTTGTTTAAATCAAAAATAAAAACCGAGAAGCAACAACAACAACAACAACAACAACAGCCACCATCACCACCACCAACACAGTTCACCAATTTTGTTTTATTACTTTGAAACACGTTTAACTTTTCCAAACAGATTTGCATCTGTCACTCTGGAGACAGACAGACAGACAGACAGACAGACAGACATACAGACAGACAGACATAAAAGAAAGCGGCCGATTCTTGCGGTTCACTCAACTAAAACGCGGACGGCAAGCAAATCTAGAAAATGGAGGCGTCATAGAAAACCCGGTAATTGTTCCTGTGAATGATTTTATAAATGGCTGACATATTGGATAAACCTGTCTCTTCTGCATTTCTTCCGTCTCTCCATCATTCTCTGGTTCCACCAAAACGGTTACATGTAGACGTCAAGGATCACAAAAAAACGAATCATCTTTAGTCGAATAGTAATCTTAAAGCAGCAGCAGCAGCAGCAGCAGCAGCAGCGACCAACAGAGTTTCAGAAATGATTCTTTCATCTCGAAGTGCGAAATGCATTTGTCTCTGTGCGCCATTTTGAAAGATAATTTTCATGTTATCATCACAAGAACAAACAATTGCGGAAAACGAACGACGTCGTAGACAATTCGGAAATCGATCTTATAAATGGCTTCCAGAGACTTCTCTCTCTCTCTCTCTCTCTCTCTCTCTCTCTCTCTCTCTCTCTCTCTTACTCACACACACACACACACACACACGCTCAGTCTATCTTAATCTCTCGCACGCGCGCTTCCTCTTTTTACACCGGCTTTCATCAGCAGATGAATAGATTACATTTACGCATTCTCGAAGCATGACGAATACCAACCATTATCTCCAGAGTATTTGTCAAAAAGCCACCATTATATTCAGAATAAAAGCAGAAACTACCGCAACCAGCGAGAGTGCATGGTCGACTCTATTAGTCATGTCGATGAAAAGGGAGGAACACACTATTGTTGTTGTTGTTATCATCCGTCTTTCTCGGGAGACAATTCGGTTCGACGCCCCAGATGTGTCCGTCGCCGAATTGCAGCGTCTGCTTTGACTGTGCAAGCCTATCCTGAATCGGCAGGCTCTGTTGCAGTTGCCATCTGTACTCTCTCCTCCCCCTCCACTGCTCGTTTCTCCTCTCCTCTCTTCACTCCTACCGCAGCATGCCTTCACAGCTCCAGCCCCCCCACCACCACCACCAAGCGGCCGCAACCCCCAGCGACAGACCCCCAGCCCATCGGGCCAACGCCACCAGCCTCCACGTCCCGCCCGCAGACAGCCCTCCGACCTCGGTCTGAAAGAACACAACAAAATATCCGGAGCAATCTTTTTACAATATACCGTCGTTACTGCCTAAAACCCTAACCCTAACCCTAACCCTAATCCTAACCCTAACCGTCATTACTGTCTCTTCCATCGCCATCTAGTTCGTCATGTCCCATGCATAAAAACTCCTCTCTTTTATCAGTTCGCCGTTGCGCAAATATTCCTACCAGCCTTTCATGCACGGCACAGGCTATTTTTTTATACCCATTTCCCCTCAAACAAGGCACATTGCCACTTGGACGTAAAGGGCTACTATTAATTAGGGACCATGCCTCCAGGGGCACTCTAAGTAGCGAGTTGAGCAGCAAGATGTTTGTTCGCTTTACATTTAAAAAATTATTTTTTTCTTTACACGGTCAACACTAAACGTATCGTCATTTGGGAGGAAACTTTCTTTTTAATTCAACGAGAATTCGCCCATGCAAAATAATGGTCATTTGCATAAGTGGATTCTTGTCTTCGCAAAGAAATAACAAGATTATATCTTGTAATCGGAACTCTCTCACTCTTTTACCTTGTGGCTCCACATGATGGCTATTACAAATTTGAGACTGGAGTTATTCTGGCAAGAGAATGAACTAGTTGGAAAAATGCTGAAAAAAAAGACATTAAAAAAACAGAGATAAAAGATAATATATTAATATTATTCAATTTAACAATAATACAGAAAAAGTATTTTACAAAACTAATTGTGTTTGCGACTTATTAAAAATAGATATAGCTTTTCAAGTGTGTGGTGGTCGTCATGCCTTTTTTTGGTGATAACTTCCTCCACAAATAAAAATGAAAATAATAATAAGAAGACTTACATGCAAAACCAACGGAAGTTTATTCACTGAAATAAACCATTAACAAATATAACATATTTCCTTTTGTAATGAGTTCAGAAGTCCTTTCTTTAGTTTCAGGGTAAGTAAAAAGGAGAATGTCTTTTGTTTTGTTGAAATGCTCATGTGTTATAAAATGTTAAGAGAGGCAATAGGTAATGTTCGCCTGTGAAATTGTATGAAGCGCGCGAAAGGTGAAATGGAAGAGTGATAGTAAGACGCGTGTAACCTCCGAATGAAGAGTCAGTTGAGAGAGAGGGTTTGATGTTTGTGTGTGCTTAAATACTATTTGGATAGGCTCCAGCGAGCTTAAGGAGAAAAGTTTAGAAAAATGTCTTTTGAGAAATCCCATTGGACAGAAATATCACGTGGTGTGCTCCCTACTACGTCCGCTCGTTTTGAGTTGATTTAATATTTAAGGCCACACCGGAATTTGGGTGGGCGTTATTTTTTATCTTTCACGCGCCAATACACTTATATTCACACTGCGCGCCTAAATTGTATTTATCCCAAACAACAATTTTTATCCGAATCTTAACCGTGTCAACTGGCACAAGTGTCAGTGACTTTTGGGACACCCTGTGTTTTCTTCCTAACCCTAACCCTAACCCTGTATTTTCTTTTGTATGGTTCTACCTATAATAATTTTGTATTTGTTGATGGATAATTTTGATGTTTTTTTTTCGATTGCTGATTGTGTAAACAACAAGTGATACAACAGAGATACCGAAAGGGGTCGATAGGGAGTCAGCAGGTGCATCTCGCGTTTGAAAAAGCAGAGGGTGGTCGATGGAAAAGACGAGTATTCGAAAATGTCAGCCATTAATAGAGAGAGTAAGAGAGAGAGAGAGCAAGAGTAAAAGAGAGAGAGAGAGAGAGAGAAAGAGAGAGAAAGAGAGAGAAAGAGAGAGAGAGTAAGAGAGAGAGAGAGCAAGAGTAAAAGAGAGAGAGTAAGAGAACGGAGAGAGAGAGAGAGCAAGAGAAAAAGAGAGAGCAGGAAAGAGAGAGAGAGAGAGAGAGAGAGAGAGAAAGGTACCCGGAAGCCATTCACAGGACCTATTTCCGAATTGTCTACGACGTTTTTCTTTTTCCGGATTTGTTCGTTGTATCGAACTAATCATTCAAAATGGCGCACAGAGCGAACACATTTGGCACTTCAAGATGAAAGTAACAGAGAGAGAGAGATTGAGAGAGAGAGAGAGAGAGAGAGAGAGAGAGAGAGAGAGAGCAAGAAAAGAGATTGAGAGAGAGAAAAGTATTCGGAAGAGTTAGGGTTCGGGAGGCAGGACCTATTTTCGAATTGTCTACGACGTATTTCTTATTCCGGATTTGTTCGTGAAATCTAAATAATAATCATTCAAAATGGCGTAGAGAGACGAACACATTTGGCCCCACTAAAGATGAAAGAATATATCGGCAAACTCTGCTGTTTCTGTTATTAAATTACGATTCTACTAAAGATGATTCGTCTTTGCGATCCTTTATGTCTGCAGAAATGAAACATCTATTCATTCGGTGATGGAAACCAGAGAATGAGAGAGAGAAGGTAGAATTGGTGAAAAGACGAGTATTTGAAAATGTCAGCCATGAATAGAAACACTCAGATGACTGATTACCGAGTTTCCCATGACACCTACCTTTTTCTATATTTGTTTTCGAATAACATTCAACTCACTTGAATCGTGAAAATAATTTGGTGAGTACTTTCTTCCTCTGCCCTCCTCCTTCCCTTCTCGTTCTCTCCATCTCTCTCCCATTCCCTCAACGTTATTGTTTGGTGAGTACTTCACCCTCTGCCCCTCTCCCTCTCTCTCTCCTCCTCCCCTCTCAGTCAAATATAGGCATTACTATTCTGTTCTCTTTGTGATCCTTAACGTATGCAGAAATGGAATGTCTACTTACCAGGTGATGGAAACTAGAGTGATGGACAGACGGTAGAAATAAAGAAAGAGACGAGTATATTCAATATGTCGGCTGTTTATAGAAACCCTAACAGGACTGATTTACCGAGTTTTCTCTGGCGTATTTCTTTTCTATATTTCTTGGTCGAGATATGGAGATGTATTTGGGCGGGCGAAATGAAAATGATGGTGTAAAGAAAGGGGGACGTTGTTCCTTCTTTTAGGTTTCAGACACGAAATGAAAATGATGGTGTAAAGAAAGGGGGCGTTGTTCCTTCTTTTAGGTTTCAGACACGAAATGAAAATGATGGTGTAAAGAAAGGGGGACGTTGTCCCTTCTTTTAGGTTTCAGACACGAAATGAAAATGATGGTGTAAAGAAAGGGGGCGTTGTCCCTTCTTTTAGGTTTCACACACGAAATGAAAATAATGGTGTAAAGAAAGGGGGACGTTGTCCCTTCTTTTAGGTTTCGGACACGAAATGAAAATGATGGTGTAAAGAAAGGGGGACGTTGTCCCTTCTTTTAGGTTTCAGACACGAAATGAAAATGATGGTGTAAAGAAAGGGGGCGTTGTTCCTTCTTTTAGGTTTCAGACACGAAATGAAAATGATGGTGTAAAGAAAGGGGGACGTTGTCCCTTCTTTTAGGTTTCAGACACGAAATGAAAATGATGGTGTAAAGAAAGGCGGACGTTGTTCCTTCTTTTAGGTTTCAGACACGAAATGAAAATGATGGTGTAAAGAAAGGCGGACGTTGTCCCTTCTTTTAGGTTTCAGACACGAAATGAAAATGATGGTGTAAAGAAAGGGGGCGTTGTCCCTTCTTTTAGGTTTCAGACACGAAATGAAAATGATGGTGTAAAGAAAGGGGGCGTTGTTCCTTCTTTTAGGTTTCAGACACGAAATGAAAATGATGGTGTAAAGAAAGGGGGACGTTGTCCCTTCTTTTAGGTTTCAGACACGAAATGAAAATGATGGTGTAAAGAAAGGCGGACGTTGTCCCTTCTTTTAGGTTTCAGACACGAAATGAAAATGATGGTGTAAAGAAAGGGGGGCGTTGTCCCTTCTTTTAGGTTTCACACACGAAATGAAAATAATGGTGTAAAGAAAGGGGGCGTTGTCCCTTCTTTTAGGTTTCAGACACGAAATGAAAATGATGGTGTAAAGAAAGGGGGCGTTGTTCCTTCTTTTAGGTTTCAGACACGAAATGAAAATGATGGTGTAAAGAAAGGGGGACGTTGTCCCTTCTTTTAGGTTTCAGACACGAAATGAAAATGATGGTGTAAAGAAAGGCGGACGTTGTCCCTTCTTTTAGGTTTCAGACACGAAATGAAAATGATGGTGTAAAGAAAGGGGGGCGTTGTCCCTTCTTTTAGGTTTCAGACACGAAATGAAAATGATGGTGTAAAGAAAGGCGGACGTTGTCCCTTCTTTTAGGTTTCACACACGAAATGAAAATAATGGTGTAAAGAAAGGGGGACGTTGTCCCTTCTTTTAGGTTTCGGACACGAAATGAAAATGATGGTGTAAAGAAAGGGGGCGTTGTTCCTTCTTTTAGGTTTCAGACACGAAATGAAAATGATGGTGTAAATAAAGGGGGACGTTGTCCCTTCTTTTAGGTTTCAGACACGAAATGAAAATGATGGTGTAAAGAAAGGCGGACGTTGTTCCTTCTTTTAGGTTTCAGACACGAAATGAAAATGATGGTGTAAAGAAAGGCGGACGTTGTCCCTTCTTTTAGGTTTCAGACACGAAATGAAAATGATGGTGTAAAGAAAGGGGGCGTTGTCCCTTCTTTTAGGTTTCAGACACGAAATGAAAATGATGGTGTAAAGAAAGGGGGCGTTGTTCCTTCTTTTAGGTTTCAGACACGAAATGAAAATGATGGTGTAAAGAAAGGGGGACGTTGTCCCTTCTTTTAGGTTTCAGACACGAAATGAAAATGATGGTGTAAAGAAAGGCGGACGTTGTCCCTTCTTTTAGGTTTCAGACACGAAATGAAAATGATGGTGTAAAGAAAGGGGGGCGTTGTCCCTTCTTTTAGGTTTCACACACGAAATGAAAATGATGGTGTAAAGAAAGGCGGACGTTGTCCCTTCTTTTAGGTTTCACACACGAAATGAAAATGATGGTGTAAAGAAAGGGGGGCGTTGTCCCTTCTTTTAGGTTTCACACACGAAATGAAAATGATGGTGTAAAGAAAGGCGGACGTTGTCCCTTCTTTTAGGTTTCACACACGAAATGAAAATGATGGTGTAAAGAAAGGGGGCGTTGTTCCTTCTTTTAGGTTTCAGACACGAAATGAAAATGATGGTGTAAAGAAAGGGGGACGTTGTCCCTTCTTTTAGGTTTCAGACACGAAATGAAAATGATGGTGTAAAGAAAGGGGGGCGTTGTCCCTTCTTTTAGGTTTCAGACACGAAATGAAAATGATGGTGTAAAGAAAGGGGGACGTTGTCCCTTCTTTTAGGTTTCACACACGGAATGAAAATGATGGTTTACGAATAACATTCAACTCAAATGAATTATGAGATTCATTCTGCCCTTTTCTTTTCTGTTTTCGAATAACATTCAACCCTAACCCCAACACTAACTTTCTTCCCCTTTTCCATCTCGCCATCTTCTCATTATTCTCCTCCCCTCTCGCTGAATCTGGATTTCTCCTCCCCACGGGTGTGATAACAACTTTATTGTGAATCTTTCTGGAGTACCAAACTCTCCCTATGTTACTACAATCAATACGCATTAATGTTCTCAAAGATGACCTATATTTCCAATAAAAAGTTACAGTAAGGAGTGGAAAAAAAAGGCAATTAACCGGATTTCACGGTCGACTTTTTCATCGTCTGATTTGGGGGAAAAGCATATACGTTTGATTTGACTGTGCTGGATTGAAATAAAAAATAAAAGATATCTTAAAGGCCATCTCGACTGATGACATTGTATGCAATAAAAATAAATGAACACATGAAACCAGATGAAGGAAAATGATTTGAGATTTTTGCACAACAAAAAAAAATTGCTAAAATTACACAAGGCCAAAAAAAAAACGGATATATTTCCAAATGTGTTCTTCGCGAATTCTCACTGTGAATTCTGATAGCATTTCCACAAGAGTTCATTCCTGTTCTTTCGAATGACGATGTGTCTGTTACAAGAGAGACAAACAGGCGGAGAGGCATCAAAAGAGACCAGGACATTCTTGTGTTTCATGATACTCGAATGTAATTCGCAGACAAATGCAGGAAAAGAAATGAGATCATACAAAAGTGGGTTACAAATCCTGGGAATGTTTCTTTCTTCTAAATAGCTTGAGGCTTGACTTTTCACTCTCTCTCTCTCTCTCTCTCTCTCTCTCTCTCTCTCTCTCGTTCTCTCTCTCTCTCTTTCTCTTTTTCTCTTTCTTTCTATATCTCTCTAGTTTCTACCATCGAATGAGTAGATTCCATTTCTGCATACATTTAGGGTCACAAAGCCATGCTTATCTTCACCATTTTTTTCTAACCCTCTGCCCTCTATCTCCCCCCCCCTCTCTCTCTCTCTCTCTCTTTCTCTCTCTCTCTCTCTCTCCTCTCTCTCGCTCTCTGGGAGTAGATTACATTTCTGCATATGTTAAGGATCCCAAAGCCATACTTATCTTTACTGCGACATTTCTTTCTCACCCTCTGCCCCTCTCTCTCTCTTTTCGTCCCCTTTTCTCTCTGTCTCCCACCCCATTCTTCATCTCTCTCTTATATTCCCACCCCATCCCTCTCTCTCTCCCTCTCTCTCTATCTCTCCCTATCT
>OY744549.1:771826-824326 GCA_963556195.1 Sepiola atlantica
ACTCGAACCCTAACCCTAACCCTAGCCATAACCCAACCCTAACCTAACCCTAACTCGAACCCTAACCCTAACCCTAGCCATAACCAAACCCTAACATTATTAAACCCTAACCCTAAACTAACCCTAACCCCAACCCGAACCCTAACCCCAGACCTAACCCTATCCCTAACTCTAACCCTAACCCTAGCCATAACCTAACCCTAACCCTAACCTCAGCCATAACTTAACCCTAACGCTAACCCTAACCCTAACCCTAACTCGAACCCTAACCCTAGCCATAACCAACCCCTAACATAATCTAACCCTAACCCTAAACTAACCCTAAACCAAACCCGAACCCTAACCCCAGACCTAGCCATAACCTAACCCTAACCCTAACCCTATCCCTAACCCTAACCTTAAACCTAACCCTAACCATAACCCTATCCCTAACCCTATCAACAACTATTTCTAAGGATTTAATGAGAAAAGAATATTTAATTTTATTAAAGGTTAAATTACTAAAGGATTTATTTAGATTAGAACTCAAAACTAAAAAATTGTAACATTTTAAAGAACTATTGAAATTTGAAATAGTTTGCATATGTGTCGATACAGGACTAGTGATACCCAATTCTGTGACAACATCCAACAATAACAATAACAATACCAACAATAACAACAATAACAACAATACAACCACACGAATGAGGCGCAAGCATAGGCTGACGCCACAAAAATTATGGACAGAGGGTCGAGGAGGGAAACCGCAAACCAGACCTCCACTGGAAGAGCGCGGACAGCTCTGGGACCTTGGGAAGGCTTGTTGCCACTCAGGCCCCAGAGTAGAAGAAGAAGAAGAAGAAGAAGAAGAAGAAGAAGAAGAAGAAGAAGAAGAAGAAGAAGAAGAAGAAGAAGAAGAAGAATAGTATAAGAAGTAATAGTATTAAGCTAAGAACGAAACTAGTAGACATCTTGTTAATGGTGAACATCAAGTTATCTGTAATCGGATATAATATCATAACTAATTATAATAAACAAAAGTATCCAAAAAAAAACACAAGAAGAACACTCGTCCCAGGAATGGTAAAATTGATTCACAGAAAAACGGGAAGTTGCCAGCCGAGTAGAGATACACAAAGGCTGTCAGTGATGAACGCCATCTCCTTCATAGACGTAAACCAACAACCCAACGACTGAAGCCAAGGAGAAGTTTCCTCAGCCATGTCGAACCCCTAACAACATCTCAGGAAGAGCCCAGACTACAACTGTTGATCAGACGGCTAGAAGATAATCACATGGGAATCCCTGATCTGGGGAACTCCCTCCCGGTTCAGAGGCACCCTGGCTCCAGTGGAAAACACTAAACCGTCTGAGAACGGGAATGGGGCAATCAAAAGTTGATATGAGTAGGTGGGCTACAAAACTGACCCAACCAGCTATGAATATGGAGAGAAGGATCATACGATGCAACACTGGCTAGTCTGCCCTCTACTGCCCAACTGGTGTAGCTTGAAAGATCTTGCAGAGTACAACACTGCATAAAAATGTGGAAAACTGTCGTATGACCACGTGACACTTCAAAAAAAAAAGACCGAATAAAACGGTTTTGGGACAAATTTACTGTCTCCTTACGAAGTTAAAATCAAGATATAATGATACTACACCTTATGTCTAGAATCCTTATTTCAATTTTGACTAAAATCCATTACATGATTTTGATTAAAGAGAGTGTCTAAAATTTCAGGCGTAACGGAGACTTAAGAAAAAATTGAAATTCAGGAAATCTTACTTAATTCGTGTTTAATAAATATGGTTCAAATTCAAAGCAAACCTAAAATATTTAAATTTAACCCTAACCCTAACCCTAACCCTAGCTCTAACCCTAACCAGACTGTTCCAGTTTATCATAAATTCTTATAACATTTTTTGGTGCAATTTTAGTTATAGGGCGTTGCAGTTAATTATTTTCATGTAAAAGCATTATTTTGTACTTACTCAGTCATATTTTATCTCTCACGGCACGAAAAAGAATTTTAAAATATCAAGCAGAACTTTAATTAGAACGATTTTCCCATTTCCATAAGGGCGATATGAAATGTCGAGTCGATGCCATTTTCGGAGTGGCCGGTTAGCTAACTAAGGGCAGATAAGTGTCGCGAAATGAGTGGAAAGTATCCCGATGAACAAAGTATTTAATTTTCTATTTTTTTTATTTAATAAATATATATTTTATTATTATTGCTTATGTGTTTCTTTCTTTTTATAATCCTAACAATAAAAACGGAGTTAATGCCCTTGTCTATTCTATCGACCGCTCATTTCGCGACACTTATCTGCCCTTAGTTAGCTAACCGGCCACTCCGAAAATGGCATCGACTCGACATTTCATATATCCCTTATGGAAATTGAAAAATCGTTCTAATTAAAGTTCTGCTTGATATTTTAAAATTCTTTTTCGTGCCGTGAGAGATAAAATATGACTGAGTAAGTACAACATAATGCTTTTACATGAAAATAATTAACTGCAACGCCCTATAACTAAAATTGCACCCATTTTTTTACTAAAACGCCATTTAGAGTAAATATTACACAAAACCGAATTGATGGAAATAAAATTGAAATATTTCAAAACCTGAGAACGCCATCTGGTGTGCAGGAAATACAACCAAATAAATGGATAAAATTCAATAAAATAGTCCCAATAACCTCGACCGGAAATGAGGGCTGGAACAAAAGTCTCATTTTACATACATACATACATACATACATACATACATACATACATACATACATACATACATACATACATAAATGGCCGCACATCAGCGAAGAGTGACCAGCGTTCCGGCAGGCCCCAAACTGCTCGAAGTGCAGCTGTTGTTGAAAGGGTGCGAAAAAAGAGATAATGTGGAACGCGACGGCGGAGATGAACACCATTTCAAAAGAAGACTTTCAGAGGTGTTTCCGGCAGTGGATGGATCGGTGGGCTAAGAGTGTACAAGCACAAGGGGCCTACTTTTGAAGGAGATTAGGGTCCCCAACCCCGTCACGCATTTAAAATGGTTTTTTGGGGGGCCTAAGATCGGATACTTTTTAGACAGGCATCGTATAATATAACATAATTTAAGACATTACGCATACATATGTTCAGAATTTGATGCACAAGTGCTCAGTAGTAATATGAAAAATACTTATAGCAAGTAAGCTACACAGAAAAGTGTACGTTTCCTTTATATGTGTTCACCGAAGAGTCCGTCATATTTTATGATAAATTTCCTCTACAATTTGAACTAAAACGCCATCTTGTATAAAGAAATTAGATTAAAAAACGAACAAACGAATTGATGGAAATAAAATGGAATATTTCTAACCCTGTACCGGAAAAGAAGTTATATACGCACATATATGAAACATAGATATATAGATATAAGTACATCTATGTATGTGAGTGGGTGTGAGTTATCCCGGTTGATACGATGTTAGTGACGAATGCTGTGAGAGAGATATCGGCTGCATTTACTGAAACAACTGCCGCCGCCGCCGCCATCGCTGCTGCTGCTGCTTCTACCAACTTTCAATGGCGACGGTAGCGTTTGCAATTTCGTTTCGTCCCTGGCGGAGATGGATGCGATGTAATCGAAACGGACTCCATGTCTTTCTTTTTCGCAAGCTAAACATGACCATATATGGAAATACCACAGCCACCATTGAGACTCATTCACGAGTCGCTCTCTCTCTCTCTCTCTCTCTCTCTCTCTCTCTCTCTCTCTCTCTCTCTCTCTCTCTCTCTCTCTCTCTCTCTCTCTCTCTCTCTCTCCCGTTTTTTTTTTAATTTTCCTTATCTCTCGTACCAATGGCGGAAGTTAAGACGGTGGTGGTGGTGGTGGTGGCGGGCTGTACTGTTTCGCATCTGCAAGAAGATGAAAACGTTGATATAGAAAATGACTGAACGCTCGCCGGGAAGAAACGGACAAGAAGATACGGCCGGTCGAAAAAGGCGATCATTCAATCTGTGCGTTTTGTGACGAAAAAGCAATTTGAACTTTTGGAGCTGATGAATCGTTTTTAACTTAAGCGTGACAGACCGATAACAATTCTGTTTCAAACTTAAGCCTGACAAACCGACGGAAATAGTGGTTAAAACTTAAGCGTGACAGATCAACGAAAATGCTGTTTATTACTTAAGTGTGACAGACTAATGAAAATGCTGTTTTAGATTTAAGCGTGACAGACCAACGAAAATGCTCTTTCTGACTTTAGCGTGACAGACCAACGAGAATTTTATCTAAAAAAAATAAGATGTATCGATTCAATCCATGCGCCAAGCGATGAAAATACCATTTCGAACGGAAGCGTGACGGAGCGACCGACCGATGTGATAGAGATGTCATAGGTCGCCTCAAAGAAAAGGAGAGGCAAAGAAAGCCAATAAATCCAAACCTAAATAAATTAATATTTTGATTGAAGAAAGAAAAGAAGACGCGAAATCCAATTCAAAAGAATTTGAATCTTAATATCAAACGAGATGAATTGGCATTTGTTATTTATAACGAATGACGTGTAACATCTTGTTACATCAGTAGCAGCAAGCAAATATTGTTTTGTGATAATATCAACTTTTGATTGGATAAGAGTATTAATATAGAAATTTTATTTCAGCCAATCAGATTTAAAAGAATTTGAATTCAAATACCAAACAAGATAAACGTAGCGATGAATTGACAACTATTATTTATAGCTAATGGCGTCTTCTTGCAAGAAAGTGTCATCACCTGAATTGCGACTTGCTTTTAATAACAAGAGTAAAATACATTTATTGCTGCGGACAATGAGTCGGGTTAGAAGAAAAGTTAATATAAAAATTGCCACTTGCAACTATTTTTTAAAAAACTCCATTAATATAAAGTTAGGTATGTTCATATATATATATATATATATATATATATATATATATAATAATGGTAATAATCCAGGTGAAAAATATCCACAGGGTGGTAATCCAGAGAATTTTAACCGGGTTTATAAAAAGTGCTCAATATCAAAATAGAGCTTTATATATGATGATTTTATTTACACAGACATGTACAAAATCTGCGACACTGGCATGTCGATGTTATCGATCAACAGTTACTATAAACTGAGATCTCATCAGGTTCTCTCCAAATATGATCTGAGGTTAAGATCGAATTCTAACTCTGCCTGATGAGATCTCAGTTTATAGTAACTGTTGATCGATAACATCGACATGCCAGTGTCGCAGATTTTGTACATGTCTGTGTAAATAAAATCATCATATATATATATATATATATATATATATATATATATATATATATATATATATATATAAAGAGAGAGAGAGAGAAGAAAAAAGAGTGATAAATATGCGACGATTGTCCAAATTTATTTCAAATTTCAATTGTTCAATGCAAGGTGTATTCAGTAATAAACTAGTGTTTATTATTCTTTCCTTAAGCCAAGGCTTTTCAAAGATCGAGATCTTATCATCAGAGGAGAAATACAGATAGATAAGTTGGCTTTCGAAAAAACCAAAGTTCAAATATTTGAAAAATATATGAAAAGCTTTTGTTCGAGAGAAGCCCAGCGATTGGCGGAGGGAACAACAAAGAATCTGATTGGTTAACTAGCAAGCCATGTATATAAAAACACCTGACAAAAATAACTCCATGCATTTAGCCTGACGATTCCCTCTGGGGATGAAACACGGGAGCCTCTGTGTAGCTTGATTGCCATATATATTTTCATTGCTTACTACCTAGCTCTACTTACGTATCGAGCACTGTTGAAGTAAATACTGAAAACTGACACATAAAAAATTATATCTCCTTATAATATTTTATGTGGATACATGAAGTACTAATATATATATATATATATATATATAGAGAGAGAGAGAGAGAGAGAGAGAGAGAGAGAGAGGAGAAAAAAGAGTGATAAATATGCGACGATTGTCCAAATTTATTTCACATTTCAATTGTTCAATGCAAGGTGTATTCAGTAATAAACTAGTGTTTATTTTTCTTTCCTTAAGCCAAGGCTTTTCAAAGATAAGAGGAGATTTTCTTTGGACTAGATGTCATTTGCCTTTGTTGGTCCAGGAAGTATATCAAGAATGGCCAGCTTTTCTCTCTTCAATTCAATTTAAGTGCGTTTGGATTTACTTTGAACACTTTCTCCACACTGCTCCTACGCAAAAGTTTTTTTTCGCTTTCTACAATTCATTGGACATATTTTCAACGGAAATTTACCACCCGGACAAACCACATATCTTTTTTACGGAACTTTCTCTTTCACTGCATTTTTTTAATAATATTTTTCATATATTTTTCAAATATTTGAACTTTGTTTTTTTCGAAAGCCAACTTATCTATCTGTATTTCTCCTCTGATGATAAGATCTCGATCTTTGAAAAGCCTTGGCTCAAGGAAAGAATAATAAACACTAGTTTATTACTGAATACACCTTGCATTGAACAATTGAAATTTGAAATAAATTTGGACAATCGTCGCATATTTATCACTCTTTTTTCTTCTATCTCTACAATTGCTCTATCTCGTATATTGAGCTAAACCTCTTCATTGTAGGTTCCATCTACTAAAAGTTTTACTTTTGGTTTATATTTGATCCTACTATATATATATATATATATATATATATATATATATATATATATATATATATATATATATATATATATATATATTCCATGAAAAATGCCAGTATACTGAAATCATATGCCCTTAATAGGGTTAAGATCAAAATTCATATACACTAAATGTACAAAAGCAAGGAAATTCCAAAATTTTTACACTTTTATTGTCATTAAGGGTATGACTACATATCAACCAAACCATTTCATTATCACATCACAACAGTATAAATCTCTATGCATGAGTGGATGAAGTGTGTGGGGTGCGCTGAAGAAAAATTCCTACCAGTAAAATACATAGCCCTGTTGTGCTCACATACCCTTAATGACAATAAAAGTGTACAAGTGTGGGAGTTTCCTTGCTTTTGTACATTTAGTGTATATGAATCTTAACCCTATTAAGGGCATATGATTTCAGTATACTGGCATTTTTCATAGAATGTCACTACTTTTGTAAAGGCTATCCCTCAATACAATGCCTTCTCATAACTGATATAGTTGGTAGTTTGACTAATCAAGGTATATGGTAAACTGAAATTAAAATGCCATCAACTAGACCCTAGAACCTCTATCTCTGCCAAAAATCAGCCGAATACATCAAATAGTTGCTGCGATACATGGTGGCACATACGTACGTACGTACACACAGATAACATGATTTCATGATTGAACTTTCTGGATCTCTAAGTTGCCTTGACTAATGATGCTGAAATTCGACACACTTATAGAACCTATCAAATAAAAATTTTGTGCAAAGTTTTAACTAATTTGGTGTATTGGTTTTTGAGTTATGATTGATCAAAGAAATGAGATTTCCAGCATAGGCCATTCGTAAAGTCTATTAAGGGATAGAGCGCTCTTGATATATATATATATATATATATATATATATATATATATATATATATATATATATATATATATATATATATAGTTCGGCAGCAAGTCATTTCTTATACAAGCGTCAATATATATATATATATATATATATATATATATATATATATATATATATATATATATATATATACTCTTTGTCAGTTTTTCTGATGATTTTGTGATGTTGCAGAGACGATATTGACATAAAAATGTTGTTTGGCACAAGACAAATGAAACGGATCGTAAAAAATATATCTCACAGAAACGTTATGTTTTTTGTAAATGTGAAAAAATAAAAATAAAAATAATAAAATAAAAACATGATTATTGGAATATAATATGAACCTGACTTATATATATATATATATATATATATATATATATATATATATATATATATATATATATATATATACTTCACTCCAATTATTTGTGTATCATTAATTAATCACTAAATATTAAATTATTTATGAGCATATAAGTATATGCATATGCAATATGTATATATATGTGTGTAAGAGAGAGAAAGAAATAATATCTATTAGTTTATTTATGTGTGAATGTATTTATTTAATCATTTTTGTATCGTTATTTAACCAATAATTATTACATTATATTTAAGCATATGAGTATATTCATATGCAAACATGTATATTAGGGGAGGTCGATTTTGAAACTGTAAATTATCGCACTCGAAGAAAGTTGCCAAATAATGTCAAAAGTTACCACAAGAAATATTTTTCTTCAAAATTTTGTATTTATTTGAGCATTGCAACTTTAAGATCAAATAAATCGAGATTTTTTATCACTGCCGAGATTTCACCGGCAGATGTGTCGCCTTAAATTAAACCCGGGTTTTAACAAAAAAAAGTAATACATTACTTAATAATAAATATTTTAAAGTTTATTATTATTTTTCTTAAGAAATTAAATGTACATATTCAAATTAAAAAGGAATAAAACACTATAATATTTAATGTTATATATAAATAATTATTTGTTTACATAGGCGTTTTATTTATTGGATATTTTTTATGGTATTCACCGGTTGAAAATTCATCGGGCGAATTTGAGTTCCCGTGTTGATTCTGTGTTTAATTATCACACATATATATTGAATTGTCGAGCGCTGGCTTATCTAATCCCACTTTCCCGACCTTTTGTCACACCTTACCTTGTGGGAGTTAGATAAATAAAAACTAGTTCAGCCAGGGGGTTTTACCCCACCAAATAAACCGGTATCGTCCGGGCCTTTGGGTCTGGATTCACGCCCGTCTATTGGGGCTTGTCCGTCCTGTGCAGTTCTAGGAGGTGCATCTCCCAGGTTTTGCCTTCCCTCTTTGGGGAGGAGTAAGTTTATTGCTTACTGTCTGAGGCGGCCCTACCGGGGAATGCCGACGAAGCTGCCCAGGCAATTTTTAAATGGCCAGAGTGCTCACCTCTCGAGCACTGGCTTTCTCATCCCACTTTCCTGACCTTGTGTCAATCTTACCTTGTTGGGGTAGATAAATAAAATCTAGTTCAGCCAGGGGGTTTTACCCCACCAAATAAACCGGTTTCGTCCGAGCCTTTGGGTCTGGATTTACGCCCGTCTATTGGGGCTTGTCCGTCCTGTGCAATTCTAGGAGGTGCACCCTCCCAGGCTTTGCCTTTCCTCTTTGGGGAGGAGTAAGTTTATTGCTAACTGTCTGAGGCGCCCCTACAGGGGAATGCCGACGGGGCTGCCCAGTCAATTTTTTAATGGCCAGAGTGCTCACCTCTATAGCGCAGGGTTATCTAATCCCACTTTCCTGACCTTGTGTCACATCTTACCTTGTTGGAGGTAGATAAATAAAACTATTTCAGCCAGGAGTTTTTACCCCACCTAAAATATTTGTATTGGAGTTGATGGGAGAATGGATAAGGACACATTGATGTATAAGGAAATTGTGGATGAAAATAGACAGAGAATTATGAAAAAAACTAAGGGACCAGAACACCATTTAACTTTTACAAAAGAAACACCATGTGAAAGTAAATATCTGACACATAGAGTTCTTCCGAATAGTGGTGCAACAGGTGCTGTTCATGCAGATCAAGTGGTGGATGTTTTGCATGAATTCCACAGTGAGAACAGTATCAAGGCTATACTTGTTGACAACACTAATACCAACACAAGTTGCGAAGGTGGAATGGTTGCAATTTTAGAAAAAAAACTTTTTAAAACTCTTCACACAATTGGTTGCTCTTTGCATCATAATGAACTACCTTTCAGAGCCCTTTTTAAAAACATAGATGGTTGCGCAAAGGGCCCTACAACATTCAGTAGCCCTCTGGGGAAATTATGCTCAAATGATTGATATGATTTACCCCAAATATCATTTTCCACTATTAGCAATCCTCTAGAGTCAATTTTTAAAATTGATGAAATACATGATCTTAGTTCTGACCAAAGACTCCTTTATGAATACACAGTAGGTATTTCTAGAGGTAAGGTTGACTCTAGATATGCCTCCTGGAAAATTGGTCCTTTAAACCAAGCAAGATGGTTAACTTTGGCCATCAGGCTTATGTGTTTATGGACTCGTGGTGCATACCCACAAAGGCACACAACAAAACTATACTATGTAGTAAATTTTATTGTAAATGTGTATGCCACTTCTTGGTTTGAAATTAAAAGAAATAGTAAATTCCACAATCAGTAAGTGCACATTTTTAATATGATCCAGAGGATTAAGGAGCAGCCTCAGGAAATCCAAGATATCACATTTAGAAATATACAAGGTAATACATTTTGTTTACTGCCTGAAAACTTTCTATATTCCATGGTTAAATCTGAGGAGATTGAAGTAAGAGAAGAAGCTTTAAAAAGAATTTTGGCCATTAGGTAAGTAATATTTATTCATATATCTCTGACTCAATTATTTATTCCAATTTATAGAATGATTTTTAAAGATTTTGTCTAATTTCACCATAATTATTAAAGCAGTACAGATTGGAATTTTTTAATAATTCAATTAATTAATTTGTTCTTTCAGGAGTGAGGAGTCAACCAGAAAAAGATTAAAAAGAATACTACCTATTAATTTTAATGCCACACATTGGACACAATTAATAGATTTAAAATTATGCGGCATTTTTGAACCACCAATGACGGAAGATTTTACTGAATCTGAACTTCAAGAATCGTTGATGAATGGAACCAAGCTTGACTTGCCAGATTTGCCCTCACATTCTCAGGGTGTGGAACGGGCAGTTAAGTTAATAACAGAAGCTTCACAAACTGTATATGGTTTTGAAGCAAGGCATCAACACATTACAGCCAAAGTTTTGAGTCAGAAATTGAGACCAGCATTTTTGTCTAAGGGGTCTTATATGGAGCAATTTGACTCTCTATATTAAGCTTCATTAAAATAGTGTTAGGTTTTTCCTTATTTCTTTGCTTGTTATATTTTCACTAATAACAGAAAAAATCATTTTTTTAGGTATTCAAATATTACTGTTTAATTCATAACGTTAAAAGGTAGTTTACAAAAGCAGATACTGAAAATGAGGGGGGGGGCAAATTTTCAATTTGAAGATTTCTTTAATTCATATCATTTTTATGAAATAAAAGGACATTCCCTGCTTTTAAATGCTAAAATTATTTGGTTTTCACACCAATATTCAAGCAAATCTTGCAAAAACGAGGAATTTTCAGTATATTCTTGTCTACGATCTTTGATACCAAACGCTCAAAAAACCGCTGAAGTTTTTGATCTAATTTTTTGCATGAGTATTTAATAGGTCTATATACAACTTTCGGTACGTGCCTTTTTTTAATATTTAAAAAAAAGTGTAAAATCGACCTACCCTAATGTATATATATATATATATATATATATATATATATATATATATATATATATATACATATACATATATATATGTGTGTGGGGGGTGTAAGAAAAGAGATGGGAAATGATATCTACTAGTTATTTATTTATATGTGAATTTATTTATACCTATTTAGTTAATTATTTGTGTATCATTAATTAATCAATAATTATTAAATTATTTATATTAAATTTTATTTAAATTTCATCTGATGATCGTTTTGTGTCAAACGTGAAACTTAAACTAATATACACTTTCTTGGCTTTCGGGATATTGAAGATGATACATGTCAATGAGTTTGTGTTAGAGTTAGAGTTAGAGTTAGAGTTAGGGTTAAGGTTAGGGTTAGGGTTAGGGTAAGGGTTAGGGTTAGGGTTAAGGTTAGGGTTAGGGTTAGGGTAAGGGTTAAGGTTAAGGTTAGGGTTAAGGTTAGGGTTAGGGTTAGGGTTAGGGTTAGGGTAAGGGTTAAGGTTAAGGTTAGGGTTAAGGTTAGGGTTAGGGTTAAGGTTAGGGTTAGGCTAAGGGTTAGGGTTAGGGTTAGGGTTAGGGTAAGGGTTAAGGTTAAGGTTAAGGTTAAGGTTAAGGTTAGGGTTAGGGTTAGGGGTAGGGTTAGGGTTAAGGTTAAGGTTAAGGTTAAGGTTAAGGTTACGGTTAAGGTTAGGGTTAGGGTTAAGGTTAGGGTTAATGTTAGGGTTAAGGTTAAGGTTAAGGTTAAGGTTAGGGTTAGGGTTAGGGGTAGGGTTAAGGTTAAGGTTAGGGTTAGGGTTAGGGGTAGGGTTAGGGTTGGGGTTAGGATATCGATAGAATTTCATTTCTGACATCGAAAGCTGATGATTCTTTCTTGAACAAGCTGCTTTGGAAGGATACGCTATCTATTATGTAAATGGCAGTTGTGTGTGTGAGGGTGGTCACCTAAAAGTCGGAAACTACGCAGGACCCACCCCCAAAGCTGATTTTTTTGTCCGCATTGCATCGGACAGCATATGAACTCATTTATTATTGTAATATTCCTTCGTTTGTGGGTCAACTAGAAACAATTAGTCAGGGTTGAGGACTTTACATTTAGAGCGATATTTTCCATCGACCTTTGGTGTGAAAATGGTATTAATAATAGAGTTGCAATCGAAGTGATGATTGTTTTTTTTAAAAGAACCTGCTTTGCAAGGAGACGCCATTAGCTTTAAATAAAAACTGTCAATTCAAGTTCAAATTGCTTTTTCGTCACAAAACGCACAGATTGAACGATCGCCTTTTCCGACTGGCCGTATCTGCTTGTCGGTTTCTTCCCGGCGAGCGTTCAGTCATTTTCTATATCCGCGTTTTCATCTTCTTGCAGATGCGAAACAGTACAGCCCGCCGCCACCACCACCACCACCGTCTTAACTTCCGCCATTGGTACGAGAGATAAGGAAAATTTAGAAAAAAACGGGAGAGAGAGAGAGAGAGAGCGACTCGTGAATGAGTCTCAATGGTGGCTGTGGTATTTCCATATATGGTCATGTTTAGCTTGCGAAAAAGAAAGACATGGAGTCCGTTTCGATTACATCGCATCCATCTCCGCCAGGGACGAAACGAAATTGCAAACGCTACCGTCGCCATTGAAAGTTGGTAGAAGCAGCAGCAGCGATGGCGGTGGCGGCAGTTGTTTCAGTAAATGCAGCCGATATCTCTCTCACAGCATTCGTCACTAACATCGTATCAACCGGGATAACTCACACCCACTCACATACATAGATGTACTTATATCTATATATCTATGTTTCATATATGTGCGTATATAACTTCTTTTCCGGTACAGGGTTGGAAATATTCCATTTTATTTCCATCAATTCGTTTGTTCGTTTTTTAATCTAATTTCTTTATACAAGATGGCGTTTTAGTTCAAATTGTAGAGGAAATTTATCATAAAATATGACAGACTCTTCGGTGAACACATATAAAGGAAACGTAAACTTTTCTGTGTAGCTTACTTGCTATAAGTATTTTTCATATTACTACTGAGCACTTTTGTTAAGCTTTGAATGGTAGAGCGTAACATCGTGGTAGACTATGAGTCACGAAGACATAGAAGAAAAGACAAGAACAGAATGGGGTAACAATAACACGTGCGTATTGCACAACTTTTATTCTCGGACTGAAGATACAATTTTGAAAGAACAAATTTGGCGCCTAATTTTCATGTCACGTGATACCTCTGCAGCGCAGTAATTATGACGTAGTGCGGTGATCAGGTCGATGGCCTTATCACCACTTGGTTCAGTGGAACTATATTCAGTTGCCAATCCAACATACCCCCTTCAACTGATATATGTTCGTAATGTTTTTTTTTTGTTTTAACACTTTTCACATTCATAGGCCTTAAAAAAAAATTTTTTGTTCACAATATAAAAGTTTGTTTGTACATTTGTTGTGTCATCAATAGTTTTCAAAAGATTTGTTTTTTTTGTAATACCCTTTCACATTTATAGGCCTTAAAAAACACTTTTTTTTGTTGTTTTCACTATTAAAGAAAGCTTGTTTTTGTTTTTTTGTTTTTTTGTTTCAGAGTCCCATTAGTAAGTGTCTGAATTTTTCATTTTTAAATCTATTTGCTGGTTTGGTAAATATATCGGCTATGTTTTCTTCACTTGCAACGTGAATTAACTCAAGCGTATTATTTTGTAATTCGTCTCTAATGAAATGAAATCTAATATCTATGTGTTTTGATCTTTGGTGATTTACGGGGTTTTGGCTAAGGTTATCGCGCTCTGATTATCGCAATATAATGAGAATTTATCGATTTTCTCGTTTAATAAATCTGTCATTAGTGTTTTTAGGTATTTTCCTTCCTGTGTGGCTGCACTGATTGACATATATTCAGTCTTGCAAGTAGATAATGCGACTGTGGACTGTTTTCGTGATTTTCACGAAATTAATGGCCCGTCGTCTGAGATTTTAAATCCATATCCAGTTATGCTTCGTCTATCCTGTGAGTTTGCCCAATCTACATCGCAAAAACCTATGATGTTTAAAGTACTTTTAGTGGGTTTGAATATTAATTGTTGATTGATTGTGGCTTTTATATACCTTAGGGTGTGTTTAGCTAACAGCATGTGATTTTCGTATGGTTTATTCATATATTGTGATAGTTTTTTTACTATGAAACATAAGTCTGGCCTGGTGGCTGTCATTGCATATATTAAGCTTCCGACAATTTCTCTATATAGCTTTTCCTCTGCTAATTTCCTAGTTTCGTTACATAACTTTTTAATATTATTTTCGCTAGGTGTGTATTTAAGTTTACAATCTTTCATTCCAAATCTTTCTAATAATTTTTGAAAATATCGTTTTTGATGCATATCTATTGTTTTGTTTTCATATGTAAATTCTATGCCTAAAAAATATTTGATTTTGCCTTGATCTGTCATTTAAATTTTTTCTTTTAGAAGAGTTTTCGTATTTATCATATTTTCATTACATTTTGTCGCTATTAGTGTGTCATCTACCCATACAATAATAATTGTATATTTGTCATTATATTGTGTATAAACACAAACGTCTGCCAATGATTGACTAAATCCGTTTTCTATTAGATGTGTGTGTAACAAATTATTCCAATTTCTACCACTTTGTCTCAAACCATGAAGTGATTTATTTAATTTATACACTAATCTACCGCTTTTGTTTTTATTTTCTATTTCAAATCATTTTGCCTGTTCCATGTAAAGTTCCAAATTTATCGGTGCATTTAGATAGGCTGATTTTACGTCTAATTGATGTATTTTTAGATCGTATTGTGCCGCGATTTGCATCAACATTCTTATTGAATTTAATTTTGCTGTTGGTGAGAATGTTTCTTCGTTATCTACGTTTGGATTTTGGGCATAACCTTTTGCTAGTATACAGCCATCGTGCTGGGATTAGGGTTTTATTCTGAGGTAATTCAGTTGATTCAAATGTTTTCTTTTCTTTTAAAATGTCCATCTCCATTTTCATGGCCTTCTGCCAGTTTTCGGTACTATCTGAATTTATCGCTTCTTCGTATGTACTTGGTACATTTCTTATGTGGTAACAATAATCTATCGTGTATTATTATTTTCGTCTTCCACAGAAGTAGTAACTGAAAATATTGGGAGAACGAAAACCCGCCCAAAATATCTTAATGACTACTAAGTCATTGAGATATTTTGGGCGGGTTTTCGTTCTCCCAATATTTTCAGTTACTACTTCTGTTTCGGGTTCAACTGTTTGAATATTTTCAGTTGTAGCATTTTCGTCTGTTTCTTTTATATTATCTTTAAATTTATTTGTAAATTTTACTATTCTGACATTTTTTATTTCACCGGTTTCGGGAAAATATATTAAGTAGGCCGAAATACCTCTGTCATATCCTACAAAAATGCCCTCCTTACTTCGGTCTTTCAATTTTGGGGGGTTTTGTACGTATGCGTAACAAATGCTTCCAAATAAGTGCATATTTGATATATTTGGTTTATCGCCCGTAAAAAATTCGTATGGCGTGCTGTTAATACGTCTGTTGTAACATCGGTTACGAATATACGTTGAGGACATAACAGCGTATGACCACATATATTTTGGAAGGTTAGCATATTTTAGCATGCACCTAGCCATTTCAAAAATTGTGCGCCATGCTCTTTCGATCGTACCATTTTGGTGGGGGGAGTAGGGCGCCGATTTTTGATGATGTATCTTATTCTTAATTAGTAGCGATTTGAAGATTTTAGAAGTAAATTCCGTGCCTTGATCGCTCATTACTGTTTTTATATTTCCATACGGGGCAACGTCAGCTATAAATCTTTCGAAGGCTTCCACTGCGTCACTTTTACTTTTCAACGTGTAGGTGACTATGAGACCGGAATAATCATCTATACACCCTAATACGTACTTAAAATCATCCTTTGCTATGGGGTCTATCGGTCCTGCTAGATCAATGTGTACTAGTTCGAGTATTTTTGTTGCTCGTTTGTCAGGTATTTTATTTTTGAATTGGGGCATTTTTGCCTGTGGGCATACTTCACAATTAAATTGTTTTTTGTCACTAATTTGTATACCAGAAACGTTTTTTTCTAATTTAATTATATCGTCGATGTTGCAATGTCCCATTATGCTATGCCACTTTTCTAGCGAATGTTTTATTTTCTTCGGAGAAGTTACATTATTTAAGTAATATAGTTTACCTTTCTTATATATATTAAATTTAGTTCCATTAGTATTTAATGTTGCAGAGTTAGGTTTAAATTCAACGTAAGCACCCTTTTCTGTCGCCGCTTGTACTGAAAAGATGTTATTATTAAAAGAAGGTATATATATATATATAAAGCGTTTTTTAAGATGTTATTATGTATCCTTCTATTCGTATCAGTCATTTTAATAGAAGCATCCCCCCTTTTTAGCGCCAAATTATTGTATCGGCTTTCATCGGCTAGCTCAACAATATGGCGGGAGGAATCAAATTCTTTATCGAAGTTAACGAACTTGAACTCGTCGTTTAAAATATGGGCTGTGGCTCCACAATCGACTAATAAATCAAGATATGAAGAGTCACTAGCGTTATTAACAGAAAAAATATAAGAAATATTCTTATCTGATACGTGTTTTATCGTGTTCCCTTCGGTGTTTGAGTGTCTATCTTGCGTTTTTCTGCAAAAATGTGTGTCATGTGTTCGTGTTTTGCAGTTTTTGCACCAGCGTGCGGGTTTTCTACAATTTTCGGATTTATGTCCATATCGTCTGCATAAGAAGCATGATCCATTGAATTCGTTTTTGTTATATTTATTTGGTCTGGAAATGGTTGCTGGTTGGCTGTTATATTTCTTTTCTCTCACACTCATTACTGCGTTCGCGCTTTCACCATGGGTTTTTTCAGTTTCTTCGAAGTTTCTTAGAGCGGTTTTAAAGTTCTGGAATGTCATAGGTGTATCTCTCTGCGTTATTACCGTGGTGAATGTCTTATATCCACTCGGTAATCCCTTTATAATCATTGCGATCAGTAATCTATCGCTTATCGTTTCTCCGGCATTTTTTAGGAATGTGGCGGCATTTTCCGCTCTTATTACATAGTCTGTAATATTTTCATTTGACTTGTTTTGCAACGATGTTAATTCCGTGTACAACGAAATTATTCTTGGCTTTCCACGTGACAGATAATGTTCTCTTAGGATATTTAATGCTTTTCTGCCATCGTTATTCGCGTCTCGTATGATCAACAGAAGACTTCGGTCATCGAGGTATTGTACTAGTTCACCAAAAGCTTCGGCGTTCTTGTTCTGATTTATTTCAGCTTCGCTCCCTGCTGTAATGGTGCTGTACAATTTTTGAGTCCGCATGTAGCCAAGGAACTTCATTTCCCATAATTCATACTTTCTTTCATCTCCCTGAAACATTAGTCTGTGGTTTGCTAGCTGGGCCCATAACCTGTTAAGCTTTGACGGGTAGAGCGTAACATCGTGGTAGACTATGAGTCACGAAGACATAGAAGAAAAGACAATAATAGAATGGGGTAACAATAATACGTGCGTATTGCACAACTTTTATTCTCGGACTGAAGATACAATTTTGAAAGAACAAATTTGGCGCCTAATTTTCATGTCACGTGATACCTCTGCAGCGCAGTAATTATGACGTAGTGCGGTGATCAGGTCGATGGCCTTATCACCACTTGGTTGAGTGGAACTATATTCAATTGACAGTTCAACAACTTTTGCATTAAATTCTGAACATATGTATGCGTGATGTATCAAATTATTTTATATTATACGAGGCCTGTCTAAAAAGTATCGGACGTTAGGCAAAAATAAAACATTTTTAAATACGTGACGGGGTTGGGACCCTAATCTCCTTCAAAAGTAGGCTCATTGTGCTTGCACACACTTAACCCACCGATCCATCCACTGCCGGAAACACCTCTGAAAGTCTTCTTTTGAAATGGTGTTCATCTCCGCCGTCGCGTTTCACATTATCTCTTTTTTCGCACCCTTTCAACAACAGCCGCACTCCGAACAGTTTGGGGCCTGCCGGAACGCTGGTCACTCTCCGCTGATGTGCGGCCATTTATGTATGTATGTATGTATGTATGTATGTATGTATGTATGTATGTATGTATGTATGTATGTATGTATGTATGCATGCATGCACGTATGTATGTATGTATGCATGCATGCATGTATGCATGTATGTATGTATGTATGTATGTATGTATGTATGTATGTATGCATGCATGCACGTATGTATGTATGTATGTATGTATGTATGTATGTATGTATGTATGTATGCATGCACGTATGTATGTATGTATGCATGCATGCATGTATGCATGTATGTATGTATGTATGTATGTATGTATGTATGTATGCATGCATGCACGTATGTATGTATGTATGCATGCATGCATGTATGCATGTATGTATGTATGTATGTATGTATGTATGTATGTATGTATGCATGCATGCACGTATGTATGTATGTATGTATGTATGTATGTATGTATGTATGTATGTATGTATGCATGTATGTATGCATTCATGTATGTATGCATGTATGTATGTATGTATGTATGTATGTATGTATGTATGTATGTATGTATGTATGTATGTATGTATGCATGCATGCACGTATGTATGCATGTATGTATGTATGTATGTATGTATGTATGTATGTATGTATGCATGTATGTATGCATTCATGTATGTATGCATGTATGTATGTATGTATGTATGTATGTATGTATGTATGTATGTATGTATGTATGTATGTATGTAAAATGAGACTCGTGTTCCAGGCTTCATTTCCGGTCGAGGTTATTGGGACTATTCTATTGAATTTTATCCATTTATTTTGGTTGTATTTCCTGCACACCAGATGGCGTTTTCATTCAAATTGTAAAAGGAGTATCAACCCTCGTATATTTTGCTTCATTCACGACAGGGCCACCCCTCATGGGTAATACCAGCAGATTGACGGGAGAAAAACAATCTTCTTTTAAAATGACGTAATATGTCGTCGAAAGAATTGATTTAAAAAAAAGTAGCCTATTTCCTACAGCATTGATTTACTCCTCTCCGGGAGTTAGGCACAAGACCAGTTTTTATCTTACTCCCACAAGTAAGATGTGACCCAAGGTCGGGTCGGGAAAGTGGGGTTTAAAAATTGCCTCAGACAGTAAGCAATAAACTTACTCCTCCCCAAAGAGGGAAGGCAAAGCTTGGGAAGGTGGACCTCCCAGGACAGACCCATTGACCGGCGTAAATCAAGACCCGAAGGCCAAGACAACACCAGTATGGTGTGCAGTATCCATCGGAACAGATACTACACTTTAATCTTAGCCAAAAGGCCAAGAACCTATTTTCTAGAGTATCCAACAGAACAAAAAAAACAAACAAATATCTAACAAATAACTGTTACCAAAGGCAAGAAAGGTTACTTTTCTATTTTTTTGTGTTTTAAAGTATTTTAAAGCGTATGTTTTATCGCTCCCTTTTTTAGTCTTGTAATTCAAAAATGTCACCGGAAGTTTCCATGTAAACACCCAAGGCAGCCGGAAGTCACAAGAACAAATAAAAAAATATTTTCAAAAATACAGGTAATGAAAATATTTATGTATTTTTTTTTAATTATCGATTTTTGAGCGATTTTCAACGCTTACTTCAATTCACAAACGAAGGCAATTCGAAACAATGCATGATTTAATGAAACACTTGTCTCCCCTTTTTGTCAGAAACATCGCTCATGGAATGTGAGAACTAAAAGACAAAATAAGGGAAGCAGTCACTTTCTACTCACCTGAAATAATTACAGTGCTTCTGTATTATTGGGGCAGATTAAATTTTCATCTTCATTTTAGAAGAGTCAGTTGAAAGGGGAGATAATTCAAACTTTTTTTGTAACCATAACGCATAAGGAAAATCCAAAGAATTGGTAAGAAAATACATTTTAAAAAGGGGTACTTATGCAGTTTACGGACCAGACTGAAATAATAACGTTATAATTTAGAAAGCCATTCTTAACATGTAGTTTTACATGACAATTTATAAACAGAATAGTTAATAAACACCCCACCACCACCACCATTATAACGTTATCATTACAGTCTAGTCCGTAAACAGCATAATTACCCTTTTTTAAATTTATTTTTTTACTAATTCTCTGAATTATCTCCCCTTTTAACAGACTCTTTTAAATTAATGATGAAAATGTAATCTGCCCCAACGTAATTACTATCAATTAACACAAATTCAGTTCGAAACATTTAATGATTTTATGACACTTGTTTCTGTTTATTGTGTGAATTAACTCCAACTATATATTATATTTCCGGAAGCGCTCCGTCAACACGTGTTCAACAACGGTAAGAGTTCTCAACTCATTTTCTTTGTATACGGCTTTCAAGGACTTTCCCACGCCAGACTCATTTCTTCACATACTCTTTTCAAGAACTGTTTTCTATCGACACACATACATACACCACACACGTCATCATCCCACATACACACACGTTCAATAAACCTTATTTAAACTACCTCCTTCTCTTTGTTAATTATTACTCTGTTTTTGCATGCAACAAATGCTTGGTTTTATGAACTCGCTTATAGTCGGGAAAAGGACAAGATTGTAACAGACTCGTCTCACTGTAAGTCAATTAACTCCAACTATATATTATATTTCCGGAAGTCATATTATGTTTCTGTTTACTGTGTGATAACTTAAAGACTCCTCTCACTGTAAGTCAATTAACTCCAACTATATATTATATTTTCGGAAGTCATATTATGTTTCTGTTGATTGTGTGATAACTAAAAGACTCGTCTCACTGTAAGTCAATTAACCCCAACTATATATTATATTTCCGGAAGTTATATTATGTTTGTGTTTATTGTGTGATAACTTAAAGACTCGTCTCACTGTAAGTCAATTAACTCCAACTATATATTATATTTCCTGAAGTTATATTATGTTTCTGTTTATTGTGTGATAACTTAAAGAATCGTTTCACTGTAAGTCAATACACTCCAACTATATATTATATTTCCGGAAGTCATATTATGTTTCTGTTTACTGTGTGATAACTTAAAGACTCCTCTCACTGTAAGTCAATAAACTCCAAATATATATTATATTTCCGGAAGTCATATTATGTTTCTGTTTATTGTGTGATAACTTAAAGACTCGTCTAACTGTTAGTCAATTAACTCCAACTATATATTATATTTCCGGAAGTCATATTATGTTTCTGTTTATTGTGTGATAAGTCAAAGACTCGTCTCACTGTAAGTCAATTACCTCCAACTACATATTATATTTCCGGAAGTCATATTATGTTTCTGTTTACTGTGTGATAACTTAAAGACTTGTCTCACTGTAAGTCAATAAACTCCAACTATATATTATATTTTCGGAAGTCATATTATGTTTCTGTTTACTGTGTGATAACTTAAAGACTTGTCTCACTGTAAGTCAATAAACTCCAACTATATATTATATTTTCGGAAGTCATATTATGTTTCTGTTTATTGTGTAATAACTTAAAGACTCGTCTCACTGTCAGTCAATTAACTCCAACTATATATTATATTTCCAGAAGTCATATTATGTTTCTATTTATAGTGTGATAACTTAAAGACTCGTCTCACTGTAAGTCAATTAACTCCAACTATATATTATATTTTCGGAAGTCATATTATGTTTCTGTTTATTGTATGATAACTTAAAGACTCGTCTCACTGTAAGTCAATTAACTCCAACTATATATTATATTTCCAGAAGTCATATTATGTTTCTGTTTATTGTGTGATAACTTACAGACTCGTATCACTGTAAGTCAATAAACCTCAACTATATATTATATTTCCGGAAGTCATATTATGTTTCTGTTTACTGTGTGATAACTTAAAGACTCCTCTCACTGTAAGTCAATAAACTCTAAATATATATTATATTTTCGGAAGTCATATTATGTTTCTGTTTATTGTGTGATAACTTAAAGACTCGTCTCACTGTAAGTCAATTAACTCCAACTATATATTATATTTTCGGAAGTCATATTATGTTTCCGTTTATTGTGTGATAACTTAAAGACTTGTCTCACTGTAAGTTAAATTACTCCGACTATATATTATATTTACGGAAGTCATATTATGTTTCTGTTTATTGTGTGATAACTTAAAGACTCGTCTCACTGTAAGTCAATTAACTCCAACTATATATTATATTTTCGGAAGTCATATTATGTTTCTGTTCATTGTGTGATAACTTAAAGACTCGTCTCACTGTAAGTCAATTAACTCCAACTATATATTATATTTCCGGAAGTCATATTATGTTTCTATTTATTGTGTGATAACTTAAAGACTCGTCTCACTGTAAGTCAATAAACTCCAACTATATATTATATTTTCGGAAGTCATATTATGTTTCTGTTTATTGTGTGATAACTTAAAGACTCGTCTTCCTGTAAGTCAATTAACTCCAACTATATATTATACTTTCGGAAGTCATATTATGTTTCTGTTTATTGTGTGATAACTTAAAGAGTCGTCTCACTGTAAGTCAATTAACTCCAACTATATATTATATTTTCGGAAGTCATATTATATTTCTGTTTATTGTATGATTACTTAAAGACTCGTCTCACTGTAAGTCAATTAACTCCAACTATATATTATATTTCCGGAAGTCATATTATGTTTCTGTTTATTGTGTGATAACTAAAAAACTCGTCTCACTGTAAGTCAATTAACCCCAACTATATATTATATTTCCGGAAGTTATATTATGTTTGTGTTTATTGTGTGATAACTTAAAGACTCGTCTCACTGTAAGTCAATAAACCCCAACTATATATTATATTTCCGGAAGTCATATTATGTTTCTGTTTATTGTGTGATAACTGAAAGACTCGTCTCACTGTAAGTCAATTAACCCCAACTATATATTATATTTTCGGAAGTCATATTGTTTCTCTTTATTGTGTAATAACTTAAAGACTCGTCTCACTGTAAGTCAATTAACTTCAACTATATATTATATTTCCGGAAGTCATATTATGTTTGTGTTTATTGTGTGATAACTTAAAGACTCCTCTCACTGTAAGTCAATTAACTCCAACTATATATTATATTTCCGGAAGTCATATTATGTTTCTGTTTATTGTGTGATAACTAAAAGACTCGTCTCACTGTAAGTCAATTAACCCCAACTATATATTATATTTCCGGAAGTTATATTATGTTTCTGTTTATTGTGTGATAACTTAAAGAATCGTTTCACTGTAAGTCAATACACTCCAACTATATATTATATTTTCGGAAGTCATATTATGTTTCTGTTTATTGTGTGATAACTTAGAGACTTACATCACTGTAAGTCAATAAACTCCAACTATATATTATATTTCCGGAAGTCCTATTATGTGTCTGTTTATTGTGTGATAACTTAAAGACTCGTCTCACTGTAAGTCAATTAACTCCAACTATATATTATATTTCCAGAAGTCATATTATGTTTGTGTTTATTGTGTGATAACTTAAAGACTCGTCTCACTGTAAGTCAATTAACGCCAACTATATATTATATTTCCAGTAGTCATATTATGTTTCTGTTTATTGTGTGATAACTTAAAGACTCGTCTCACTGTAAGTCAATTACCTCCAACTATATATTATATTTCCGAACGTCATATTATGTTTCTGTTTACTGTGTGATAACTTAAAGACTCGTATCACTGTAAGTCAATAAACCTCAACTATATATTATATTTCCGGAAGTCATATTATGTTTCTGTTTACTGTGTGATAACTTAAAGACTCCTCTCACTGTAAGTCAATAAACTCTAAATATATATTATATTTCCGGAAGTCATATTATGTTTCTGTTTATTATGTGATAACTTAAAAACTCGTCTCACTGTAAGTCAATTAACTCCAACTATATATTATATTTGCGGAAGTCATAATATGTTTCTGTTTATTGTGTGATAACTTAAAGACTCGTCTCACTATACGTCAATTAACTCCAACTATATATTATATTTTCGGAAGTCATATTATGTTTGTGTTTATTGTGTGATAACTTAAAGACTCGTCTCACTGTAAGTCAATGAACTCCAACTATATATTATATTTTCGGAAGTCATATTATGTTTCTGTTTATTGTGTGATAACTTAAAGACTCGTCTCACTGTCAGTCAATTAACTCCAACTATATATTATATTTCCGGAAGTCATATTATGTTTCTGTTTATTGTGTAATAACTTAAAGACTCGTCTCACTGTCAGTCAATTAACTCCAACTATATATTATATTTCCAGAAGTCATATTATGTTTCTATTTATAGTGTGATAACTTAAAGACTCGTCTCACTGTAAGTCAATTAACTCCAACTATATATTATATTTCCGGAAGTCATATTATGTTTCTGTTTATTGTGTGATAACTAAAAGACTCGTCTCACTGTAAGTCAATTAACCCCTACTATATATTATATTTCCGGAAGTTATATTATGTTTGTGTTTATTGTGTGATAACTTAAAGACTCGTCTCACTGTAAGTCAATTAACCCCAACTATATATTATATTTTCGGAAGTCATATTATGTTTCTGTTTATTGTCTGATAACTTAAAGACTCGTCTCACTGTAAGTCAATTAACCCCAACTATATATTATATTTTCGGAAGTCATATTATGTTTCTCTTTATTGTGTGATAACTTAAAGACTCGTCTCACTGTAAGTCAATTAACTCCAACTATATATTATATTTTCGGAAGTCATATTATGTTTCCGTTTATTGTGTGATAACTTAAAGACTCGTCTCACTGTAAGTCAATTAACTCCAACTATATATTATATTTCCGGAAGTCATATTATGTTTCTGTTTATTGTGTGATAACTAAAAGACTCGTCTCACTGTAAGTCAATTAACCCCAACTATATATTATATTTCCGGAAGTTATATTATGTTTCTGTTTATTGTGTGATAACTTAAAGAATCGTTTCACTGTAAGTCAATACACTCCAACTATATATTATATTTCCGGAAGTCATATTATGTTTCTGTTTATTGTGTGATAACTTAGAGACTTACATCACTGTAAGTCAATTAACTCAAACTATATATTATATTTCCGGAAGTCCTATTATGTGTCTGTTTATTGTGTGATAACTTAAAGACTCGTCTCACTGTAAGTCAATAAACTCCAACTATGTATTATATTTCCGAAAGTCATATTATGTTTCTGTTGATTGTGTGATAACTTAAAGACTCGTCTCACTGTAAGTCAATTAACTCCAACTATATATTATGTTTCCAGATCTCATATTATGTTTCTGTTTATTGTGTGATAACTTAAAGACTCGTCTCACTGTAAGTCAATTACCTCCAACTATATATTATATTTCCGAACGTCATATTATGTTTCTGTTTACTGTGTGATAACTTAAAGACTCGTCTCACTGTAAGTCAATAAACCTCAACTATATATTATATTTCCGGAAGTCATATTATGTTTCTGTTTACTGTGTGATAACTTAAAGACTCGTCTCACTGTAAGTCAATAAACTCTAAATATATATTATATTTTCGGAAGTCATATTATGTTTCTGTTTATTGTGTGATAACTTAAAGACTCGTCTCACTGTAAGTCAATTAACTCCAACTATATATTATATTTGCGGAAGTCATAATATGTTTCTGTTTATTGTGTGATAACTTAAAGACTAGTCTCACTGTACGTCAATTAACTCCAACTATATATTATATTTTCGGAAGTCATATTATGTTTCTGTTTATTGTGTGATAACTTAAAGACTCGTCTCACTGTAAGTCAATAAACTCCAACTATATATTATGTTTTCGGAAGTCATATTATGTTTCTATTTATTGTGTGATAACTTAAAGACTCGTCTCACTGTAAGTCAATAAACTCCAACTATATATTATATTTTCGGAAGTCATATTATGTTTCTGTTTATTGTATGATAACTTAAAGACTCGTCTCACTGTAAGTCAATTAACTCCAACTATATATTATATTTCCAGAAGTCATATTATGTTTCTGTTTATTGTGTGATAACTAAAAGACTCGTCTCACTGTAAGTCAATTAACTCCAACTATATATTATATTTCCAGAAGTCATATTATGTTTGTGTTTATTGTGTGATAACTTAAAGACTCGTCTCACTGTAAGTCAATTAACGCCAACTATATATTATATTTCCAGTAGTCATATTATGTTTCTGTTTATTGTGTGATAACTTAAAGACTCGTATCACTGTAAGTCAATGAACTCCAACTATATATTATATTTCCGGAGGTCATATTATGTTTCTGTTTATTGTGTGATAACTTAAAGACTCGTCTCACTGTAAGTCAATAAACTCCAACTATGTATTATATTTCCGAAAGTCATATTATGTTTCTGTTGATTGTGTGATAACTTAAAGACTCGTCTCACTGTAAGTCAATTAACTCCAACTATATATTATGTTTCCAGATCTCATATTATGTTTCTGTTTATTGTGTGATAACTTAAAGACTCGTCTCACTGTAAGTCAATTACCTCCAACTATATATTATATTTCCGAACGTCATATTATGTTTCTGTTTACTGTGTGATAACTTAAAGACTCGTCTCACTGTAAGTCAATAAACCTCAACTATATATTATATTTCCGGAAGTCATATTATGTTTCTGTTTACTGTGTGATAACTTAAAGACTCGTCTCACTGTAAGTCAATAAACTCTAAATATATATTATATTTTCGGAAGTCATATTATGTTTCTGTTTATTGTGTGATAACTTAAAGACTCGTCTCACTGTAAGTCAATTAACTCCAACTATATATTATATTTGCGGAAGTCATAATATGTTTCTGTTTATTGTGTGATAACTTAAAGACTAGTCTCACTGTACGTCAATTAACTCCAACTATATATTATATTTTCGGAAGTCATATTATGTTTCTGTTTATTGTGTGATAACTTAAAGACTCGTCTCACTGTAAGTCAATAAACTCCAACTATATATTATGTTTTCGGAAGTCATATTATGTTTCTATTTATTGTGTGATAACTTAAAGACTCGTCTCACTGTAAGTCAATAAACTCCAACTATATATTATATTTTCGGAAGTCATATTATGTTTCTGTTTATTGTATGATAACTTAAAGACTCGTCTCACTGTAAGTCAATTAACTCCAACTATATATTATATTTCCAGAAGTCATATTATGTTTGTGTTTATTGTGTGATAACTTAAAGACTCGTATCACTGTAAGTCAATAAACCTCAACTATATATTATATTTCCGGAAGTCATATTATGTTTCTGTTTACTGTGTCATAACTTAAAGACTCCTCTCACTGTAAGTCAATAAACTGTAAATATATATTATATTTTCGGAAGTCATATTATGTTTCTGTTTATTGTGTGATAACTTAAAGACTCGTCTCACTGTAAGTCAATTAACTCCAACTATATATTATATTTTCGGAAGTCATATTATGTTTCCGTTTATTGTGTGATAACTTAAAGACTGGTCTCACTGTAAGTCAATTAACTCCGACTATATATTATATTTACGGAAGTCATATTATGTTTCTGTTTATTGTGTGATAACTAAAAGACTCGTCTCACTGTAAGTCAATTAACCCCAACTATATATTATATTTCCGGAAGTTATATTATGTTTGTGTTTATTGTGTGATAACTTAAAGACTCGTCTCACTGTAAGTCAATTAACCCCAACTATATATTATATTTCCGGAAGTCATATTATGTTTCTGTTTATTGTGTGATAACTTAAAAACTCGTCTCACTGTAAGTCAATTAACCCCAACTATATATTATATTTTCGGAAGTCATATTATGTTTCTCTTTATTGTGTGATGACTTAAAGACTCGTCTCACTGTAAGTCAATTAACTTCAACTATATATTATATTTCCGGAAGTCATAATATGTTTGTGTTTATTGTGTGATAACTTAGAGACTTACATCACTGTAAGTCAATAATCTGCAACTATATATTATATTTCCGGAAGTCCTATTATGTGTCTGTTTATTGTGTGATAACTTAAAGACTCGTCTCACTGTAAGTCAATTAACTCCAACTATATATTATATTTCCAGAAGTCATATTATGTTTGTGTTTATTGTGTGATAACTTAAAGACTCGTCTCACTGTAAGTCAATTAACGCCAACTATATATTATATTTCCAGTAGTCATATTATGTTTCTGTTTATTGTGTGATAACTTAAAGACTCGTATCACTGTAAGTCAATGAACTCCAACTATATATTATATTTCCGGAGGTCATATTATGTTTCTGTTTATTGTGTGATAACGTAAAGACACGTCTCACTGTAAGTCAATAAACTCCAACTATGTATTATATTTCCGAAAGTCATATTATGTTTCTGTTGATTGTGTGATAACTTAAAGACTCGTCTCACTGTACGTCAATTAACTCCAACTATATATTATATTTTCGGAAGTCATATTATGTTTCTGTTTATTGTATGATAACTTAAAGACTCGTCTCACTGTAAGTCAATAAACTCCAACTATATATTATATTTTCGGAAGTCATATTATGTTTGTGTTTATTGTGTGATAACTTTAAGACTCGTCTCACTGTAAGTCAATGAACTCCAACTATATATTATATTTTCGGAAGTCATATTATGTTTCTGTTTATTGTGTGATAACTTAAAGACTCGTCTCACTGTAAGTCAATTAACTCCAACTATATATTATATTTACGGAAGTCATATTATGTTTCTGTTTATTGTGTGATAACTTAAAGACTCGTCTCACTGTAAGTCAATTAACTCCAACTATATATTATATTTCCGGAAGTCATATTATGTTTCTGTTTATTGTGTAATAACTTCAAGACTCGTCTCACTGTCAGTCAATTAACTCCAACTATATATTATATTTCCAGAAGTCATATTATGTTTCTATTTATAGTGTGATAACTTAAAGACTCGTCTCACTGTAAGTCAATTACCTCCAACTATATATTATATTTCCGAACGTCATATTATGTTTCTGTTTACTGTGTGATAACTTAAAGACTCGTCTCACTGTAAGTCAATAAACCTAAACTATATATTATATTTCCGGAAGTCATATTATGTTTCTGTTTACTGTGTTATAACTTAAAGACTCCTCTCACTGTAAGTCAATAAACTCTAAATATATATTATATTTTCGGAAGTCATATTATGTTTCTGTTTATTGTGTGATAACTTAAAGACTCGTCTCACTGTAAGTCAATTAACTCCAACTATATATTATATTTTCGGAAGTCATATTATGTTTCCGTTTATTGTGTGATAACTTAAAGACTGGTCTCACTGTAAGTCAATTAACTCCGACTATATATTATATTTACGGAAGTCATATTATGTTTCTGTTTATTGTGTGATAACTAAAAGACTCGTCTCACTGTAAGTCAATTAACCCCAACTATATATTATATTTCCGGAAGTTATATTATGTTTGTGTTTATTGTGTGATAACTTAAAGACTCGTCTCACTGTAAGTCAATTAACCCCAACTATATATTATATTTCCGGAAGTCATATTATGTTTCTGTTTATTGTGTGATAACTTAAAAACTCGTCTCACTGTAAGTCAATTAACCCCAACTATATATTATATTTTCGGAAGTCATATTATGTTTCTCTTTATTGTGTGATGACTTAAAGACTCGTCTCACTGTAAGTCAATTAACTTCAACTATATATTATATTTCCGGAAGTCATAATATGTTTGTGTTTATTGTGTGATAACTTAGAGACTTACATCACTGTAAGTCAATAATCTGCAACTATATATTATATTTCCGGAAGTCCTATTATGTGTCTGTTTATTGTGTGATAACTTAAAGACTCGTCTCACTGTAAGTCAATTAACTCCAACTATATATTATATTTTTAGAAGTCATATTATGTTTCTGTTTATTGTGTGATAACTTAAAGACTCGTCTCACTGTAAGTCAATTAACGCCAACTATATATTATATTTCCAGTAGTCATATTATGTTTCTGTTTATTGTGTGATAACTTAAAGACTCGTATCACTGTAAGTCAATGAACTCCAACTATATATTATATTTCCGGAGGTCATATTATGTTTCTGTTTATTGTGTGATAACTTAAAGACACGTCTCACTGTAAGTCAATAAACTCCAACTATGTATTATATTTCCGAAAGTCATATTATGTTTCTGTTGATTGTGTGATAACTTAAAGACTCGTCTCACTGTAAGTCAATTAACTCCAACTATATATTATGTTTCCAGATCTCATATTATGTTTCTGTTTATTGTGTGATAACTTAAAGACTCGTCTCACTGTAAGTCAATTACCTCCAACTATATATTATATTTCCGAACGTCATATTATGTTTCTGTTTACTGTGTGATAACTTAAAGACTCGTATCACTGTAAGTCAATAAACCTCAACTATATATTATATTTCCGGAAGTCATATTATGTTTCTGTTTACTGTGTGATAACTTAAAGACTCCTCTCACTGTAAGTCAATAAGCTCTAAATATATATTATATTTCCGGAAGTCATATTATGTTTCTGTTTATTATGTGATAACTTTAAAACTCGTCTCACTGTAAGTCAATTAACTCCAACTATATATTATATTTGCGGAAGTCATAATATGCTTCTGTTTATTGTGTGATAACTTAAAGACTCGTCTCACTGTACGTCAATTAACTCCAACTATATATTATATTTTCGGAAGTCATATTATGTTTCTGTTTATTGTATGATAACTTAAAGACTCGTCTCACTGTAAGTCAATAAACTCCAACTATATATTATATTTTCGGAAGTCATATTATGTTTGTGTTTATTGTGTGATAACTTTAAGACTCGTCTCACTGTAAGTCAATGAACTCCAACTATATATTATATTTTCGGAAGTCATATTATGTTTCTGTTTATTGTGTGATAACTTAAAGACTCGTCTCACTGTAAGTCAATTAACTCCAACTATATATTATATTTACGGAAGTCATATTATGTTTCTGTTTATTGTGTGATAACTTAAAGACTCGTCTCACTGTAAGTCAATTAACTCCAACTATATATTATATTTCCGGAAGTCATATTATGTTTCTGTTTATTGTGTAATAACTTCAAGACTCGTCTCACTGTCAGTCAATTAACTCCAACTATATATTATATTTCCAGAAGTCATATTATGTTTCTATTTATAGTGTGATAACTTAAAGACTCGTCTCACTGTAAGTCAATTAACTCCAACTATATATTATATTTCCGGAAGTCATATCATGTTTCTGTTTATTGTGTGACAACTTAAAGACTCGTCTCACTGTAAGTCTATTAACTCCAACTATATATTATATTTCCAGAAGTCATATTATGTTTCTGTTTATTGTGTGATAACTTAAAAACTCGTCTCACTGTAAGTCAATTAACTCCAACTATATATTATATTTCCGGAAGTCATAATATGTTTCTGTTTATTGTGTGATAACTTAAAGACTCGTCTCACTGTACGTCAATTAACTCCAATTATATATTATATTTTCGGAAGTCATATTATGTTTCTGTTTATTGTATGATAACTTAAAGACTCGTCTCACTGTAAGTCAATTAACTCCAACTATATATTATATTTCCAGAAGTCATATTATGTTTGTGTTTATTGTGTGATAACTTAAAGACTCGTATCACTGTAAGTCAATAAACTCCAACTATATATTATATTTTGAAAAGTCATATTATGTTTCTGTTTATTGTGTGATAACTTAAAGACTCGTCTTACTGCATGTACATTGATTCCAACTATATATTATATTTCCGGAAGTCATATCATGTTTCTGTTTATTGTGTAATAACTTAAAGACTCGTCTCACTGTTAATCAATAAACTCCAACTATATATTATATTTCCGGAAGTCATATTATGTTTGTGTTTATTGTGTGATAACTTAAAGACTCGTCTCACTGTTAGTCGATTAACTCCAACTATATATCATATTTCCGGAAGTCATATTATGTTTCTGTTTATTGTGTGATAACCTAAAGACTCGTCTCACTGTAAGTCAATTAACTCCAACTATATATTATATTTCCGGAAGTCATATTATGTTTCTGTTTATTGTGTGATAACTTAAAGACTCGATTCACTGTAAGTCAATAAACTCCAACTATGTATTATATTTCCGAAAGTCATATTATGTTTCTGTTGATTGTGTGATAACTTAAAGACTCGTCTCACTGTAAGTCAATTACCTCCAACTATATATTATATTTCCGAACGTCATATTATGTTTCTGTTTACTGTGTGATAACTTAAAGACTCGTATCACTGTAAGTCAATAAACCTCAACTATATATTATATTTCCAGAAGTCATATTATGTTTCTGTTTGCTGTGTGATAACTTAAAGACTCCTCTCACTGTAAGTCAATAAACTCCAAATATATATTATATTTCCGGAAGTCATATTATGTTTCTGTTTATTGTGTGATAACTTAAAAACTCGTCTCACTGTAAGTCAATTAACTCCAACTATATATTATATTTGCGGAAGTCATAATATGTTTCTGTTTATTGTGTGATAACTTAAAGACTCGTCTCACTGTACGTCAATTAACTCCAACTATATATTATGTTTTCGGAAGTACTATTATGTTTCTGTTTATTGTATGATAACTTAAAGACTCGTCTCACTGTAAGTCAATAAACTCCAACTATATATTATATTTTCGGAAGTCATATTATGTTTCTGTTTATTGTGTGATAACTTAAAGACTCGTCTCACTGTAAGTCAATGAACTCCAACTATATATTATATTTTCGGAAGTCATATTATGTTTCTGTTTATTGTGTGATAACTTAAAGACTCGTCTCACTGTAAGTCAATTAACTCCAACTATATATTATATTTTCAGAAGTCATATTATGTTTCTGTTTATTGTGTGATAACTTAAAGACTCGTCTCACTGTACGTCAATTAACTCCAACTATATATTATATTTCCGGAAGTCATATTATGTTTCTGTTTATTGTGTAATAACTTAAAGACTCGTCTCACTGTCAGTCAATTAACTCCAACTATATATTATATTTCCAGAAGTCATATTATGTTTCTATTTATAGTGTGATAACTTAAAGACTCGTCTCACTGTAAGTATATTAACTCCAACTATATATTATATTTCCGGAAGTCATATTATGTTTCTGTTTATTGTGTGACAACTTAAAGACTCGTCTCACTGTAAGTCTATTAACTCCAACTATATATTCTATTTTCAGAAGTCATATTATGTTTCTGTTTATTGTGTGATAACTTAAAAACTCGTCTCACTGTAAGTCAATTAACTCCAACTGTATATTATATTTCCGGAAGTGATAATATGTTTCTGTTTATTGTGTGATAACTTAAAGACTCGTCTCACTGTACGTCAATTAACTCCAACTATATATTATATTTTCGGAAGTCATATTATGTTTCTGTTTATTGTATGATAACTTAAAGACTCGTCTCACTCTAAGTCAATTAACTCCAACTATATATTATATTTCTAGAAGTCATATTATGTTTGTGTTTATTGTGTGATAACTTAAAGACTCGTCTCACTGTAAGTCAATAAACTCCAACTATATATTATATTTTCGGAAGTCATATTATGTTTCTGTTTATTGTGTGATAACTTAAAGACTCGTCTTACTGCATGTACATTGATTCCAACTATATATTATATTTCCGGAAGTCATATTATGTTTCTGTTTATTGTGTGATAACTTAAAGACTCGTCTCACTGCTAGTCAATTAACTCCAAGTATATATTATATTTCCGGAAGTCATATTATGTTTCTGTTTAGTGTGTGATAACTTAAAGACTCCTCCTGCTGTAAGTCAATTAACTCTAACTATATATTATATTTCCGGAAGTCATATTATGTTTCTGGTTATTCTGTGATAACTTAAAGACTCGTCTCACTGTAAGTCAATTTACTCCAACTATATATTATATTTCCGGAAGTCATATTATGTTTCTGTTTAGTGTGTGATAACTTAAAGACTCGTCTCGCTGTAAGTAAATAAACTCCAACTATATATTATATTTCCGGAAGTCATATTATGTTTCTGTTAATTGTGTGATAACTTAAAGACTCGTCTCACTGTGAGTAACTAAACTCCAACTATATATTATATTTCCGGAAGTCATATTATGTTTCTGTTTATTGTATGATAACTTTAAGACTCGTCTTACTGCATGTGAATTGACTTTAACTATATATTATATTTCCGGAAGTCATATCATGTTTCTGTTTATTGTGTGATAACTTAAAGACTCGTCTCACTGTAAGTCAATTAACTTCAACTATATATTATATTTCCGGAAGTCATATTATGTTTCTGTTTATTGTGTGATAACTTAAAGACTCGTCTCACTGTCAATCAATTAACTCCAACTATATATTATATTTCCGGAAGTCATATTATGTTTCTGTTTATTTTATGATAACTTAAAGACTCGTCTCACTGTAAGTCAATTGACTCCAACTATATATTATATTTCCGGAAGTCATATTATATTTATGTTTAGTGTGTGATAACTTAAAGACTCGTCTCACTGTAAGTCAATTAACTCCAACTATATATTATATTTCCGGAAGTCATATTATGTTTCTGTTTATTGTGTGATAACCTAAAGACTCGTCTTACTGCATGTGAATTGACTCCAACTATATATTATATTTCCGGAAGTCATATTATGTTTCTGTTTATTGTGTGATAACTTAAAGACTCGTCTCACTGTAAGTCAATAAACTCCAACTATATATTATATTTCCGGAAGTCATATTATGTTTCTGTTTATTGTGTGATAACCTAAAGACTCGTCTTACTGCATGTGAATTGACTCCAACTATATATTATATTTCCGGAAGTCATATTATGTTTCTGTTTATTGTGTGATAACTTAAAGACTCGTCTCACTGTCTATCAATTAACTCCAACTATATATTATATTTCCGGAAGTCATATTATGTTTCTGTTTATTTTATGATAACTTAAAGACTCGTCTCACTGTAAGTCAATTGACTCCAACTATATATTATATTTCCGGAAGTCATATTATGTTTCTGTTTAGTGTGTGATAACTTAAAGACTCCTCCTGCTGTAAGTCAATTAACTCTAACTATATATTATATTTCCGGAAGTCATATTATGTTTCTGGTTATTCTGTGATAACTTAAAGACTCGTCTCACTGTAAGTCAATTTACTCCAACTATATATTATATTTCCGGAAGTCATATTATGTTTCTGTTTAGTGTGTGATAACTTAAAGACTCGTCTCGCTGTAAGTAAATAAACTCCAACTATATATTATATTTCCGGAAGTCATATTATGTTTCTGTTAATTGTGTGATAACTTAAAGACTCGTCTCACTGTGAGTAACTAAACTCCAACTATATATTATATTTCCGGAAGTCATATTATGTTTCTGTTTATTGTATGATAACTTTAAGACTTGTCTTACTGCATGTGAATTGACTCCAACTATATATTATATTTCCGGAAGTCATATCATGTTTCTGTTTATTGTGTGATAACTTAAAGACTCGTCTCACTGTAAGTCAATTAACTCCAACTATATATTATATTTCCGGAAGTCATATTATGTTTCTGTTTATTGTGTGATAACTTAAAGACTCGTCTCACTGTCAATCAATTAACTCCAACTATATATTATATTTCCGGAAGTCATATTATGTTTCTGTTTATTTTATGATAACTTAAAGACTCGTCTCACTGTAAGTCTATTAACTCCAACTATATATTCTATTTCCAGAAGTCATATTATGTTTCTGTTTATTGTGTGATAACTTAAAAACTCGTCTCACTGTAAGTCAATTAACTCCAAGTATATATTATATTTCCGGAAGTGATAATATGTTTCTGTTTATTGTGTGATAACTTAAAGACTCGTCTCACTGTACGTCAATTAACTCCAACTATATATTATATTTTCGGAAGTCATATTATGTTTCTGTTTATTGTATGATAACTTAAAGACTCGTCTCACTCTAAGTCAATTAACTCCAACTATATATTATATTTCTAGAAGTCATATTATGTTTGTGTTTATTGTGTGATAACTTAAAGACTCGTCTCACTGTAAGTCAATAAACTCCAACTATATATTATATTTTCGGAAGTCATATTATGTTTCTGTTTATTGTGTGATAACTTAAAGACTCGTCTTACTGCATGTACATTGATTCCAACTATATATTATATTTCCGGAAGTCATATTATGTTTCTGTTTATTGTGTGATAACTTAAAGACTCGTCTCACTGCTAGTCAATTAACTCCAAGTATATATTATATTTCCGGAAGTCATATTATGTTTCTGTTTAGTGTGTGATAACTTAAAGACTCCTCCTGCTGTAAGTCAATTAACTCTAACTATATATTATATTTCCGGAAGTCATATTATGTTTCTGGTTATTCTGTGATAACTTAAAGACTCGTCTCACTGTAAGTCAATTTACTCCAACTATATATTATATTTCCGGAAGTCATATTATGTTTCTGTTTAGTGTGTGATAACTTAAAGACTCGTCTCACTGTAAGTCAATTAACTCCAACTATATATTATATTTCCAGTAGTCATATTATGTTTCTGTTTATTGTGTGATAACTTAAAGACTCGTATCACTGTAAGTCAATGAACTCCAACTATATATTATATTTCCGGAGGTCATATTATGTTTCTGTTTATTGTGTGATAACTTAAAGACACGTCTCACTGTAAGTCAATAAACTCCAACTATGTATTATATTTCCGAAAGTCATATTATGTTTCTGTTGATTGTGTGATAACTTAAAGACTCGTCTCACTGTAAGTCAATTAACTCCAACTATATATTATGTTTCCAGATCTCATATTATGTTTCTGTTTATTGTGTGATAACTTAAAGACTCGTCTCACTGTAAGTCAATTACCTCCAACTATATATTATATTTCCGAACGTCATATTATGTTTCTGTTTACTGTGTGATAACTTGAAGACTCGTATCACTGTAAGTCAATAAACCTCAACTATATATTATATTTCCGGAAGTCATATTATGTTTCTGTTTACTGTGTGATAACTTAAAGACTCCTCTCACTGTAAGTCAATAAGCTCTAAATATATATTATATTTCCGGAAGTCATATTATGTTTCTGTTTATTATGTGATAACTTTAAAACTCGTCTCACTGTAAGTCAATTAACTCCAACTATATATTATATTTGCGGAAGTCATAATATGCTTCTGTTTATTGTGTGATAACTTAAAGACTCGTCTCACTGTACGTCAATTAACTCCAACTATATATTATATTTTCGGAAGTCATATTATGTTTCTGTTTATTGTATGATAACTTAAAGACTCGTCTCACTGTAAGTCAATAAACTCCAACTATATATTATATTTTCGGAAGTCATATTATGTTTGTGTTTATTGTGTGATAACTTTAAGACTCGTCTCACTGTAAGTCAATGAACTCCAACTATATATTATATTTTCGGAAGTCATATTATGTTTCTGTTTATTGTGTGATAACTTAAAGACTCGTCTCACTGTAAGTCAATTAACTCCAACTATATATTATATTTACGGAAGTCATATTATGTTTCTGTTTATTGTGTGATAACTTAAAGACTCGTCTCACTGTAAGTCAATTAACTCCAACTATATATTATATTTCCGGAAGTCATATTATGTTTCTGTTTATTGTGTAATAACTTCAAGACTCGTCTCACTGTCAGTCAATTAACTCCAACTATATATTATATTTCCAGAAGTCATATTATGTTTCTATTTATAGTGTGATAACTTAAAGACTCGTCTCACTGTAAGTCAATTAACTCCAACTATATATTATATTTCCGGAAGTCATATCATGTTTCTGTTTATTGTGTGACAACTTAAAGACTCGTCTCACTGTAAGTCTATTAACTCCAACTATATATTATATTTCCAGAAGTCATATTATGTTTCTGTTTATTGTGTGATAACTTAAAAACTCGTCTCACTGTAAGTCAATTAACTCCAACTATATATTATATTTCCGGAAGTCATAATATGTTTCTGTTTATTGTGTGATAACTTAAAGACTCGTCTCACTGTACGTCAATTAACTCCAATTATATATTATATTTTCGGAAGTCATATTATGTTTCTGTTTATTGTATGATAACTTAAAGACTCGTCTCACTGTAAGTCAATTAACTCCAACTATATATTATATTTCCAGAAGTCATATTATGTTTGTGTTTATTGTGTGATAACTTAAAGACTCGTATCACTGTAAGTCAATAAACTCCAACTATATATTATATTTTGAAAAGTCATATTATGTTTCTGTTTATTGTGTGATAACTTAAAGACTCGTCTTACTGCATGTACATTGATTCCAACTATATATTATATTTCCGGAAGTCATATCATGTTTCTGTTTATTGTGTAATAACTTAAAGACTCGTCTCACTGTTAATCAATAAACTCCAACTATATATTATATTTCCGGAAGTCATATTATGTTTGTGTTTATTGTGTGATAACTTAAAGACTCGTCTCACTGTTAGTCGATTAACTCCAACTATATATCATATTTCCGGAAGTCATATTATGTTTCTGTTTATTGTGTGATAACCTAAAGACTCGTCTCACTGTAAGTCAATTAACTCCAACTATATATTATATTTCCGGAAGTCATATTATGTTTCTGTTTATTGTGTGATAACTTAAAGACTCGATTCACTGTAAGTCAATAAACTCCAACTATGTATTATATTTCCGAAAGTCATATTATGTTTCTGTTGATTGTGTGATAACTTAAAGACTCGTCTCACTGTAAGTCAATTACCTCCAACTATATATTATATTTCCGAACGTCATATTATGTTTCTGTTTACTGTGTGATAACTTAAAGACTCGTATCACTGTAAGTCAATAAACCTCAACTATATATTATATTTCCAGAAGTCATATTATGTTTCTGTTTGCTGTGTGATAACTTAAAGACTCCTCTCACTGTAAGTCAATAAACTCCAAATATATATTATATTTCCGGAAGTCATATTATGTTTCTGTTTATTGTATGATAACTTAAAGACTCGTCTCACTGTAAGTCAATAAACTCCAACTATATATTATATTTGCGGAAGTCATATTATGTTTGTGTTTATTGTGTGATAACTTAAAGACTCGTCTCACTGTAAGTCAATGAACTCCAACTATATATTATATTTTCGGAAGTCATATTATGTTTCTGTTTATTGTGTGATAACTTAAAGACTCGTCTCACTGTAAGTCAATTAACTCCAACTATATATTATATTTACAGAAGTCATATTATGTTTCTGTTTATTGTGTGATAACTTAAAGACTCGTCTCACTGTACGTCAATTAACTCCAACTATATATTATATTTCCGGAAGTCATATTATGTTTCTGTTTATTGTGTAATAACTTAAAGACTCGTCTCACTGTCAGTCAATTAACTCCAACTATATATTATATTCCCAGAAGTCATATTATGTTTCTATTTATAGTGTGATAACTTAAAGACTCGTCTCACTGTAAGTATATTAACTCCAACTATATATTATATTTCCGGAAGTCATATTATGTTTCTGTTTATTGTGTGACAACTTAAAGACTCGTCTCACTGTAAGTCTATTAACTCCAACTATATATTCTATTTCCAGAAGTCATATTATGTTTCTGTTTATTGTGTGATAACTTAAAAACTCGTCTCACTGTAAGTCAATTAACTCCAACTGTATATTATATTTCCGGAAGTGATAATATGTTTCTGTTTATTGTGTGATAACTTAAAGACTCGTCTCACTGTACGTCAATTAACTCCAACTATATATTATATTTTCGGAAGTCATATTATGTTTCTGTTTATTGTATGATAACTTAAAGACTCGTCTCACTCTAAGTCAATTAACTCCAACTATATATTATATTTCTAGAAGTCATATTATGTTTGTGTTTATTGTGTGATAACTTAAAGACTCGTCTCACTGTAAGTCAATAAACTCCAACTATATATTATATTTTCGGAAGTCATATTATGTTTCTGTTTATTGTGTGATAACTTAAAGACTCGTCTTACTGCATGTACATTGATTCCAACTATATATTATATTTCCGGAAGTCATATTATGTTTCTGTTTATTGTGTGATAACTTAAAGACTCGTCTCACTGCTAGTCAATTAACTCCAAGTATATATTATATTTCCGGAAGTCATATTATGTTTCTGTTTAGTGTGTGATAACTTAAAGACTCCTCCTGCTGTAAGTCAATTAACTCTAACTATATATTATATTTCCGGAAGTCATATTATGTTTCTGGTTATTCTGTGATAACGTAAAGACTCGTCTCACTGTAAGTCAATTGACTCCAACTATATATTATATTTCCGGAAGTCATATTATGTTTCTGTTTAGTGTGTGATAACTTAAAGACTCCTCCTGCTGTAAGTCAATTAACTCTAACTATATATTATATTTCCGGAAGTCATATTATGTTTCTGATTATTCTGTGATAACTTAAAGACTCGTCTCACTGTAAGTCAATTTACTCCAACTATATATTATATTTCCGGAAGTCATATTATGTTTCTGTTTAGTGTGTGATAACTTAAAGACTCGTCTCGCTGTAAGTAAATAAACTCCAACTATATATTATATTTCCGGAAGTCATATTATGTTTCTGTTAATTGTGTGATAACTTAAAGACTCGTCTCACTGTGAGTAACTAAACTCCAACTATATATTATATTTCCGGAAGTCATATTATGTTTCTGTTTATTGTATGATAACTTTAAGACTCGTCTTACTGCATGTGAATTGACTTTAACTATATATTATATTTCCGGAAGTCATATCATGTTTCTGTTTATTGTGTGATAACTTAAAGACTCGTCTCACTGTAAGTCAATTAACTTCAACTATATATTATATTTCCGGAAGTCATATTATGTTTCTGTTTATTGTGTGATAACTTAAAGACTCGTCTCACTGTCAATCAATTAACTCCAACTATATATTATATTTCCGGAAGTCATATTATGTTTCTGTTTATTTTATGATAACTTAAAGACTCGTCTCACTGTAAGTCAATTGACTCCAACTATATATTATATTTCCGGAAGTCATATTATATTTATGTTTAGTGTGTGATAACTTAAAGACTCGTCTCACTGTAAGTCAATTAACTCCAACTATATATTATATTTCCGGAAGTCATATTATGTTTCTGTTTATTGTGTGATAACCTAAAGACTCGTCTTACTGCATGTGAATTGACTCCAACTATATATTATATTTCCGGAAGTCATATTATGTTTCTGTTTATTGTGTGATAACTTAAAGACTCGTCTCACTGTAAGTCAATAAACTCCAACTATATATTATATTTCCGGAAGTCATATTATGTTTCTGTTTATTGTGTGATAACCTAAAGACTCGTCTCACTGTAAGTCAATAAACTCCAACTATATATTATATTTCCGGAAGTCATATTATGTTTCTGTTTATTGTGTGATAACTTAAAGACTCGTCTCACTGTCAATCAATTAACTCCAACTATATATTATATTTCCGGAAGTCATATTATGTTTCTGTTTATTTTATGATAACTTAAAGACTCGTCTCACTGTAAGTCAATTGACTCCAACTATATATTATATTTCCCGAAGTCATATTATGTTTCTGTTTAGTGTGTGATAACTTAAAGACTCCTCCTGCTGTAAGTCAATTAACTCTAACTATATATTATATTTCCGGAAGTCATATTATGTTTCTGGTTATTCTGTGATAACTTAAAGACTCGTCTCACTGTAAGTCAATTTACTCCAACTATATATTATATTTCCGGAAGTCATATTATGTTTCTGTTTAGTGTGTGATAACTTAAAGACTCGTCTCGCTGTAAGTAAATAAACTCCAACTATATATTATATTTCCGGAAGTCATATTATGTTTCTGTTAATTGTGTGATAACTTAAAGACTCGTCTCACTGTGAGTAACTAAACTCCAACTATATATTATATTTCCGGAAGTCATATTATGTTTCTGTTTATTGTATGATAACTTTAAGACTCGTCTTACTGCATGTGAATTGACTCCAACTATATATTATATTTCCGGAAGTCATATCATGTTTCTGTTTATTGTGTGATAACTTAAAGACTCGTCTCACTGTAAGTCAATTAACTCCAACTATATATTATATTTCCGGAAGTCATATTATGTTTCTGTTTATTGTGTGATAACTTAAAGACTCGTCTCACTGTCAATCAATTAACTCCAACTATATATTATATTTCCGGAAGTCATATTATGTTTCTGTTTATTTTATGATAACTTAAAGACTCGTCTCACTGTAAGTCTATTAACTCCAACTATATATTCTATTTCCAGAAGTCATATTATGTTTCTGTTTATTGTGTGATAACTTAAAAACTCGTCTCACTGTAAGTCAATTAACTCCAACTATATATTATATTTCCGGAAGTGATAATATGTTTCTGTTTATTGTGTGATAACTTAAAGACTCGTCTCACTGTACGTCAATTAACTCCAACAATATATTATATTTTCGGAAGTCAGATTATGTTTCTGTTTATTGTATGATAACTTAAAGACTCGTCTCACTCTAAGTCAATTAACTCCAACTATATATTATATTTCTAGAAGTCATATTATGTTTGTGTTTATTGTGTGATAACTTAAAGACTCGTCTCACTGTAAGTCAATAAACTCCAACTATATATTATATTTTCGGAAGTCATATTATGTTTCTGTTTATTGTGTGATAACTTAAAGACTCGTCTTACTGCATGTACATTGATTCCAACTATATATTATATTTCCGGAAGTCATATTATGTTTCTGTTTATTGTGTGATAACCTAAAGACTCGTCTCACTGCTAGTCAATTAACTCCAAGTATATATTATATTTCCGGAAGTCATATTATGTTTCTGTTTAGTGTGTGATAACTTAAAGACTCCTCCTGCTGTAAGTCAATTAACTCTAACTATATATTATATTTCCGGAAGTCATATTATGTTTCTGGTTATTCTGTGATAACTTAAAGACTCGTCTCACTGTAAGTCAATTTACTCCAACTATATATTATATTTCCGGAAGTCATATTATGTTTCTGTTTAGTGTGTGATAACTTAAAGACTCGTCTCGCTGTAAGTAAATAAACTCCAACTATATATTATATTTCCGGAAGTCATATTATGTTTCTGTTAATTGTGTGATAACTTAAAGACTCGTCTCACTGTGAGTAACTAAACTCCAACTATATATTATATTTCCGGAAGTCATATTATGTTTCTGTTTATTGTATGATAACTTTAAGACTCGTCTTACTGCATGTGAATTGACTCCAACTATATATTATATTTCCGGAAGTCATATCATGTTTCTGTTTATTGTGTGATAACTTAAAGACTCGTCTCACTGTAAGTCAATTAACTCCAACTATATATTATATTTCCGGAAGTCATATTATGTTTCTGTTTATTGTGTGATAACTTAAAGACTCGTCTCACTGTCAATCAATTAACTCCAACTATATATTATATTTCCGGAAGTCATATTATGTTTCTGTTTATTTTATGATAACTTAAAGACTCGTCTCACTGTAAGTCAATTGACTCCAACTATATATTATATTTCCGGAAGTCATATTATATTTATGTTTAGTGTGTGATAACTTAAAGACTCGTCTCACTGTAAGTCAATTAACTCCAACTATATATTATATTTCCGGAAGTCATATTATGTTTCTGTTTATTGTGTGATAACCTAAAGACTCGTCTTACTGCATGTGAATTGACTCCAACTATATATTATATTTCCGGAAGTCATATTATATTTCTGTTTATTGTGTGATAACTTAAAGACTCGTCTCACTGTAAGTCAATAAACTCCAACTATATATTATATTTCCGGAAGTCATATTATGTTTCTGTTTATTGTGTGATAACCTAAAGACTCGTCTCACTGTAAGTCAATAAACTCCAACTATATATTATATTTTCGGAAGTCATATTATGTTTCTGTTTATTGTGTGATAACTTAAAGACTCGTCTTACTGCATGTACATTGATTCCAACTATATATTATATTTCCGGAAGTCATATTATGTTTCTGTTTATTGTGTGATAACTTAAAGACTCGTCTCACTGCTAGTCAATTAACTCCAAGTATATATTATATTTCCGGAAGTCATATTATGTTTCTGTTTAGTGTGTGATAACTTAAAGACTCCTCTTGCTGTAAGTCAATTAACTCTAACTATATATTATATTTCCGGATGTCATATTATTTTTCTGGTTATTCTGTGATAACTTAAAGACTCGTCTCACTGTAAGTCAATTAACTCCAACTATATATTATATTTCCGGAAGTCATATTATGTTTCTGTTTAGTGTGTGATAACTTAAAGACTCGTCTCGCTGTAAGTAAATAAACTCCAACTATATATTATATTTCCGGAAGTCATATTATGTTTCTGTTAATTGTGTGATAACTTAAAGACTCGTCTCACTGTGAGTAACTAAACTCCAACTATATATTATATTTCCGGAAGTCATATTATGTTTCTGTTTATTGTATGATAACTTTAAGACTCGTCTTACTGCATGTGAATTGACTCCAACTATATATTATATTTCCGGAAGTCATATCATGTTTCTGTTTATTGTGTGATAACTTAAAGACTCGTCTCACTGTAAGTCAATTAACTCCAACTATATATTATATTTCCGGAAGTCATATTATGTTTCTGTTTATTGTGTGATAACTTAAAGACTCGTCTCACTGTCAATCAATTAACTCCAACTATATATTATATTTCCGGAAGTCATATTATGTTTCTGTTTATTTTATGATAACTTAAAGACTCGTCTCACTGTAAGTCAATTGACTCCAACTATATATTATATTTCCGGAAGTCATATTATATTTATGTTTAGTGTGTGATAACTTAAAGACTCGTCTCACTGTAAGTCAATTAACTCCAACTATATATTATATTTCCGGAAGTCATATTATGTTTCTGTTTATTGTGTGATAAACTAAAGACTCGTCTTACTGCATGTGAATTGACTCCAACTATATATTATATTTCCGGAAGTCATATTATGTTTCTGTTTATTGTGTGATAACTTAAAGACTCGTCTCACTGTAAGTCAATAAACTCCAACTATATATTATATTTCCGGAAGTCATATTATGTTTCTGTTTATTGTGTGATAACCTAAAGACTCGTCTCACTGTAAGTCAATAAACTCCAACTATATATTATATTTCCGGAAGTCATATTATGTTTGTGTTTATTGTGTGATAACTTAAAGACTCGTCTCACTGTAAGTTAATTAACTCCAACTATATATTATATTTCCGGAAGTCATATTATGTTTCTGTTTATTGTGTGACATCAGATGAAATATTTGTCTATGCCAGGAGCAAAATAGAATCCAGCTTGTCGTCATGCAACCTCGTCTTCAAATTAATTTTAGTACATTTCATTTCGAAAATAAAAGTTGTTCACAGTTTCGCATAAGCCATAATGTTTTTTTTAAATCTTTTCCTTTGAGCAATATATACTTCCTATACAAGTCAGTACTTGATTCGAAAAAAAACTTCGATCTTAAAGACTCGTCTCACTGTAAGTCAATTAACTCCAACTATATATTATATTTCCAGAAGTCATGTTATGTTTCTGTTTATTGTCACTTGATCTCCAACGTCTATTTCAAATTACTCAAAGGAATTTTATATTTCCGAAAGTCATATTATATTTCTGGAAGTCAGAAAAACGATTCTGGAGCCATGACGGTTTTAGATCTACTTTCTAAGTATTACGGTTTTGAGCCAGGTTCTTAGTTTCTAAGTATGAGAGTTGTTGAGACATCTTTTACGTATGACAAATTTTGATCAACCTTCTACGTATGACCGTTCTGGAGCCATTTCTATGTATGACGGTTTAGATTCCCCTTTTAAGTATGACGGTTTTTTAGATCATTTTTAAAGATGACGGTTTTTGAACCACTTTCAAAGTATGACGGTTTTTGAGTCACTTTCAAAGTATGACGGTTTTTGAGTCACCTTCTACGTATGACGGTTTTGTAGCTTCTTTCCAATTATTGTGGTTTTTTAGACATTTTAACGTATGCCGGTTTTTGAGCTACCTTCTACGTATTACGGTTTTAGAGACATCATTAACGTATGACGGTTTTTGAGCCACTTTCTAAGTATGACGGTTTTTGAGCCATTTTCTACGTAGGACGGGTTTTAGCAACATTCTAATATGATGGTTTTTGAGTCACCTTTTACGTATGACGGTTCTGGAACCACTTTCTACGTATGACGGTTTTTAGCAACTTTCCAATTAAGACGGTTTTTGAGACATCCTCTACGTATGACGGTTTTGATCAACCTTCTACGTATGACCGTTTTTGGAGCCACTTTCTAAGTTTTGAGGCGGTTTCTTAGTATGAAGGTTTTTAGGCGCTTTCTTAGTATGAAGGTTTTCAGAAACCTAAGTATGACGTCTTTTGAGCCACCTTCTACGTATGACGTTTCTTGAGCCACTTTATAAGTATGACGGTTTGAGATCCACTTTCAATGTATGACGGTTTTTAGCAACTTCCAATTATGAGGGTTTTGGAGATATCCTCTACGTATGACGGTTTTGATCAACTTCTACGTATGACTGTTTTGGAGCCACTTTCTAAGTATGACGGTTTTTTAGCCATTTTCTACGTAGGACGGGTTTTAGCCACTTTCTAAGTATGACAGTTTTCGAGCCACCTTTTACGTGTGACGGTTTTTGAGCCACATTCTACGTGTGACAGTTTTTAGCCACTTTCCAGTTATGGCGGTGTTGATCAACCTTCTACGTATGATTGTTTTAGGGCCACTTTCTAAGTCTGACGGTTTTAGCCACCTTTTACGTAGGACGGTTTAGATACACTTTCTACGTATGACTGTTGTTGGGCAACTTTCTAAGTATTACAGTTTTTTAGCTATGTTTTACGTATGACAGTTCTGAGGCCACTATCTAAGTATGACGGCTTTTTAGCCCCCTTCTATGTATGCCGATTCTGGAGCCACTTCTACCTATGACACTTTCTAAGTATGACGGTTTTGAGCCACTTTCAAAATATGACAGTTTTGGGGCCACTGTCCCAGTATGACGGATTTATGGCCACTTTCAAAGTATGACGATTTTTGTTCCACCTTCTACATATAGCGGTGTTTGAGCCACCCTCTACGTATGCCGGTTTTAAGCCACTATCCAAGTATGACGGTTATTCAGTTACCTTCTACGTATGACGGTTTTGAGCCATACTCTACGTATGACGATTTTTTAGCAACCTTCTAAGTATGGCGGGTTTAAACCACTTTCTAAGTATGACGGTTTTTAAGCCACTTTCTAAGTATGACAGTTTTTGAGCCACCTTATAAGTATGACGGTTTTTAGCCACTTTCTAAGTGTAAAAAGTACCCCACTCGATCCTGCGTCACGAAACCAAATGTAACACAGGACCCCACTTGATTCTTTCACCCGTGGGTATCGTTGTCGGCCACTCACGCACAGGTGTTTGATACCCCGGTCGCGGTGCCGAGTAAAACAGATACCTCACTCTGCTCCAGTGTCACTGAACCACTTGTAACATAGGTGGTCCACTCGTATCTCTATCGCTGTGCCCACACGTCTGGTTCTCTGTGCAGAAATCTTTCTAGACTGTTAACACCCTCTTTGGCCAGTGATCGTCAATAGTGGCTGTAAAAAGACCCAGATGTGTCGAATCTCCTCCAGGTCGGATGATGATGGCGATGATGATGATCTCGTGATTCTGTGAAGGCAAGGTTACACAAACAGAGCAAATAGACAATCGGAATAATTCAAACTCAGCGGTTTCTTTTGGTATCAAATAATTATCAAAAACAATTAAAAGAACGAATTAATTTTACACTTGAATTTTAGAGTCTATTGTTTTGGTAAAATGTCTTTGTTTACTAAACTAGTTCGTCGTCTCTCTCTCTCTCTCTCTCTATCTCTCTCTGCGCGAGAGCCCATTTACGATTTCAAGTCCTTAAGTAAGTTGTAACTTGTCTACTGAAAACGATTGCTGAGCACGGGGGAGGGGGAGAGCTCCGGCCAGCACGAGCCCGCGAGGTTCTGCGACCGACACGGGTCGAATCCCAGGTCTGACTGTGTGTCTACTCAAAACAAAAACCTTTCTTTCCCCAAAGGGGCATATTGTAACACTGTCTCTTTCTCTCTGTGTCTTTCCTCCTCTTTCGGAGTCGCGGCGGTGTGGGATATACTGATTTACCCTCTTTCTCTCTCAACCATCCCTCTTCTCTAGCCCCTCTCCCTCTCTTGGTGGTTTGGGGAGAGGCGGTACAGACGATACAACACGGGTAATTACAATTCCCCGCTTAGGCTGTTTTCTTTCCTGTTATCGTAGAAGACTTATTCTCTCTCTATATATATATATATGGGGGGCGTTCGCGCGCGCGATCCCCCACGAGCTGATATTCATCAGTGACTAAGAGATTCTTGACCAAAATTGTCCCGCTGCTCAAACTCATCGTCGTACAGACTTAATTGCTATAGACAACTTAAGGAATCTTTCCAGATTTTTCGGCGCCACCATTTCCCTTCGCCTGGATGGCCGATTTGGGTTGAATATATACTGGTGGTAACTCTCTACTTCATGTCTACGTAGAGTCCTAATTATTGCCAAGATTCATGCCAGTGCGCCCTGGGTACCGATCTCCGTCGGTCATAATCGTTGTGTCATATAAGTATGACGGGTCTTTAGCAACCTTCTACGTATAACTGTTGTTGGGCCACTTCCTTAGTATGTCGGTTTTTAGCCACTTTCGAAGAATGAAGGTTCTGGAGACACTTTCTAAGTATGACGGTTTTGGGGGCACTTTCTTAGTATGACGATTTTAGAGACACTTTCTAAGTATGACGGTTTCAGCCACTTTCTAAGTATGACGGTTTTGAGCCACTTTCTACTTAAGACAGTTTTAGCTACTTTCTAAGTATGACGGTTCTTTAGCCACCTTCTACGTATGACGGTTTTTAGACACTTTCTTAGTATGACGGTTTTTAGCCACTTTGGAAGTATGACGGTTCTTTAGCCACTTTCTACGTATTACGGTTTTTAAGACACCTACGTATTACGGTTTTTGAGACACTTTCAAATTATGACGGTTTTTGAGACACCTTCTATGTATGACGGTTTTAAACAACCTTCTATGTATGACGATTTTTTAGCCACTTTCTAAGAATAACGGTTTTTGAGCGACCTTCTAAGTATGACGGTTTTTAGCCACTTTCTAACTATGACGGTTTTATTAGACACCTTCTAGGTATGACTGGTGTTGAGCCACTTTCGAGGTATGACGGGTTTTAGCCACTTTCGAAGTATGACGGTTCTTAAGACACTTTCTAAGTATGACGGTTTTTGAGCCACCGTCTAAGTATGACGATTTTTCAGCCACTTTCCAAATATGACTGTTTTTAGCCACTTTCTAAATATGACGATTTTTGAGCCACCTTCTAATTATGACAGTTTTTGAGCCACTTTCTTAGTATGACGGTTTTTAGCCAATTTTGAAGTATGACGGTTTTTAGACACTTTTTAAGTATGACGGCTTTTAGCCACTTTCTAAGTATGACGGTTTTGGGGCCACTGTCTTAGTATGGCGGTTTTTGAGCCACTTTCTAAGTATGACGGTTTGGGAGCCACTTTCTAAGTATGACGGTTTTGAGCCACTATCTAAGTATGCCGGTTTTGTAGGCACCTTCTACGTATGATAGTTTTTAGCAACTTTCTAAGTATAACGGTTCTGTAGCTACTTTCTACGTAGGACGGTTTTGAGCCATCTTCAACGTATGACGGTGTTTAGCCACTTTCTAAGTATGACGGTTTTTGAGCCACCTTCTACGTATGACGGTGTTTAGCCACTTGCTAAGTGTGACGGTTTCCAGCCACCTTCTACTTTTTACGTATGACGGTTTTTAGCCACTTTCTAAGTGTGACGGTTTTCAGCCACCTTCTACGCATGACGGATTTTGAACACCTTTCTAAGTATGACAGTTTTTTAGGCACCTTCTACGTATAGCGGGGTTTTAGCCACCTTCTATGTATGATGATTTTTTTCCACTTTCTACGTATGACGGTTCTTTAGCCACTTTCTACCTATGACGGTTTTGAGCCACCAACTACGTATGTCGATTTTTGAGACACCTTCTACCTATGACAGTTTTGAGTCACTTTCTAAGTATTACTGTTTTTTAGCCACCTTCTAAGTATGACGGTTTTTAGCCACTTTCTAATTATGACGGTTCTTTAGCATCCTTCTAGGTATTACTGGTGTGTAGCCACTTTCGAAGTATGACGGTTCTGAAGACACTTTTTAAGTATGACAGTACTTTAGCCACCTTCTAAATATGACGGTTTTAGCCACTTTCTAAGTATGACGATTTATGAGCCACTTTCCAATTATGACGGTTTTTTAGCCACCTTTTACGCATGACGTTTTTTAGCCACCTTCTACGTATGACGTTTTTAGCGACCTTATACGTATGACGTTTTTTAGCCACCTTCTACGTATGACGTTTTTTAGCCACTTTTTAAGTATGACGGTTCTTTAGCCACATTCTAGTTGTTGAGCCACTTTCTTAGTATGGTTTTTAGCCACTTTTGAATTATGACTGTGTTGGATACACTTTCTAAGTGTGACGGTTTTTGAGACACTTTCTTAGTATGACGGATTTTAGCCACTTTCTACGTATGACGTTCTGGAACTATTTTCTACGTATGACAGTTTTTAGCCACTTTCTAAGTGTGACGGCTTTTGAGCCACTATCTAAGTATGACGGTTTTTGTAGCAATCTTCTACACATGACTTTTTTGAGCCACTTTCTAAGTATTACGGTTTTTGGGACAGTTTCTTAGTCTGACGATTTTAGAGCCACTTTCTAAGTATGACGGTTTCAGCCACTTTCTAAGTATGACGGTTTTTAAGCCACTTTCTACCTAAGACAGTTTTAGCCACTTTCTAAGTATGACGGTTCTTTAGCAACTTTCTAAGTGTGACGGTTCTTTAGCAACTTTCTAAGTGTGACGCTTTTTGTATCCACCTTCTAGGTATAGCGGTGTTTGAGCCACCTTTTACGTATAACAGTTTTTAGACACTTTTTAAGTATGACGGTTCTTTAGCTACCTTCTACGTAGGACTGTTTTTGAGCCCCTTTCAATGTATGTCGATTTTAGAGACACCTTCTTCCTATGACAGTTTTTGAGCGACTTTCTATGTATGACGATTTTTTAGCCACTTTCTATGTATGACGATTTTTTAGCCACCTACTTCCTATCACAGTTTTTGAGCCACTTTCTATGTATGACGATTTTTTAGCCACTTTCTATGTATGACGATTTTTTAACCACCTTCTTCCTATCACAGTTTTTGAGCCACTTTCTATGTATGACGATTTTTTAGCCACTTTCTATGTATGACGATTTTTTAGCCACCTTCTTCCTATGACAGTTTTTGAGCCACTTTCTATGTATGACGATTTTTTAGCCACTTTCTATGTATTACGATTTTTTAGCCACCTTCTTCCTATGACAGTTTTTGAGCCACTTTCTATGTATGACGATTTTTTAGCCATTTTCTATGTATGACGATTTTTTAGCCACCTTCTTCCTATGACAGTTTTTGAGCCACTTTCTATGTATGACGATTTTTTAGCCACTTTCTATGTATGACGATTTTTTAGCCACCTTCTTCCTATGACAGTTTTTGAGCCACTTTCTATGTATGACGATTTTTTTAGCCATTTTCTATGTATGACGATTTTTTAGCCACCTTCTTCCTATGACAGTTTTTGAGCCACTTTCTATGTATGACGATTTTTTAGCCACTTTCTATGTATGACGATTTTTTAGCCACCTTCTTCCTATGACAGTTTTTGAGCCACT
>OY744549.1:829326-844326 GCA_963556195.1 Sepiola atlantica
ATCCACATATAATCATTTGATGTTGGTTTCGACAGATTGTTATTCTAGATGTGTCTCCGTTCGTCCGTCTGTCCGTCTGTCCGTCTGTCACGCTCTACTCAAAACAAAAAAAAACTAAACACCATAAATACATATCTGAAGATATAATGAACTTGAAGCATAAAAACTTTTACCAAACTGACTGGATTCGGCTTTAAATAAGCCAAAAAAATGGTTGATATGCCGTAAAACAAAACAAAAAACTGACCCTATTCGGTGGGTACTGACCATTTTCTTAAGAGCCAACAAGTGCTGAGGTGTGCATAGAAACGTGAATGCCACACCTACAGAGTGCCCAAAAATCTTTGAATGCGACTCATTTCCTATTTTGTGCAAGAATTGAATAAAACTTCAGTGATTGCTGATTTTTTTTTAAATGATGAATATTGTATTTTTTCATAGTTTATAAAGTTACTTTCCCTTTGGGTTATTGTATTGTTTTCATATTTCATAAATGTTCTTTTCCTCTGGATTATTGTATTGTTTTCACATTTCATAAATTTACTTTCCCTCTGGATTATTGTATTGTTTTCACATTTCATAAATGTTCTTTTCGTCTGGTTTTCTGTGTTTGTCTGGAAAGTCAAACATGAAAGACTTTCAGATGGAATATCGAGTGAGCCCAACTCAAGATCGTAAATGTGTCAATGCTGAAATTCATTGCGTACGCGGGTTTTTAATCAAATATTCCATGATTGAAGACCCACGTGTATTTTTGTTTAGAACATCCATTGAATGGAAGGTTCCATTTCTAATTTTGATGGGTACGTGTTGCTGAAGTTTGTGTCCAATCTCAACGTCGTCCTACCTACATAGCCGACACTATGATAAATTACATTATTATTATTATTATTATTATTATTATTATTATTATTATTATTATTATTATTATTATTATTATTATTATTATTATTATTGGGGAGGGGAAGTAGCATGTCTTTTTGAGAGGACGCCAAAAGATGTTTTGTATAGAACACAGCACTCACGTTTGAAGCAAAATAAAAATTCTTCAACTGTTGAGTTAAGGTGCTTGGCTCCCTTCCATTCCTGAATGTTTGTACAGCTAATGAAATGTGCCACTACATCTGTTGGCCCACGTGTATTTTTTTAGAACATCCATTGAATGGAAGGTTCCATTCCTAATTTTGCTGGGTACGTGTTATTGAACTCTGTGTCCAATCTCAACGTCGTCCTACCTACATAGCCGGCACAATCTGTAACTGTTGAGTTAAGGTGCTTGGCTCCCTAGACGGGGCATCAATGGGCTAGGTCCTGGGACCAGCGATGTATCATTTGGATTACTCGGACTACTATCCACACTTTGGATGCTATTCTAACGTTTCGACTGATGTAACCTTCGAGCTTCTTCAGGTGCATCTTGTCGAACTCGGGAATCTATACAGAATTTCACACTGAACCTTTTATTTACTCCACGAGGGTAGATTGTTCTTATTCCCTCATCGATGACCTAAGTATTTTTTTTTTTCATTTTTAGTTAGTATCGCTTGTGGTAAGGATTGAACCTTTAACCTCCAGAAGGCTGTCACTTAGAACTGATTTTTACTTAAAACCTTAATCGGTCACGCCACATGTCCATGTAATAATTGGTCCCCCGATTTATAAAATCGGGGGACCTATGTTTTGAGGCATGTCCGTCCGTCCGGATTTTTCTCCGCAACCATTTATTGAATTTCTCTAAATTTTGCATGAAGTTGTAACTTTGGTCAGGTTAGAAAATGACATTCTCCAATTTTTTTTTAATCTGGTTAGCCCCCCAGGGGGTCAAAAGGCCCCGAAATGGCAAAGAATTACATTTTTTGCCCCATAACCTTTCATCCATCCATTCAATTTCTCTGAAACTTGGCCAAAATGTGGAGGCAATTGTTCCTAATAGAAAATAAGTATCGCTGACCTTGGAAAAAATCTGGTTCGCGCCCCCAGGGGGTCAAAAGCCCTCTAAAATGGCAAAAAATTAACCTTTTCTCCCATAACGTTTGATCCATCCATTCAATTTTTCTGAAACTTGGCCAAAATGTAGAGGCAATTGTTCCTAATAGAAAATAAGTATCGCTGACCTTGGAAAAAATCTGGTTAACGCCCTCAGGGGGTCAAAAAAAACTAAAATGGTAAAAAAAATGTCCCTTTTCTCCCATAACGTTTGATCCATCCATTCAATTTTTCTGAAACTTGGCCAAAATGTAGAGGCAATTGTTCTGGATATAACATGAGCATTCTTGACCTCAGAAAAATTCTGCTTCGCGCCCCCAGGGGGGGGTCAAAAATGCCCCAAATTTCCCAAAATTTATTGCATTTTACACTCGCCACATCGAGTCACATACAGAGGGGGACCATGCACGCGCGGCTTGTTACTTAAGACTTCTGGCTGATGGAACGAAAACAATCGTAGATTAAATGAAGTAGTTCAAATAATCCAAATAATCCAAATAATCCAAATAATTCAAATAATACAAATAATACAAATAATTCAAATAAAACAAATAAAACAAATAATCCAAATAATCCAAATAATCCAAATATTACAAATAATTCAAATAATACAAATAATACAAATAATCCAAATAATCCAAATAATTCAAATAATACAAATAATTCAAATAATCCAAATAATCCAAATAATTCAAATAATCCAAATAATCCAAATAATTCAAATAATACAAATAATCCAAATAATCCAAGACTTCTGGCTGATGGAACGAAAACAATCGTAGATTAAATGAAGAAGTTCAAATAATCCAAATAATCCAAATAATCATCTAAAAAATTCCAAAAGGATTGTTCTTCATAGAAAGTAAATTTGAAATCGAAATAAAAAATCATAGCAAAGAAAGAAAAAAAAATCTGCTAAACTGATCATAGAAAAACATGCAAAGACGTTAGCAGCTAAAATTGCCACAATGAGAAATAACTTTTTATCTATATTTATACGTTTGTACCTTCCTTACTTCCTTCGTTTTGTGTCACACTATAAATACATAATAAGTTATCTTACATTAATGCATTGCGGAATTTGTCCCATTTCGAAATATCAGAGATCTTAACTTCGTGGGTTTCTGTGAGAAACAATTATTATCCGGACTCATGAAATTTTTGGTCTACTTTCAATATGTAGACGATACATTTTGCCTCTTCAATGATCAAACGGACGTTCTTCTTCTTACTAAATAAAACCATATATATATATATATATATATATATATATATATATATAATTAACTTGTTACAAATATCCAGGGGGTATGAATCCGAAGGAAGTTGAAACCGGGTTTATGAGAGTGCTCAATGAAAATTCAGAGCAAAATATATATTTTTTGATTTTATTCCATTAGTTGCGACAAAACAAGTTTTGTTTCATTGGTGCAAATAGCGACCAACTCATCGGGCTGGCGAAGGAATTCAAACCTTGAATTCCTTCGCCAGCCCGATGAGTTGGTCGCTATTCCTTCGCCAGCCCGATGAGTTGGTCGCTATTTGCACCAATGAAACAAAACTTGTTTTGTCGCAACTAATGGAATAAAATCAAAATATATATATATATATATATATATATATATATATATATATATATATATATATATATATATATATATAAGGCACTTCTGCTGTATATGTTTAGCAGGACATTTTCTTTCCTTTTCCTGAAAATAAGGGGAGATAATTCAACGGGAAGTGATTTTTTATTGTATAAATTAAAACATTAAAAAAAAAGGCAACGCTGATTTCTTTTTGGGTATATATAACAGTTAACAACTTTTTTTTTATTATATGAATTTAAAATTTCTGAAAAGTCAACAATGATTTTTTTTATTATAATTTTATAATTATAACTGAAAAGTTTTGATTGGTGGGAGTTTTGATTGGGTGGGGTTGGGGGGTTAAAACTGATTTTTTTTTGTTCAGTAAATTCCCAATGTCTCGAAGAGTCGTGAACGGGTTAAAAAAAACGAACGATAAAGTGATTAAAAACATAAATATGCAACAAGTAAAGGCGACCTAGGTCGAGAATAGATATTTTCCTACTTAGCTATGATATTTGTTTATATTTTTACATAGTATAAATGGGTTTTTATTAGATGTAAAAAAAAAAAAGTTCTTGTGTTTTTTTTTGCACAAAAACAAAATGGCGGTCGGTCGTGATTCTCTTACATAGCCCCCCCCCCCACCCCCCACGACCGCCATTTTGGATTTTGCGATTTTGGTGTGACGAACAATTTAGTTTCTAATAAATAGCACTTCGAACGGGTTAAAAATACAAACAAATGCCACAGGTAAGTTTGAAAATAACTTTTATTGCCTACAGTTACTTTTATTTGTTGTATATTTGTTTTTTGAGCGTTTTTAGTCTGCTGAGCGTCGTAAAAGATACCCGAATTAAAAATTTCTGAAAAGTCAACAATGATTTCTTTTAATTATAATTGAAAAGTTTTGATTGGTGGGAGTTTTGATTGGGTGGGGTGGGGGGGGTTAAAACTGACTTTTTTTGTTCAGTAAATTCCGAATGTCTCGAAGATTTATATCATTTAAGTTCATTTCCGAAATTCGTTTAACGCACGTAACCCGCTTCCGGTGAATTCTGAGTGAATGGTACTTGGAAGAAAACAAATGGAACTCTTCAATTTCGATTTCTAAATCGGCAGCTGCTAAACATATACAGCAGAAGTGCCATAAATAAAAGTGTTACTACAGTTTTATAAGCGTCGTTAGTAGATATATGTGAACATTTCTTTGAGAAACCAGTTAACAGACGCGTGAATTCATATCAATGAATGAAAATTTATTATTTTTCTTTTTGTTATAATTCCAAATTTTCGGTTTTAACAAACCATAATCATGGTAAACAGACATTGTAAATTCTTTTTTTTTTTCATGGTAAGAATCTGACGGCATGGCCGAAGATTTACGATCTCCTCCGATGTTATTGGGGAGTTTGTTTTTTTATATATGTCCGGTGCTGTAGTTATTGCCCTGGTTGGCCTGAAATGGTCGTTAGTAGATATATTTGAAAATTTCTTTGAGAAACCAAATAACAGACGCGTGATTTCATATCAATAAATTTGTATTTAAAAGTGAAATTCTTTTCGCCAAAAGTCTTTGTTAACAAAATTTCTTGTGTATGTTTACGTAGAATGTTTAATAGCTGAAACTTTTCCAAGCAAGAATTGAATTTTTTTCTCGACCGACCATGTAGAACAATCTTTTTTTAATTCCTCGTATGTTTGAAAATATGTGGCAAATGTGACTTACATTCTCCAATTGAGTTAATTTACAGAATTAGATAACTTTTCTAAGACTCTTGAAAAAGATTTCTCCTTCGTGAAGTTTTCTCAATGCTGATTTTCGTCTTTCCATATATTGAATGGGTGTTTTGTTGTTGTTGTTGTTGTTGTTGTTGTTGTTCCTTTTAAACTTCTCATATAACATTTTTTAAATCCTCCATTTTTTAAGCTACATAGACTTTATTTGCGTCTTGTTCGTAATTCTGTTAATATCGCATAGATAAATGCAAAAAAACGTCTCGCTTTGTATTGTACGCCATCAGTGAATAGAATAAATACACTCAAACACAAAGTTATGAAATAAACTATATATCTTTTTTTTATTCTAGATTAACTATGGAAATGAATGACAATAAAAAGACAGGCTGAGCGTTTTAGTGTAATAGCTCAATATCTTCCAAGTCGGGGAAACAGGGAGCAGGGAAAGAGTTCCAGAGGCCGGCAGCACGAGGAAAAAAGCTGCTGGAGTAGAAGGCTCTCCGGCATCTGGGGACCTCCACAGTGAAAAGATGGGACCTAGCTGATTGTCGGGTTATTCTAGTGTATTTGTGTCGAGGGGGCAGTAGAGCAGCTAGTTCATCGGAGCACAATCCATTGAAGTATTTGTAAAACAAGCACAAGGATGCAACATTGCAGCGATGGGACAGGGGCTGGAGCTTGGTGGATAGTGAGGACCTATTAGGTTGGTGACTCTTTTTTTGGACCTTGTCAAGGAGGGAGAGACTAGTGGATGATGTGCCAGCCCAGATGGGGCAACATTACTCAATGCATGGGCAGATGGTGACTTTGTATAGATACAGGATAATGTCAGGTGTGAGGCATTTACTAGCCCGGTAGAGGGAGCCCACCTTCTTTGCAGCAGCCTTGGCAATGTCTTCAATGTATTTGTTCCAATTCATGTTACCTGTGAATGCTAGGCCGAGGAAGACCATGTAGAGTTCAATGCAAATCTGATATATTTGAACTTTCAAATGGAAGGTTGTGCCAACCCTTTAAAATATTCCAAAGAAACTGAAATTTGGGGGCTATTTATTAATTGGTGTCTATCTATTAAGATTTCACAGGAATCGGAGGTGTCTGAGTTTTCACAGGAGGTTTTTTATCCACATTTTATCTCCTTTGCATAAAACTAAATTAAAATCATATAGCCCACGTTTGGAGCCCTTACACATAGCAGCTGTGTTCCGGAATTGATAATGATCGGTTAATTGGTTTGGGGGTGAATGCGTACAAATATATAAACATAACTTTATATATATATATAACTGTATATATATATAACTAATATATATATATACAGGGTGGGCAAAAATAAGGGTCCTATTTTTAAAAATTCATAACTTTTTTATTTATTGATTTTTTTAAAAAATTTTTTAGAATAAGTAAAGGACCCCTTCCGAAGCAAGCATGAGCCGTATTAGCCCTAAGGAACGTACCCTCATTTAGAAAACATTATTTTTGCTTAAAAAACTCAAAACAGTGTAAAAAACAATACTTTAGTTTTTGTAAGTTTTAAGAAGTGTTTTTCGGCTAAAATTTGTTTTGTTTATTTCAAAAAATCTCGGAAGGGTCAGTCTACACACACATAAAGTTTGGTGAGTTTAACTTTTATTTTGTGGAAGTTATTCAAATTCAAGTTATTCAAATTTAAAGATAGGACACTTATTTTGGCCCACCTGTATAACCATCCACAGACAGACTGTTTCGCTGTATCACAGCTCTTCAGTGTGGCTAGACAAGAAAGTTCCTCAAACTCAGATCAAAACTCTACCGTCAAATAGAGATTTGGCACTTTTATCCATTCGGTAGTCAGTCATTCGCTATGAGTAAGCAAAATCTCAATGTTTATATAAACACTGTTAGTTGCTAAAGAGCTTCATTTCTTTACATGAAGAGCTTTCCATTTCTGCTGATGGCAGTTGGCGATTTCACTTACCACAGTGCTCAACACTATAAATGCATTTAAATCAAATTTCAGAAGTGAAGATTCATGCAGACATGTTTACGCATTTGTGAAACATCTTTTATTCAAGTCTTTTTCACGGTCTGCTGAAGGCAGGAAGACACTTCTTGTCAGAAAATTCCGAGCGAAAACAGAGACAAGCAAATCAAAGGAACTGTTTATTCCTTTAATTTTACTGATTGACACGTTATTTAATATGTATACAAATATGAGTGAAAACAATGGCGGAGCATAATTATTTCTACTTTAACTTTACTGATACTACACTAACTCCACACCTCTCAAAAAGGAGGAGGTAATACCTGGGAGGATGGTATCATGTCAACAGAACAAATACTACACTAACTCCACACCTCTCAAAAAAAAGAAAGAGGTAATGCCTAGGAGGAGCGTATCATGACAACAGGACGGGCGTAGGGAGGGAGGAAGGAATATTAATTAAGAAAAGAAGGCAGAAAGTGTGGGAGTGAGAGGGAAAGAAGAAAGGAAGGAGAAAAGGGTTGTAGTGTGAGTGAATTTCTTCCCGGCACTCCTTTCCTATGACGTCATTTCCTGTCATTTCCTGTGTATCGTGACTTGCATTATTTCTCAAATGATACATAATTTCATTGGGTTCTTCTGAAATTAGTATATAATAGCGTTGGAAAATGGAGGAAAAAGCCACCCCCATTGGAGAAAAGTGCTCAGTTGACCCCGAAAGTGTCAATTTTTTTTTCCGATTCTGAGACAATACACGTCCAGAGGCTGACTGGTTGGAATGATGCCAACTGTGTGAGTGGTTGTTGGGTACTCTCGGAGGAGAAGCTTTACATACATACATACATACATACAGACAGACAGACAGACAGGTGGGAGATCTCACTGTATTCACAGCTGTTGCTTCTGACATATTCTGCAAAATGAGTGTGATTGATAAATTAATGAAGGATTGGTCATCTCTCTCTCTCTATTGTTTTTCTATTGAAGGTGCTCGACTGAGCTGCACTCTTTCGTTCCTCATTGTAAGACATTCACAGCAAGAACTCGTCTTTCTACCACAATGAAGAAAAGCTTTCCTCTCTTTCTCAGCGTCAGACAAAATTTACAAGAACACAGCTTCTATTAATATTTAATAAACTTGACTAAGTTTTTTGTTTAAATCTTTGTTAGTAAATTTTCTAAAAAGAAAAAAATATGTTTCATATTCTGTCTCGTTCCTGCTTAATTTTTTTCATTGTCATTGTGTTGAGTTTCATTGCTATTGTTATCACTCTCGCTTCTGTCACCCTTTCTCTCTGTTTAATAACAGTCAAAGGTAATATGAAAGGATGAAATAAAAAGATTGGAATAGTCCATTGTAAACAAAAGAAAATATCACAACAGGCAGTAATACTATATATATATATATGTATATATATATATATATAGCGAGCAGAAAGAGACTAATTTAGAATTTGTTTCTGTTTATTTTTTATATTTAACAGGTTTTACAAACTCAACCCTTCTTGACTAAAGATGTACCAAACATTGATGTTATTGTTTCGCTATCAGTGAAGACTAAAAATATTACGTTTGATATTTTATGTTTTGCTTCTTGATATATAGAAGAATAAAAACGATAAAAAGATGTTTTCTGTCACAGGAGAACATTTCAGTTTTCATGAAATAATACATAATTGTTCATATTTCAAGCTGAATTTAAGATATTATATATATTCTTCATATATAAATATGTAATCAATGAAAATTCATGTTATTCTTATTATAAATCTTTAAAAACAAGTTGGCTGTCTTCAAAGATACCTATCTAGAACCGTCCTCACAAGTATTCCAACTTGATCCTGACAATTATTCCATCTCATTAACTCATTATTTTTATCTGCGGGGGCTCGGAAATACCTGACACGGGCAAAGTCTATTTTTACCCCTCTCGGTGTGTTGGACCCGTAAGACCTTGTAAGGCTATCCATCTAAGAGATGGAAATCTCTGACAATAAAACCTTGCTACCAACTACTTACGCCGTGGCAGTAAACTGTTGGGGGGACGCCTCCTTAGTCCTGATCGACAACCTTCCTAGAGTTGGAATCTCGAACAAAATATCCGGTTAGCAAACCTACAATTGCTTAAGGAGTAGATAGGTTCTGCCTATCGCCGGCCTTTGCACTCCTTCTTTGTTTATTAGTCAGGCGCAGAGGTAACAGCGCTGGGACGCCTCCAAACACTCAGTGCCTAGCCTTGTTTCCTTACTAGGACAATGAACACTGTTTCTCTTTCTCTCTATTTGGGCAACTCGGGGAATGTTTTTTCGTCACTAAGTCCTACATGACTAGTCTGGGTCGCTCTTGTTCCGACAGGTTGAAGGTACAGGTTAGACAGCTTGTCTGGCTGCTGTTTCCGACTGACAGGACTAGGGAATGCTGATCATATTGTGCTAATGATTCATATCACCCTAAAAAGTCGTCCAAAAGCTGATGAGCCGTTGCTCAAAATAACGAGATACTATGAGCAGGCTGATTTTGAGTCAATCAGAGATCACATCAGCGACGCCCCATGGAGGGAAACCTTCTCACTCCCTGCTGACCAGTGTGTAAATGAATTAACTGAATGGGTCAAAGCAGGCATTGAAACCTATATCCCCAGGCGATAATTCTTCAGCAAGCCTCACTCGCCCTGAGAGGCAGCAAGCATTCCATGAATTTGGCCGCCATAAGTCAGCTACTAATAGACAGAAATTTATAGAGTCAAGAAAAAAATGTAAGGCCGTGATAGGTGAAGCAAAGAGAAGGTATACTGAGTTAACAAAAAAACGCATCCAGTCACAGAAACTAGGTACTCGCGATTTCTGGAAAATCTACAATAGTGTAGTGAACAATGGTTAATCAACGATTCCCCCACTATCAAACCACAATGATGTCGTTTGCACGGCCACTGATAAGGCTGAACTACTTGCCCAGCGTTTCGCTTCTAACTTCACTTTGGACTCTGATAACCACCCCCTCCCCAAATTTCCATTGCGGACCGAAGCCACTCTTGATAACCTGGTCATCACCCCATCCCAGGTCAGAGACATCATAAAAAACCTTCACACATCCAAAGCTTGTGGGCGTGGTCTCATACCAGTAATAGTAATAAATAAATGCTCTGCTGAACTGGCCCCTGTCCTCTCCAAACTCTACAATAAATGCCTAGCTGAATCTTGCTTCCCCGAAAATTGTCTCTGTAGTACCAGTCTACAAGAATTCTAGGAATAGAACCGATCCTCAGAACTACCGCCCAAACAGTCTACTGCCGATCTTTGCTAAAATCTTTGAATCCTTAATCAATCTAGCGATAGTACGGCACTTAGTTAATGCTAAACTTCTTTCTGACCGCCAGTATGGATTTAGACAAGCACGATCTACTGCAGACATCCTAACGGTCATCTCTGAACGCATGTATCATACACTCGACAAGGTAAGAGAAGCTAGGACAGTAACGCTTGATATATCCAAGGCCTTTTACAAGGTATCGCATAAAGGGCTTCTCCTGAAAATATGCTCATACGGTATTACTGGGCAATTACTTAATATAATTAGATCCTTCCTAACCAAAAGAAAGATCCAGGTTGTCCTCGATGGCCGTTCATCTAAGCAACATGACATAAATGCTGGTGTACCCCAGGGATCTATCCTTGGACCTTTATTGTTCCTGATCTTCATAAATGATCTCCCTGATGCCATAGAGTCTGAGATTGGTTTATTTCTGACGACACCACGCTTTACTCACGCCATGTTAGCAAGACACACGCGATCATATCCGAGGCAATGGCTAAATCTTTAGAAAATGACCTCCAGGCTGTAGTGGATTGGGGTCATAAATGGTTAGTAACTTTTAATGCCGCAAAGAAAAAGCTCCTTTCCTTCAATAACTACAAGAAACCTCTCCAAACACCGATTGTCATGGCAAATGACACCCTGCCTGAGAGTTCATCATTCAAACTCCTCGGCCTAACCTTCACAGGTAACATGAATTGGAACAAATACATTGAAGATATTGCCAGGGCTGCTGCAAAGAAGGTGGGTTCCCGTTACTGTGTTAGTAAACTCCTTACACCTGACATTATCCTGTATCTCTACAAAGCCACCATCCGCCCATGCATGGAGTATTGTTGCCACATCTGGGCTGGTGCCTCATCTACTAGTCTCTCCCTCCTTGACAAGGTCCAAAAAAGAGTCGCCAACCTAATAGGTCCCTCACTGTTAACCAAGCTCCAGCCCCTGTCCCATCGCCGCAATGTAGCATCCTTGTGCTTGTTTTACAAATACTTCAATGGATTATGCTCCGATGAATTGGCTACTCTGGTGCCCCCTCGACGTAAATTTACTAGACCAACTCGATAATCAGCTAAATCCCATCCATTCACTGTGGAGGTCCCCAGATGCCGGAGAGCTTTCTACTCCAATAGCTTCTTTCCTCGTGCTGCTGGCCTCTGGAACTCCCTCCCTGCCCCCTGTTTTCCCGACGGTACTGACATGCAGAAATTTAAAACTAATGTAAACAGACATCTCGCTGCGCAGCTCCCAATTTAGGTTGACCCCCCCCCCCAAACCTTCTCCCTTTCTTCTCAGTAGCCCCTTACGTCTACAGCGGCGTCTTGCCTTATTTGGGGTGAACTATGTTAAAAAAAAAAAGAAGAAAAAAGAGTACTCTATTTTTAAATAATTCCTCGTATCTTTGAAAATGTGATATATTGTTTTAGCCTCTACTTAAATTCTCCAAGTCAGCTGGGTTTGTGTGCCTCTCTAAACAAAATAAGTTACTAAACCATGAATATGTTACTATTGTTGTTCCGGTGCACGTGCTAAATACGTACCTATCGTCGCCCTGGTGTGCATGCTATATACGTACTGATATCCGCCCCGGAGCGCATACTAAATATATTCCTATAACCGCCCTGGTGTGCATTCTATATAGATACTCACTGCCATCCCTGTGCACATGCTATATAGTACCTATCGCCACATCTATGCATTACTATACACGTACCTATTGCCACCCTGGTGCACATACTATATATATACCTATCGCCGCCCCGGTGCGCATACTATATTCGTATCTATCGCCACCCCGCTGTGCATACTATATATTTTCCCACGAAATATTTTAAGTTGAAAAAACAAAAAACTTTCGCCCGACCCCCTAAAAAGTTTGGCCCGACCCCTACAATTTCCTCGACCCCTAATATCTCAAGCCGCACCCTCCAATTTTGTTTTACTCTCCCCCAACCCTGAGAAATATTTTGAGTTCAAAACAAAAAAAAACAATAAAACTAACCTTACCCCTAAAAAGTTCGGCCTGACCCCTAAAATTTTCCCGGACCCCTCAATCTCTCCAGAACCCCACATCCTAACTTGTTTTTCACTCTCCACCAACCCTGAGAAATATTTTAAGTTCAAAAAAAAAAAACCATTGGACTTGTATTTTGATTTGGTCGGGTAAAAATTTCTCATTTATTCAACAGAAAAAAAGAGCATCATTGTAAACTCGAAAAGAACAAAATGGTTTTAAATTCTTCTGTTGAGACCATATTGACATGGCGACCAGTGTCAGAATCGAGACACAACTTTTGACCAGCACCACAAGCGGACGATCACGGCCTGTGCAGCGACTAATATATTATATCATCTTATAATATTATATGCAGACATACATAAAATAATAATTGTATATACACATAAACACGAATCAAACCCAATCTACCTTCATTTTTGGAGAGAGAAATACGTTTTTACGTGAATAGACCCGAAAAAACATAAGTATTTACGTGTATAGACACCACATATTTGTATACAGGGTGATTGGAAAGTAACTCTCCCTATTATTAAGTGCTCGTAATTTATTACTGATATATAATTTTTACAGGAAATGAATTTGATAAGAAAGTGTATAGCATGGGGGTTTATCAAAAATTCGATATGGGTGCCAGCAATCGCCACCAGCTTCTAAAGCTGCCTGGAAACCGCACCAACTGATTTCACAAGGAACTTTTTTTTTTCTTTTTTCTTTTTTTTACTAATGAGTCAACACTTATCGAGGCTAAAAACCCACTCAAAGATTAGGGTCAACAAGATGGAGAGATTGACAGATGAATGACGATGAATACTAGGAGAGGATTGAAAACAGCAGCCGACTCAGAAAACAGTAATCTTTCTCCATTGTCAGAAACATCGCTCGTGGAATGTGAGGACTAAACTCTTTCCCCCCCCCCCCCCCCATTTATTTCTTGTGAGAATTATATTTCAGTAATAACTTACAAGTATAACTTACAAGTATAGGGAGTTACTTTCCAATCACCCTGAATATATATATATATATATATATATATATATATATATATATATATATATATATATATATATATATATGGGAAAATGAAAAAGGAAAACCAAAAAATGGATGTTTTTTATGTGTACATCATCGTTTCGTCTTTATTTATAAGACTTCATCAGGATGATAAAATAGAGAAAAAATGTCATGCAAGTACAGATACATGTAGGGTAGACATATTGGGAGGAAAAATAGAATGAAATAGTGGCCACTGCTGGGTGGACGTCCGTATTTGTTGGAGAAATAGAAATGAATGTTGAAAAGAATGAGTGGGGAAAAAATGGAAGGATGGGGTGAGCCAGGACTGCTGTGGCTGGTGGTAAGAGAAAGAGGTGGGGGATGAGCAGGGGTAAAGTGGATGGCAGAGAGGGAGGTGAGGAAGAGGGGGAGGGAGGTGTTTGACCAGATGGCTGCGGTTCAAGATTGAAGGGGAAAAGTAAGTTGGAATGTTTGTGTATGGGGGGTGTATGCAGGGAAAGGAGGATGGGTATATATATATATATATATATATATATATATATATATATATATATAGAGAGAGAGAGAGAGAGAGGGACATTTCAATTTAAGAGATAACAAAAAACTATATTATTTATGTATTTATCAACGTTTCGTCTTTATTGTAGACTTCCTCAGGATGTTTCCTGTGTCACTAAAGTATTTGTTTCTTCCCCACAAACCCTAAATCCAAAACCGTCGACCGTCACCTCCACACAGACAAATTTATCCCCCTCCTCTCGTTTTTTCTCCCCCCTCTCTCCCTCTCTGTTTCTTTTCTTTCTTTCCCTCATCTCCCCCTCTCTATTCTCTTCTCCCTCTATGTTACTGTCTCTCTCTATATATATTTCTGACTCTTCTATATCTCTCTCCCTCTCTTTCTCCCCCCTCTCTCTCTCTTCCTCTATCTCTCTCATTCCCTCCCCCTCTCTCTCTCCCTCTCTCTCTCTTCCTCTTTCTCTCTCTGTTTCTTTTTTTTCATCTCTAACTTCTTTCACCCTCCCTTTCTCTTTCTTTCTCTTCCTTTCTCTTTCTTTCTCTCCCTTTCTCTTTCTTTCTCTTTCTTTCTCTCTCTCTATATATCTTTCTCTCCGTCTTTTTTTCTCTTCTTTTCCTCTCCCTCTCTCTCCCGCTCTCTTCATCTCGCTTCTTTCTATCCCTCTCTCTCTCTCTCTCTCTTTACCCCCCCTCTCTCTCTCTCTCTTCCTTCTCCCCTTTCCTTTCGCTTCTTCCTCTCTTTCCCCATCTCCCCTTTCTCTCCCCCTTTCTTTCCCCCTTTCTCTCCCCCTTTCTCTCTCCCGCTCTCTTCATCTCGCTTCTTTCTCTCCCTCTCTCTCTCTCTTTACCCCCTCTCTCTCTCT
>OY744549.1:846826-851826 GCA_963556195.1 Sepiola atlantica
TCAGAGGGAGAAGGAGAAAGAGAGAGATATGAATGTAGAGACAGGTGTATGTCTCAGTGTTAGCTCATGCAGGTACAGAGGCGAGTGCTCGGGGATAGAAGCCTTGTGTCCAACTAGGGTACGTGCAAACCAAAAATAAAACAATATATCCACTTTTAAAATAAGACACAGACGTAGAAGTCGTAGAGTATTGATTTACTCCTCTCCAGGAGTTAGGCACAAGGCCAGTTTTTATCTTACTCCCACAAGTAAGATGTGACTCAAGGTCGGGTCGGAAAAGTGGGGTCTAAAAATTGCCTGGGCAGCCCCGTCGGCATTCCCCGGTAGGGGCGCCTCAGGCAGTAAGCAATAAACTTACTCCTCCCCAAAGAGTGGGGGCGAAGCCTGGGAGAGTGGACCTCCTAGAACTGCACAGGACAGACCCATAGGCCGGCGTAAATCAAGCCCCGAAGGCCAAGACAATACCAGTCTATGGGGTGCAGTATCCATCGGAAAAGATACTACACTTTACGGACGAGTACGGAACGAATTTCAACGGTCAAGTAATTACACGGGAAAATGTTTTAAACTTTGCTCGTCTTGTCTAGGGTTATATGTCGCTTTTAAATAAAACATCTACAAACACGTAACTGCCCTCCCTCCGATTTAAGACAAATTCTACACTAAAATTATACATTCCGAGACCAATTTAAAACAATTAAAAATACTCGAAGCTATCTACATAAAAACACAACAACCTAAAATTAACAACACCACATATGAAACCAGTGGTAACATTTTAAAATGATTAACGTAAAGCGATTTTGTTCTGTGATGCCATCCAGCGTTGCTTAATTTAAAATCGCCAACGACTTACTGGAACAATACGAAAAAACGTTCTCTGCGCGTTTCTCCGCCGTCTTTTTAAAATTCTCTTCTTTTTCCAGCTTTTTGTAGCAGCCATCACGCGGGTTCGGTAAAGAATGCTAAATGAAAGGCAGTGTTTTTTGGGTTGACGGGAGTTGTGGAGAGAACGTCTCGAAGTTCACATGTGTTTGGATAATACTGTTGAAAGAAGGAAAAACGTGTTGCCCGGAAGAAAATAAACACAAGTCATTGTTTCAACCTATTTCGGCATGTGTCTGCTGTTTATTTGTGACATAATGGCGGATGCTAAGTTCGACCATAAACTCATCCCTGAGTTTAACGGATCTACGTTGAGAGAGTGGAGCTAACCTGTCGTTTATGTGGGGTCAAGCAGGTCGAGTTGGTCATTCCCCTTTGACTAACGGGAGGCGCTCTAGATGTTTACCAGCAGCTAAGCTAGAATGATGAGGCCAATGTTGAGCAGATGAAGGCTGCGCTCTACAAAGCTTTTGCGATAGACCCCTGCACAGCATACGAACGCTTTACTACCCGGAAACTATTGGCAGACGAAACAGTTGATGTCTTCTTTGCTGCATTAAAAAAGCTGGCCGTTCTGTTTGGAGGGTTACCTGAACAGACTTTCGTGTACGCATTTGTGGCCGGACTCCCTGTTCGAGTAAAGCAACTCTTGAGGGCATCCGTAAGCATAGAAGCAACACCGATAGAACAGCTACTTGAGCATGCCCGTGCTATCATCAGGGATGAAACGGAACTTGATGAGCATGTCGTAATGGCCACGCAGTCGGCCAAGAGAGCACTTAAAAATTTGCAGAGAACGGACTCGCATGCCAATGTAAATTGTTTCCATTGTGGGCAAAGTGGTCACATTGCAAGGAATTGCATGGATAGAAGACTGGGGCGGATACGGTGCTTCCAGTGTGGCGAGATCGGACACATGGCCTCAAGCTGTTCGGAAACGAGTCAGGGGACAAGATGTCAGCACCGCTCTGCTCCCCAGACAATATGTAAACAAGGTGCAACCAATCATCAGAGTACATGTCAACCAAACGCCTTGCTCAGTGCTTCTTGATTCAGGCTGTTCCCATACTATAGTGAGTGCAAGGTTATGCCGCAACTGGTGCAAGAGGAGCATTAAAATAACCACAATAAATGGCGAGATACAGACATGCTGTGGAGTAGCATTGGTAAAGATTTGCACAGACTCTGGTGTATCCGCTGAGGTAAATGTCCTAATTACACAGAAAGACATACTGGGCTTTGACTTACTACTCGGATATGACGCTATTAAGGCACTGGGACTGTGAAATTCCCTACGGCACCGGTGTGTGCCGCACTTTTTATTGATCGACCAGACTTCAAGACTTTGGGGACGGACCATTCAACTACTGGGGAAAGTAATAGGTCGTCTGGCGATGAACTATTAATGGGCAGCACCAGTGATCCCCATGAGAATGAAGCCGCAAGTTCAGAAGTAGAAACTTTGCCAGTAGATTTAGGAGCGGAAACTTTATCGGACAGTTCAGAAGCAGAAACAGAGATACATGTCCCACTTCGGAGAAGCTCATGAATCAAAAGGCCACCACCACCCTGCATCATGTGTGATCAAGAGATCAGGGGGGAGTGTAGCAGCCATCACGCGGGTCCGGAGGGAAAGAAAGTGAGGGTTGCATTATGCAAATCAGGTGTGGCAAAAAAGGCTAAATAAAAGGCGGGTGTTTTTTGGGGTTGCATTATGCAAATCAGGTGTGGTAAAGAAGGCTAAATAAAAGGCGGTGTTTTTTGGGTTGACGGCAGTTGTGGAGAGAACGTCTCGAAGTTCGCATGCGTTTGGATAATACGGTTAAAAGAAGGAAGAAAAAGGAACACAAGTCATTGTTTTATTTGCTTTTGTTCATTTGCTTTTGACAAATCAAAAACGTTCGTGAAACCTATGGAACATTTATTAATTTTCTTGATTTTAATACAAAAAAGACCGACAGTAAAATTTAAAAAATTTAAAAAAATATAATTAAACAGACGAATTCTGTTATTTTTAACAATGTTTGCATATATATATATATATATATATATATGCAAACATTGTTAAAAATAACAGAATTCGTCTGTTTAATTATATATATATATATATATATATATAGGACGGCCCTGCACAAATCTGCTGGGCACACTACGTGCTGACCTCAAGCAGGCGGGACTAGGACCACTACGTACAGCGAAACAACTTGATTGCCTACGACAACTTGCGCATGACAAGGCCTGAGACTAGCATGGAGGACTGATTGCAGCTACGGGATGTCATTTGACTACCATAGCCGCAGAACACAGTTTTAATAAATAATAATAAATATATATATATATATATAAATATATATATATATATATATATATATATATATATTAAAAGAAGCAGTAACAACTGGGCTAAATGAAAGCATGCTGCCTAAATATACACAATATATATTCTCTCTTTTGTTTCATTTTACTTCAGTCGAAGTTCTCAGAAATCAATGGGCCACTTCCTGGGGCTAACACTTGATCTCTATATAAGATACATAGAGATTCGAATATTCGATTAAATTTCTCCTTTATCTCTCAAACGTTGAGTTAGTAAAGAAGTTAAGAACATTAATTTTAATTTTCCTCTCTCCAATTGACTAGTTGATTATGTTATAGTATATCTTTCTTGTGGTCTCTTGGTCTTACAGGATTCCAGGAGAAGAATTCATCTAGTCTGGTGGAGTATCCAGCTGAGTGCTGTTACTTGAGGTAACATCACTAGGAGAAGATGCACTATTCCTCGTATGAGGGGATCTTATTTGTGCTGCGGATACTATGTAATTTTGAATATTTGGTCAGGGTTTACTTGTAGGGGTAAGTATCCTCATGTCAGGTTGTCCTGACAAACCCTTGTACAGAGAGACCGAAGACACTCGAGGGTAGTGTCTGGTAGGTAATTCAAACTCCACTATGTATATATATATATATATATATATATATGTATATATATATATTTATATATATATATATATATATTCTTTGGGGAGGGTAGATTCTTGAATCTTTTCGGCCAGGATCTCATTGGATGTTTGGCTCCACTTTTCAAACTTTGAGTAGTGGTAGCAAAACAATAGCACCTTCTTTTGTGCAACCGTCCATGGTTGGGCTTTTAAGCCTCTTATGTTTCTTTTTTTGTTGTTGCTGTATTTGATGGAGATAGGGGGCCAGGACCTTTTGTCTCAAGGCCTGATGGCTGTCCCTGGTTGGCCTCTCTATTGGCTGGAGCACCATTTCCAGAGGCAGGAAGGTTTACACCATTGCTTTCATCTTCCCACCTGGTGTATGAACGGGTTGATGGGCCCTTTTTATCCTGGGTGCCGGCCTGCCAGTATTTATTTTTGTTTTTATTCATATTTTTTATTATTCATTTCCTCATTGTCAACGGCTTCTAATTCATTATTCGAATCTGCCCTCTATTAGTAGAGGGGGTGCCCCCCGTCCGCAATTCGAGAGACGTGCTGGATGGCTTGAGGAGACAGCACATCATTTTTTTGAATATTTGATCAGGGTTTACTTCAAGTAAAAAGTATCCTCATGTCGGGGTCTCTGACAAAACCTTGTTGTACAGAGAGACCGAAGACACCCGAGGGTGGTGTCTAGTCGGCATTCAATATTTTTTATTTTTTATTTTCTTATCTTTTTGTTTTTGCTGGGGATGGGGCATCCTGCCGGATGCCAGACATTCACTGGCATGTGTGCGTGTCTGTGTGTACTCAAACATGCTTAAATATATGTAGTATTGTATTGTATTGTATTGTAGTTAGTATTGAAAACAAATTGTGTGCGTGATTCTCGTGTATACATAACTTTGATAATTGCACTTTTCTTCCCTTACTATTAGTCGAATATTTATTGAAATCAAAAATGCAGTCGCATAAAATACTAAAACGACTTTTTAAATCCTATCTATGAAACATAATTTGGTGCTTGTGCATATCAACCCTGACATGTTAGACCGCTCTTAAAAATAAAATAGCTAAAGAAATGTATAAACTTCGTTATGTACTTACGTGGTAGCTGAAAAAAAGACTGTACACCAAAAATTATGCAAATTCATCCAGTATTTATTTAATTAT
>OY744549.1:859326-896826 GCA_963556195.1 Sepiola atlantica
CTTAAAAAAACTCAAAACAGTGTAAAAAACAATACTTTAGTTTTTGTAAGTTTTAAGAAGTGTTTTTCGGCTAAAATTTGTTTTGTTTATTTCAAAAAATCTCGGAAGGGTCAGTCTACACACACATAAAGTTTGGTGAGTTTAACTTTTATTTTGTGGAAGTTATTCAAATTCAAGTTATTCAAATTTAAAGATAGGACCCTTATTTTGGCCCACCCTGTATTTCAAAAGTAATTACAGACCAATTTCTCTAACATGTATTTTGTGTAAGGTATTTGAAAAAATAATTAGAAACTACATATTAAATTTTATAAAGGATGATATAAATTGTAACCAACATGGCTTTGTCCATGGTAAATCAACATTATCTAATATCTTGGAAAGTATTGACATTATAAATGAATATTTGATGGAGGAGAATAGTGCAGATATCATATATTGGAATTTTAGCAAGACATTTGATATGGTATCTCATTATCATTTACTAGTGAATATGAAAGATTTTGGTATTACTGACAAAATGGTAAATATAGTGAGAGAGTTTTTGAAGGATAGAACTATGAAGGTAAAGGTTGGTAACAATTATTCTGAATTACAGTACATACCCTTCAGGGTTCCGCAGGGTTCAGTATTGGGTCCTTTGTTGTGTTTTGATATTCATAAATGACTTACTTAATAATATAAATTCAGAAATAGAACTGTTTGATGTTAAACTACTTGTGAGACCTTTTATCAAAGGAAATAACACAGATGGATCTAAATAAATTATCATATTGGGAGGACATTGGGAAATTGGGATTTAACCTAGACAAATGTAAAGTACTACACGTAGGATCCAGGAATGTTGGAGTTGAATATGTACTAAACAACAGAGAAATCAAAGAAGTAGATGGAGAGTGCGATTTGAGAGTGGGGTTTGATAATACATTTAAGGCAAATAATCGTATTTTGACTATTGTATCGAGGGCAAATAGAATGATCGGGTGGATGGTTAGGAATATTATTTCGAGGGAGACAAATGTTGTGTTAAGGATATATAAAGCTCTAATAAGACCTCATGTAGAATACTGCACCCAGGCCTGGGCTCCAGCGACTAGATATGGAAATTGGAATGTAATGTTGAAACTGGAAGGCATACAAAGAAGGGTGACAAAACTAATAAGTAAAGTAAAGGAGTGCAGTTACAGGGAGAGATTGGACAAATTGGGATTGACTACTTTGCTGGAGAGAAGAAAGAGAGGTGATATGATTGAGACTTTCAAGATAATAAATGGCATTTCTAACTATGGTGGGCATTTTTTTTAGTATTTCTCCTAGATCTGGAAGATCTGCCCCACTCCTTCGCTAAAATCTCTTTACTAGCTAAAGAGAGAGAGGGGGAGAGAGAAGGAGAGAGAGAAGGAGAGAGAGAGAAAGGAAGGGGGAGACAGAACCAGTCAAGATACACCTGCTTCTTTGCGTCTCGAGTAACATGTTTTGAGTTTGTTTAACTCAAATATTCTGATCTGTGACCCCATCAACTGAAACCTGTCACCGAGCTGGTTTGACATTTATATTTCACTTGTCAGCTCTGGTGTCACGATCACACCGAGTACAGAATCTCTCTGTTGAACTTTCCTGCTTTCCCGAAATTTCAGTGCAAGTTTGGCACAAGGCCCACGAATGCAGTCGGGAGCCCTCAGCTCCCCAAAAGCTCACGCATTGTGCCACAGCCAGATCGGATTAAGAACAGTAATAGCGTGGATCAGTTTAAGATGAGGTTGGATGAATTCAGAGAAAGTGGTAGGAGGGAGAAATTGAGGGGGCACTTTTGGGAGTTATCAAATGAAATATTTGACAGAATTTGATCTGGATATCGATATTGTACTAAGAGTTTGATTTTTTTTTAAACAGTTGAATTAAGAAGATAGTTAAAGGGGAGGCATAACTAACAAATAAATAAATTAATTAATTAAATACCTAAAAATAGTTAATATTAATTAACCAATCAATCTCCTTTACATTATTTTTAATGGGAAAATATGATTCGGTTTTCGAACAGAATGAAGTAGTGTTCGGAAATTTTAGCCCTCACAATGAAGAACGCTCACCCTCTACAAATAACAACCTAATTGAAAATAGTCCGAGAACCAGCCGAAAGGCTTAACATATCAACACCAACAATTCGTGAGCATTTGATTAAATATTTAATGTTTTTGACTTTTCATTTTCTTTCAAAATTCAGCACAAGCTTTTCGGACATTAATTAAACTAGAATCTCCAGTCTTCTTCTGTCGAACTCGGAAATCTGTACGAAATTTCGAATGGAACTTTTTATTTTATCCATGAAGGTAGATTGTTCTCGTTCCGTCAGCCATGAGTAATTCACAATTGTATCCTTAGTATCACCTTCATTGAGGATTGAACCTTCACCCCAACATGTTTTATTCTTTGTATTTAAATTTCATTTTCACCATTTATAACAAAAGAAAAATAGACCTGAAAAAGACATCCAGTGGTGAGACCTCCATGTTGGGAATGTGGAGTAGCCCCTTAGTTGCCATTGCTCCCAGTGTGACAAAGTATCCGGGCCCCATGGGGATCGGGTACCCTGGTGACATGCTAGTGTGTGTCTTGGCGGTGATGCTATGCCGACCGGGGGCCCTGCGTCGAGATGAGGTGGAGATATAAAACTAGTATATATTGACGTAGAAACGAACTTATTCAAACGACAGGAACTGGACGCCAGCTAGTCTCGGTGGGTCGTGTTTGATAGTCAGAATCCATTGCCTCCGAAGGCAAGGAGACAGTTGCCAGATGGGAGTTAGAGATTATGAAATTCCATAATCTTAAATTTAATTCTGAAGCGATATTATTGTTTGGGGTTAATGCCGCGTTTTGGAATCATGATTCTGTGAAGGCTGTTTTAACTTGGCAGAGATTTATTTGGGCCTGTCATCGTTAATTACAAGCCCGGTCACAGATCGCCACCGGCTGTGTGACAGAATGAGAAAGCGTTTGTTTTGGCGATAACGCCTAGCTAAGAAGAAGATCCCATTTATATTAGGGAGGGGGAGTGAGGCGCCCGTCCCCACCCTCCTTGAGAGAGGAAGACACGCAGGAATTAGGATGGCGGAGAAGGGGGTGTACGACGATAGACATCTTCAATAAAAGAATATGCGTTTTTCACACACGAGAAGAGTAGAGTAGAGCAGAGAGCAAGTTAGAGTCGAATTGTCGTTAGTTGGCCAACGGAAAAACTGAAAGGCTGTCCGAACTTGCTCAACTGCATCTTCTGAAGTTGAAGGGCGACCTGTTCGCTTACTTGGGCACAAACACCCATCTTTCACAAATTTAGCATGCCATCTGACAATGGATTTCCTTTCAGGGGCTTCTTTTTTAAATTTCCTGCTGAACACATGTCCACAATTCAGTCTTTGCAAATTGGAGGACGCAAAATGCCTTGTCTTGTTTAGAGAACGCCATTACTGCACCTGGAAAGATAACACGAAAATCATTAGTATGACCCAAAACTTGATTAAGCAAGCTTTAAAATGGCACCAGTTTCATTTTTCTACCTGGAATAGTTCATGAGATATACGCATTTGTAATGTTCCCAAGACTTTTGAAACACCCTGTATATATATAGATTGCGTTAGCATGAAACATCGATGTCTGTAGGTATTTAAATAATTAATATTTATTTGTAAAAGTATTATTGTTTATCAGCCCCCTCCCACAAAGGCTGGGCACTCTCGAGTAGCTTTATTAACAAGCAGTACAAATAGCTATATGCACGATCCGAACGCCGTTTCGTAGATCACTCTATACTGCCTGGTAAATAGCCGCCGAGTTCGCTATTTACATTTAAAGTTCCTCTATATTTACTAACTAATTGGCTATGGCCGATGGATAAGATCCCCGACTACGAATCAGTGGCGATTTGTGATCGAGGTTCGCGCCTACCGACCGTTGAGAATTAGTTCCTACACTGAAGATTGCGTTAGCATGAAACATCGATGTCTGTAGGTATTTAAATAATTAATATTTATTTATAAAAATATTATTGTTTATATATATATATATATATATATATATATATATATATATATATATAGATCCAACACAGTTTGTTGTTGTTGATCACTATTCGCTGCTCGTTGTAAAATACCCGCCGACTTGGTATTTACAAAGTTAAATTCCTCCTTAATTCTAAGCTAATTTGTGGTGGCCAACGGAAAAACGCTCTTGACTGCGAATCAGTGGCGATTTGTGATCGGAGTTCGCGCCCGCCGACCGTCAGGAATTAGCTTCCGGCACTGAAGATTGCGTAAGCGTGAAACATCGAGGTAATAAATAATTAATATTTATTTTATATATATATATATATATAAATAAAGCGAAAATATCAAAAGCAAAAATTGATTGGGTTAAACTGCTTTTATATTCGAATTATTTTTTTCCAGTAAATAATATTATACTTTATTAATATCCAACAAGTAATAGTTAGTAATAGTTAGGGTTTGTAGGGTTAGGGTTAGGGGATTAGGTTAAGGGATTAGGGTTAGGGTTAGGGTTAGGGATTAGGGTTAGGGTTAGGGTTAGGGATTAAGGTTAGGGTTAGGGATTAGGGTTAGGGTTAGGATTAGGGTTAGGTTTAGGGTTAGGGATTAGGGTTAGGGTTAGGGTTAGGGATTAAGGTTAGGGTTAGGGTTAGGTTTAGGGTTAGGGTTAGGTTTAGGGATTAGGGTTAGGGTTAGGGTTAGGGATTAAGGTTAGGGTTAGGGGATTAGGTTAAGGGATTAGGGTTAGGGTTAGGGTTAGGGATTAGGGTTAGGGTTAGGGTTAGGGATTAAGGTTAGGGTTAGGATTAGGGTTAGGTTTAGGGTTAGGTTTAGGGATTAGGGTTAGGGTTAGGGTTAGGGATTAGACATCTTCAATAAAAGAATATGCGTTTTTCACACACGAGAAGAGTAGAGTAGAGCAGAGAGCACCAAACATTGATGTTTTATTGTTTTTTTTAGAGTCGAATTGTCGTCAGTTAGGTGGCGAGATTCTAGCCATCGCCTTCGCCGTTAATTTGCGTAAAGAATTCGCGCACAGAGAACTAACGGAATAACTTAGAGAAAACACAACTTTTGCTTAAGACATTTACGAGTACGATAGACATTAATCCAATGTAAAATCAATTCTTTTATTTTATTAATAATTACTCTTCTATACAAAAAACCCCGACCGAGTTGTTGAACATTGTTCTTTTCCTTTTGTTCTGCTTTGAATGATCTTTTGCCCCCACAGAGCCAACCGGTTGCTGTTCACCCAGTGATCGTTCGCTGATATAAACAGTTTCAATGTGAGAGTGTGTTTGTAGCTGGACGAGACAACCAGATCGGCGACGTCATCATCATCATCGTCACCATCCCGGCCTAGAGGAACTTGGATCTATATTTTTTTTATTGCCACTACGACGATTGGCACAAGTGGGGATTGCTCCCAGGTCCACTCTGACCCGGAGTGGTAGTACCTGTAAGGGCCTCATCTATGGGTCGAATAGAACCTACTGGCACTACCAAATCAGGCTGTCTGAAGTTATTGACTTCATGACTCAAAATGCACCAAACATTGATGTTTTATTGTTTTTTTTTCTTTGCAAAACTCAGTCACAACAATTTCCCTCCTTCTTTTTTCCCTTCCCCATCCCTTTCAACCATTTCATTCAACCAAATATTTGAACAAATATTTGAAGATATAAAGAACTTGAGGTATAAAGACTTTCACCGAAAAAAAAACAAATTCATCATTAAATAACCTGAAAAGGGTTGATATGCCATAAAACAAAACAACCAAACAAAACATCATGAATAAATATTTGAACATATAAAGAACTTGAAGCATAAAAACTTTTACCAAAATGACCAGATATGGCATTAAATAACCCGAAAAGGGTTGATATGCCGTAAAACAAAACAACCAAACAACCAAACATTGGCACGCCAAAAGTTAAATCCCTCTTTGCCACCTGGTGTTACCAGATCAAGCTGTCTGAAGATATTGGCTTCCTAACCAAAAATGCACCAAACATTGACGTTATTATTTTTTTCCTTTCCTCTTTGCAAAACTCAATCATGTTCTGCAAAGCCAAAATCAAAAACAACAAATTTCCTCTACAAAACAGTCAAACGAAACACCATGAATAAATACTTGAACATATAAACCGAACATCATTGATAAACATTTGAACATATAAAGAACTTGAGGCATGAAATCTTTTACCAAAATGACTTCATTCGGCATTAAATAACTCGAAACGGGTTGATATGCCGTGAAAAAACAAACAAAAATCAAACCCTCTTGTGAGTTCTAATCTCTAAGCATCACTTCAAAATATGCAAATCGTCAATTTTCCCCCAAAAAAATTAACCATAATTAAATGAACCCTAACTCTAATTAAATCAATCGTCACTTACTTCAGTGTTCTCAGTAATCTTTTCTCTTTTTGTGTCGTCGTCATCATCATCATCGTCTAGTACGCTGCATTTCACCGTCGTCATCATCATCATCGTCTAGTACGCTGCATTTCGCCATCGTCATCATCTTCATCGTCTTGTACGCTGCATTTCGCCATCGTCATCATCATCATCGTCTAGTACGCTGCATTTCACCGTCGTCATCATCATCATCGTCTAGTACGCTGCATTTCGCCATCGTCATCATCTTCATCGTCTTGTACGCTGCATTTCGCCGTCGTCATAATCATCATCGTCTAGTACGCTGCATTTCGCCGTCGTCATAAGCATCATCGTCTTGTACGCTGCATTTCGCCGTCGTCATAATCATCATCATCTAGTACGCTGCATTTCGCCGTCGTCATAATCATCATCGTCTAATACGCTGCATTTCGCCATCGTCATAATCATCATCGTCTAATACGCTGCATTTCGCCGTCGTCATAATCATCATCGTCTAATACGCTGCATTTCGCCGTCGTCATAATCATCATCGTCTAGTACGCTGCATTCCGCCATCGTCATCATCATCATCGTCTTGTACGCTGCATTTCGCCATCGTCATCATCTTCATCGTCTTGTACGCTGCATTCCGCCATCGTCATCATCATCATCGTCTAGTGCACTGCATTTCGCCGTAGTCATAATCATCATCGTTTTGTACGCTGCATTTCGCCGTCGTCATAATCATCATCGTCTTGTACGCTGCATTTCGCCGTCGTCATCATCATCGTCTAGTACGCTGCATTTCGCCGTCGTCATCATCATCATCGTCTTGTACGCTGCATTCCGCCATCGTCATCATCATCATCGTCTTGTACGCTGCATTTCGCCATCGTCATCATCATCATCGTCTAGTACGCTGCATTTCGCCGTCGTCATCATCATCATCGTCTAGTACGCTGCATTTCGCCGTCGTCATCATCATCATCGTCTAGTACGCTGCATTTCGCCGTCGTCATCATCATCATCGTCTAGTGCACTGCATTTCGCCGTCGTCATCATCATCATCGTCTAGTACGCTGCATTTAGCCGTCGTCATCATCATCATCGTCTAGTACGCTGCATTTCGCCGTCGTCATCATCATCATCGTCTAGTACGCTGCATTTCGCCGTCGTCATCATCATCATCGTCTAGTACGCTGCATTTCGCCGTCGTCATCATCATCATCGTCTAGTACGCTGCATTTCGCCGTCGTCATCATCATCGTCTAGTACGCTGCATTTCGCCGTCGTCATCATTATCATCGTCTAGTACGCTGCATTTCGCCGTCGTCATCATCATCATCGTCTAGTACGCTGCATTTAGCCGTCGTCATCATCATCATCATCATCGTCTAGTGCACTGCATTTCGCCGTCGTCATCATCATCATCGTCTAGTACGCTGCATTTAGCCGTCGTCATCATCATCATCGTCTAATACGCTGCATTTCGCCGTCGTCATCATCATCATCGTCTAGTACGCTGCATTTCGCCGTCGTCATCATCATCATCGTCTAGTACGCTGCATTTCGCCGTCGTCATCATCATCATCGTCTAGTACGCTGCATTTCGCCGTCGTCATCATCATCGTCTAGTACGCTGCATTTCGCCGTCGTCATCATCATCATCGTCTAGTGCACTGCATTTCGCCGTCGTCATCATCATCATCGTCTAGTACGCTGCATTTAGCCGTCGTCATCATCATCATCGTCTAGTACGCTGCATTTCGCCGTCGTCATCATCATCATCGTCTAGTACGCTGCATTTCGCCGTCGTCATCATCATCATCGTCTAGTACGCTGCATTTCGCCGTCGTCATCATCATCATCGTCTAGTGCACTGCATTTCGCCGTCGTCATCATCATCATCGTCTAGTACGCTGCATTTAGCCGTCGTCATCATCATCATCGTCTAGTATGCTGCATTTCGCCGTCGTCATCATCATCATCGTCTAGTGCACTGCATTTCGCCGTCGTCATCATCATCATCGTCTAGTACGCTGCATTTAGCCGTCGTCATCATCATCATCGTCTAGTACGCTGCATTTCGCCGTCGTCATCATCATCGTCTAGTACGCTGCATTTCGCCGTCGTCATCATCATCATCGTCTAGTACGCTGCATTTCGCCGTCGTCATCATCATCATCGTCTAGTACGCTGCATTTAGCCGTCGTCATCATCATCATCGTCTAGTACGCTGCATTTCGCCGTCGTCATCATCATCATCGTCTAGTACGCTGCATTTCGCCGTCGTCATCATCATCATAGTCTAGTACGCTGCATTTCGCCGTCGTCATCATCATCATCGTCTAGTGCACTGCATTTTGCCGTCGTCATCATCATCGGCGTCTAGTACGCTGCATTTAGCCGTCGTCATCATCATCATCGTCTAGTACGCTGCATTTCGCCGTCGTCATCATCATCATCGTCTTGTACGCTGCATTTCGCCGTCGTCATCATCATCATCGTTTAGTGCACTGCATTTCGCCGTCGTCATCATCATCATCATCATCGTCTAGTACGCTGCATTTAGCCGTCGTCATCATCATCATCATCATCGTCTAGTACGCTGCATTTCGCCGTCGTCATCATCATCATCGTCTTGTACGCTGCATTTCGCCGTCGTCATCATCATCATCGTCTAGTGCACTGCATTTCGCCGTCGTCATCATCATCATCGTCTAGTACGCTGCATTCCGCCATCATCATCATCATCATCGTCTAGTACGCTGCATTTCGCCGTCGTCATCATCATTATCGTCTAGTACGCTGCATTTCGCCGTCGTCATCATCATCATCGTCTAGTACGCTGCATTTCGCCGTCGTCATCATCATCATCGTCTAGTACGCTGCATTTCGCCGTCGTCATCATCATCATCGTCTAGTGCACTGCATTTCGCCGTCGTCATCATCATCATCGTCCAGTACGCTGCATTTCGCCGTCGTCATCATCATCATCGTCTAGTACGCTGCATTTCGCCGTCGTCATCATCATCATCGTCTAGTACGCTGCATTTCGCCGTCGTCATCATCATCATCGTCTAGTACGCTGCATTTCGCCGTCGTCATCATCATCATCGTCTAGTGCACTGCATTTCGCCGTCGTCATCATCATCATCGTCTAGTACGCTGCATTTCGCCGTCGTCATCATCATCATCGTCTAGTACGCTGCATTTCGCCGTCGTCATCATCATCATCGTCTAGTACGCTGCATTTCGCCGTCGTCATCATCATCATCGTCTAGTACGCTGCATTTCGCCGTCGTCATCATCATCATCGTCTAGTACGCTGCATTTCGCCGTCGTCATCATCATCATCGTCTAGTACGCTGCATTTCGCCGTCGTCATCATCATCATCGTCTAGTACGCTGCATTTCGCCGTCGTCATCATCATCATCGTCTAGTGCACTGCATTTCGCCGTCGTCATCATCATCATCGTCTAGTACGCTGCATTTAGCCGTCGTCATCATCATCATCGTCTAGTATGCTGCATTTCGCCGTCGTCATCATCATCATCGTCTAGTGCACTGCATTTCGCCGTCGTCATCATCATCATCGTCTAGTACGCTGCATTTAGCCGTCGTCATCATCATCATCGTCTAGTACGCTGCATTTCGCCGTCGTCATCATCATCGTCTAGTACGCTGCATTTCGCCGTCGTCATCATCATCATCGTCTAGTACGCTGCATTTCGCCGTCGTCATCATCATCATCGTCTAGTACGCTGCATTTAGCCGTCGTCATCATCATCATCGTCTAGTACGCTGCATTTCGCCGTCGTCATCATCATCATCGTCTAGTACGCTGCATTTCGCCGTCGTCATCATCATCATAGTCTAGTACGCTGCATTTCGCCGTCGTCATCATCATCATCGTCTAGTGCACTGCATTTTGCCGTCGTCATCATCATCGGCGTCTAGTACGCTGCATTTAGCCGTCGTCATCATCATCATCGTCTAGTACGCTGCATTTCGCCGTCGTCATCATCATCATCGTCTTGTACGCTGCATTTCGCCGTCGTCATCATCATCATCGTTTAGTGCACTGCATTTCGCCGTCGTCATCATCATCATCATCATCGTCTAGTACGCTGCATTTAGCCGTCGTCATCATCATCATCATCATCGTCTAGTACGCTGCATTTCGCCGTCGTCATCATCATCATCGTCTTGTACGCTGCATTTCGCCGTCGTCATCATCATCATCGTCTAGTGCACTGCATTTCGCCGTCGTCATCATCATCATCGTCTAGTACGCTGCATTTAGCCATCATCATCATCATCATCGTCTAGTACGCTGCATTTCGCCGTCGTCATCATCATTATCGTCTAGTACGCTGCATTTCGCCGTCGTCATCATCATCATCGTCTAGTACGCTGCATTTCGCCGTCGTCATCATCATCATCGTCTAGTACGCTGCATTTCGCCGTCGTCATCATCATCATCGTCTAGTGCACTGCATTTCGCCGTCGTCATCATCATCATCGTCCAGTACGCTGCATTTCGCCGTCGTCATCATCATCATCGTCTAGTACGCTGCATTTCGCCGTCGTCATCATCATCATCGTCTAGTACGCTGCATTTCGCCGTCGTCATCATCATCATCGTCTAGTACGCTGCATTTCGCCGTCGTCATCATCATCATCGTCTAGTGCACTGCATTTCGCCGTCGTCATCATCATCATCGTCTAGTACGCTGCATTTCGCCGTCGTCATCATCATCATCGTCTAGTACGCTGCATTTCGCCGTCGTCATCATCATCATCGTCTAGTACGCTGCATTTCGCCGTCGTCATCATCATCATCGTCTAGTACGCTGCATTTCGCCGTCGTCATCATCATCATCGTCTAGTACGCTGCATTTCGCCGTCGTCATCATCATCATCGTCTAGTACGCTGCATTTCGCCGTCGTCATCATCATCATCGTCTAGTACGCTGCATTTCGCCGTCGTCATCATCATCATCGTCTAGTACGCTGCATTTCGCCGTCGTCATCATCATCATCGTCTAGTACGCTGCATTTCGCCGTCGTCATCATCATCATCGTCTAGTACGCTGCATTTCGCCGTCGTCATCATCATCATCGTCTAGTACGCTGCATTTCGCCGTCGTCATCATCATCATCGTCTAGTACGCTGCATTTCGCCGTCGTCATCATCATCATCGTCTAGTACGCTGCATTTCGCCGTCGTCATCATCATCATCGTCTAGTACGCTGCATTTCGCCGTCGTCATCATCATCATCGTCTAGTACGCTGCATTTCGCCGTCGTCATCATCATCATCGTCTAGTACGCTGCATTTCGCCGTCGTCATCATCATCATCGTCTAGTACGCTGCATTTCGCCGTCGTCATCATCATCATCGTCTAGTACGCTGCATTTCGCCGTCGTCATCATCATCATCGTCTAGTACGCTGCATTTCGCCGTCGTCATCATCATCATCGTCTAGTACGCTGCATTTCGCCGTCGTCATCATCATCATCGTCTAGTACGCTGCATTTCGCCGTCGTCATCATCATCATCGTCTAGTACGCTGCATTTCGCCGTCGTCATCATCATCATCGTCTAGTACGCTGCATTTCGCCGTCGTCATCATCATCATCGTCTAGTACGCTGCATTTCGCCGTCGTCATCATCATCATCGTCTAGTACGCTGCATTTCGCCGTCGTCATCATCATCATCGTCTAGTACGCTGCATTTCGCCGTCGTCATCATCATCATCGTCTAGTACGCTGCATTTCGCCGTCGTCATCATCATCATCGTCTAGTACGCTGCATTTCGCCGTCGTCATCATCATCATCGTCTAGTACGCTGCATTTCGCCGTCGTCATCATCATCATCGTCTAGTACGCTGCATTTCGCCGTCGTCATCATCATCATCGTCTAGTACGCTGCATTTCGCCGTCGTCATCATCATCATCGTCTAGTACGCTGCATTTCGCCGTCGTCATCATCATCATCGTCTAGTACGCTGCATTTCGCCGTCGTCATCATCATCATCGTCTAGTGCACTGCATTACACCATCATCATCATCGTCTAGTGCACTGCATTACATCATCGTCTGAAATCAAATAATCTTTCATGCACAGAAAGGTGCAAGCAACAAAGAGTTTAAACGGTTGTTTATTTGGGAGAGATTTTCTCATGATACGAATGAAAGGCACACATTAACATCGAATTGAGAGAGACCAACATTTTTCTTCTTACCATAACTACTTAGTTATGGGGAAAAGGAGGAAGGGTGGGCAGACCAGTTACTATCAACTCTTTTAGGAATTAAATTCCATTTTTCCTTTTTTGAATTCACATCTGCATGTCATGGCTTCCAGAAACAGACTGACTAATAAAACGTCTTTCTCTCTTTCACGCGATATCGTGACGTCACTGCTCAAGGGGACACTGAACTTGTCATAATGCATTTCTTGATCTCCCAACTTGAATCTAATCAACAGTTCCTTGTTTACTTTTAAGTCCGAGAGCGAACTTATTTTTTCAGATTTTCGTGTCAAGATAACTTACACTAGTCCACCTAGATACTAAATCCATACTAGCTTATGTAATCTTCTTCACATACATACATCCATTATGTAACAGAATGGTCACCTGCAACGAATTAAAGAGTTAAAATACATTTATAGAATAAATGGGGGGGCAGGGGGGGGCTTAAGCCCCCCCCCCACTAATTGACTTGGCCCCCCCCACTTTATGGTTATCAATAATGAAGTTATATATGCATGTGTTTAACCGGGCCCCCCCACTTTTTAGGAGAGCCCCCCCCCCACTGTACATGACATGACGACACTATGACAGCTGGTATAAAGAGCTAACATTTCCACCCAAATTAATTTGAGATGAAGGGCCTCAGAGGGCATCAAGCTGAAAGAACTATATTAACAAGATATCTTTTCCTTACACAACAGCACGGGAATCACATGGAAAATGTGCCTCAAGTGCTGAAGAGCTGTTCATGTTAATACAATCGCACAATGAAAATATCTAAAAGGCAAATGGCCGCCTCCACAGTTTCTTATATAATAATAAGGGGCAGATAACTCATGGTATTTCCTGTTTACTCTCTCAACACAGGAGTATTTATTTACCTCCTCTCCAGGAGGGTAGGCACAAGGCCAGTTTTATCTTACTCCCACAAGTAAGATATGACCCAAGGTCGGGTCGGGAAAGTGGGATTTGAAAAGCCAGCGCCCCAGAAAGTGAGCACTCTTGCCATTAAAAATTGCCTGGGCAGCCCCGCCGGCATTCCCCTGTAGGAGTGCCTCAGGCAGTAAGCAATAAACTTACTCCACCTCCTTAAAGAGGGGAGGCAAAGCCTGGGAGGGTGGACCTCATAGAACTGCACAGGACAGACCCATAGACCGGCGTAAATCAAGCCCCGAAGGTCAAGACGACACCGGTCTATGGGGTGTAGTATCCATCGGAACAGATACTACACTTTGATCCCGCCCAAAAGTAGCAGATAACTCTTTTACCTATACACCCTAATGAAAATATCTACAGGCATCATGCAAATTATACAATTTAACTTAATATAATTCATATAAAAGCTATCAATTCTATTGGGAACAGTGAAAACTTGCTTAAAAGCACATTTTAATCGTAATAAGCCAATAAATAAATAAATAATAAAAAAATTTTTAAAACAAATAATAAAAAATTTTTTAAAAACAAATAATAAAAAATTTTAAAAAACAAATAATAAAAAATTTTAAAAAACAAATAATAAAAAATTTAAAAAAACAAATAATAAAAAATTTAAAAAAACAAATAATAAAAAAATTTAAAAAACAAATAATAAAAAATTTTAAATAACAAATAATAAAAAATTTTAAAAAACAAATAATAAAAAATTTTAAAAAACAAATAATAAAAAATTTTAAAAAATAAATAATAAAAAATTTAAAAAATAAATAATAAAAAATTTTAAAAAACAAATAATAAAAAATTTTAAAAAACAAATAATAAAAAATTTTAAAAAACAAATAATAAAAAATTTAAAAAAATAAATAATAAAAAATTTTAAAAAATAAATAATAAAAAATTTAAAAAAATAAATAATAAAAATTTTTAAAAAACAAATAATAAAAGAGGGGACGACAGAATGCAGTAAAATGTATTTAAATAAGAAAAATCTCCCTATCACCGGTAGCGATATGTAATTGAATGAGCGTTCACTCGCTCAATGGCACTTAAGAAAAACAATTTTTTAAAAAACCTTAGATTTAAGGCGCTAAAAATGACACATAAAATTTGACAAGGGCTCTGGCATCGTGGTCGTGGTTTCAAGCCTCTGTCAAAGTCGAGCCGTGCTGACGATTAATAAAACTATGAAACGCGTACACGGATTACTTTTATGCGTGTAAAAATAAAAATAAATAATAAAAAACATATATATATATATATATATATATATATATATATATATATATAGATTGCGTTAGCATGAAACATCGATGTCTGTAGGTATTTAAATAATTAATATTTATTTATAAAAGTATTATAGTTTATATATATATATATTTATAGTTTATCAGCCCCCTCCCATATATATATATATATATATATATATATATATATATATATATATATATATATATATATATATATATATAGTGAAAGAGAGAAGGAGAGAGAGAGGTATCACTAATTATAATTAAAACTATAAAAAACAGTATATTTTCGCCTGTCTCAGAGTTTCAAACTAAAAGTACCATGTTCATCTAAACTTCTGTGATATATATTATAGTGTTTGGACAATTACTCGAGATCGGGTATCAGTATCGAAAAAACTTGAACGTAATTTTTGATTCCAAAAAACGATTTTCTTAATTTTTTAAACATAATTTCCCGTTGCTGATAAAATGATAAATATTTATCTATTTTGAACTACAAGGCAAACTAAAATCTATAGTTAATAATAACGAATTTAGGTTTTAAAATACACTTAAAAAATGACTCGGTAAAAATGACACAGGTAACATTGGCAGGAGTGGATGATATGAAAAAATATACTGCCTGGTACATAGCCGCCGATTTCGCTATTTACATTTTAAAAGTTCCTCTATATTTACTAACTAATTGGCTATAGCCGATGGGTAAGATCCCCGACTACGAATCAGTGGCGATTTGTGATCAAGGTTCGCGCCTACCGACCGTTGAGAATTTGTTCCTACACTGAAGATTGCGTTAGCATGAAACATCGATGTCTGTAGGTATTTAAATAATTAATATTTATTTATAAAAATATTATTGTTTATATATATATATATATATATATATATATATATATATATATATATATATATATATATATATGCGTGTGTGTATGTGTAAGAGAGAGATGGAAAAAAAAAATATATATATATATATTATTCCATCTCTCTCTTATATATATATATATATATATATATATATATATATATATATATATATATATATATATATATATATATATATATATATATATATATATATATAAATATATATATATATATATATATATATATATATATATATATATATATATATATATATATATACGGCACAATCACGTTGACACACCGGTTCCCGTTAGATCACGGAAGTTAAGCGGTGTCGAGCCTGGCCAGTACTAAATGGGTGACCATTTAGGAATACCAGGTGCTGTATGTGCTCTCTGCTTATCTCGGCATTGTTTCCAGTCGTCTTATATTACTACTTGCCATTGGAATCAAGCAATGCCGACTCAGGAGAGCGGTTGTTGGGGATTGCGCAACCGTTGCAATTACAAATTCACGCGCAGGCCGCCACAGGCGGGGCACTCATACGTCGAAATCGACGGGAGAGTCCATCATATATATATATATATATATATATATATATATATATATATTTATTATTTTTAAATACAGATTTTAATCAGATATTGACAAGTGGTTTCTGACAAGAAAAGGGTTTAATCCCCAATTCCGTCTTCGTCAGGGTTAGGGTTAGGTTTAGGGATTAGAGTTAGGGTTAGGCTTAGGTTTAGGGATTAGGGTTAGGGTTAGGGATTAGGGTTAGGGTTAGGGATTAGGGTTAGGGGATTAGGTTTAGGGTAGGGTTAGGGTTAAGTTTAGGGATTAGGGTTAGGGTTAGGTTTAGGGATTAGGGTTAGGGTTAGGGATTAGGGTTAGGGTTTAGGGTTAGGTTTAGGGATTAGGGTTAGGGTTAGGGTTAAGGTTAGGTTTAGGGATTAGGGTTAGGGTTAGGGTTAGAGATAGGGATTAGGGTTAGGGTTAGGGTTAGGTTTAGGGATTAGGGTTAGGGTTAGGGTTAGGTTTAGGGATTAGGTTTAGGGATTAGGGTTAGGGTTAGGGTTAGGGTTTAGGGATTAGGGTTAGGGTTAGGGGATTAGGTTTAGGGTTAGGGTTAGGGTTAGGGTTAGGGTTAGGGTTAGGTTTAGGGTTAGGATTAGGGTTAGGGTTAGGGATTAGGGTTAGGGTTAGGGATTAGGGTTAGGGTTAGGTTTAGGGGTTAGGGTTAGGGTTAGGGATTAGGGTTAGGGTTAGGGTTAGGGGATTAGGTTTAAGGTTAGGGTTAGGGTTAGGGGATTAGGTTTAGGGATTAGGGTTAGCTTTAGGGGTTAGGGTTAGGGTTAGGGTTAGGGTTAGTCTGAATAACCAAAATTATACAAGAGAAGTTTAATATATTTCTGAGTTCGACAGAAATATTCCCGAGTTCGAAGAGATACACCTGAAGAAGGCCAGAGGTTACAGCAGCCGAAACGTTGTGATGATAACATTCAAGATGAGAAATGTAGTTCGAATAATCAAAAGTATGCAAATTATCAATCCTCATCTCAAAAATTGCCCAGGATCCTTCCATCACTGACCGGGGACAGAAAAGATGAAATGCTCCAGATATTACCACTGCGACACGGGTCCTTGGGTTCAGATTCCCGAGTTCAAAGAGATACACCTGCAGAAGGCCGGATGTTACAGCGGCCGAAACGTTGTGATGATAACACTCGAGATGACAACAGTAGTCCGAATAATTCAAATTATACGAGAAATTTCTAATACAAAACTATTAAAAACGAATTTTCAAATTGAATATAAAAAACAGACGAGACGCTGAATTATCAAACGACATGCGAGACGCTAAGCCGTTAAAAAGTCAGTTTTCATTTCATTGAACAGCTAGATTGAAATACGATCCAGATAATGGAGCCTCACATTAGTGAGGGGGGCTGATACGCAAAAAAAAACGTCGACAGAAAGGCCCTGAAACAGGGCGTATTCTCTTCTGATGACCCGACATTGTCTGGAGGCAGTAAAACAGCCGAGGTAATATATATATATACAAGTATATATATATATATATATAACTGTTTCTTCCAAACAACAATATCTTCTGTTGTCAGCTCACTTCATAGCGAGTTTCTGCTACTGTTTCATTCTCTTATAATATAACGAGCACTTTCTCTGTCATTCTGTCTGTCTGTCTGTCTGTCCGTCCTGGAGAATTTTTGTAAACAGAAGAGTAATTAACATTTAATTAATTAAGCTTTTCAAGTCAGCGTTCATAATATTTGTATACCTTTAGAATTAGGAAACTAATAGTTAATCAATTAATTTACATTAGATAACATTAAATAACATTATTTGATTACATATAAACAAAGAAGAACGAAATTTCAGAACGAGGCTGCAATTAAAACTGAAAACTTGTCAAGAATCTTACTCAAATTCATATATATATATTTCAACAGCTTTATATACCGTTAGTAAACGTCGTTTAGACACTAGACGGGCTTCCTCATTTACATAATACATTACTTTTAACCTTCAATTAAATTCATATTTACAAATATACACTTATAACTGCTATTATCATTTCAGAGGGAGGGCCAGATGAGACTTTTGGAAGGAGATCGCGGGCCGGAGTGAAAAACGAAATCTCAGAATTACTATATTTTGTTTACATGAATAAATTGTACAAAAATTGCATCGAACACTCTACAAATCAATGAGACTGCTGGTGCTGTTTGCCATGAAAAAGTATTTCCATGTCTGGCTCGATGGTTGATGTAGACAACAGAAGAATGTCATTGAGGTGGCGGTCCGAGAGTTGGGAGCGAAGGTGAGACTTTGTGTACTTCATTTTCAAAATGATATGAATTTTACTGGGAGGTCCGCGGGCCAGATTGCAATAATAAAGACTAGCAGGGTGGCGGACCAGACGCTAAGCTATCGCAGGCTGGATGTGGCACGCGGGCCGGAGTGTTCTAGAGAGTCGAACACGCTTTTAAAAACTATAAAACATTTTTGAAAAATCATGTAACAAAGTGAAGTAATGTCCATAATTTGGCCAATTAAAATCCCTTATAGTCTTACCTTAAAATTAAAATGTGTACGATTGAGGTAGAAATATTTGAAAAAAAAGTCAATATTTTAATAATTTGTGCCATGTTTAGCTTATATTGTTGTTGTAATATGTCTTCTTCAATTATTTTGAGGTCATTGAATTCATTTTTGGCATCAGATTTGGCTTTTACTAAACTCTGAAATGAGTCATGGTCTTCATTTTGATTTCTTTCATTAATTATTAGTTTTCAGGTATTTTATGTATAAATATATTATTTGTTATATTATATATTATATATATATGCATTCTTTGTTATAATTTTGTAGTAATGCTTCACTGCTTATTAATAAATTTCTTAAAAATGATGACTATGACTGCTACAACTACGCATATAAATAAATAGATGCACACACATGCATATAAATAAATAGATGCACACACACGCATATAAATAAATAGATGCACACACATGCATATAAATAAATAGATGCACACACATGCATATAAATAAATAGATGCACACACATGCATATAAATAAATAGATGCACACACATGCATATAAATAAATAGATGCGCACACACGCATATAAATAAATAGATGCGCACAAATGCATATAAATAAATAGATTCACACACATGCATATAAATAAATAGATGCACACACCCGCATATAAATAAATATTATTTTTAATGTCTACAGCCACAGCGCAGTTCCACCAATATCACCAGCGATTTGTTAGTAACCTTTTTAAACAGGTTTCTGCATCTCTATAAATACAACTGTGCGACCATTTCTTCTCGTGTGTCTGTGCGTTTCTCGTCTCTCTGTGACTTACACACTGTCCTATTATTTACGATGAATCGAACATTTATTGAACTTTAAAACAAGAAGGCAATAATGTAAAGTGACAAAAAATAACGGTGCAATTTCGGAAAAGCCTCAATAAGGAAAAACGGGGTGCTTCTACAGAGAAGCGTCCGTTATTAATTATGAATACCACAAAAAAAAAACATTATTATATACTTATGCAACAGATTTAAATAAGTATCTTCACCAAAAAGTAGGAAAAATAATCGAGTAGAATCTTAATTAAAAATAAAAATAAGTTTAATCGTATTTTGGTGAACGCAATTGATTTATTACTTGTTAATATGACAAACTGAGTTATCTCCCCCTGAATTTCGTGTTTTTCGCTCGAATCAATGGCCGAACCCGATTAAACGATATAACGGATTTTTATTTTATTTTTATTACAATTCTATTCGATAGTTTTTGCTAATTTTTGGTGTACAAACATATTTTTGCTTGATACATAATTATTTCAAAGAGTTTTTCGGTTAATTTAATTGGAACTGCGATTTTCATATGTACGCTAATCTGTAAAAGCACCGAATTAATTTTTTTTAATTTACTTTTTAATTAATTAATTAATTTATTAATAGAATATTTATTGAAATAAAAAATGCGGCGAAATTGACCTGAACGGTTCCTACCATTCCGGACATAGAGTTAGTGTTTGGGTTTACATAAGTATTTCAAAGAGTTTTCCGGTTAATTTAATTGGAACTGCGATTTTCACCGGTGTAATTGCGTTTTTATATATGTACCCTCATATTGGAATGTACCCTTTAATTGGAACTGCGATTTTCAGCGTTTTTCATATGTACCTGTTTCTGTATAAGCATCAAAAATGGTGCTTCTGCATTATGGTAACAAAATAGCGACAAACAAAATTCCCTTCCTTATTTCTAAAAGAGTGAATCGAAATGGGAGATAACTCTAATTATTTCAAGTGTCTTAATACTTTTCTTAATTTTCCGAAAATAGACGTCAATGCGTTAAATCTTGAAGATATTTTATTAAATTAAATATATTTTATATGATGTCAAAGTTACTCAAATAAATCTATTTTATTTCCTTTTTAATACCGTTTCTTAATACATTTTATTACAAAAATACTGTTTTTAAATCGAATATAGTCGTTTCGTTTTAATTTATTTCAATAAATTTTCTATTAATTAATTACTTTTAATTATTGATATTATTATTTATGTGTAAATATTAGAAAACCGATGTCAAAGTTACTCAAATAAATCTATTTTATTTCCTTTTTAATACCGTTTCTTAATGTATTTTATTACAAAAATACTGTTTTTAAATCGAATATGGTCGTTTCGTTTTAATTTATTTCAATAAATTTTCTATTAATTAATTACTTTTAATTATTGATTTTATTATTTATGTGTAAATATTAGAAAACCGATGTCAAAGTTACTCAAATAAATCTATTTTATTTCCTTTTTAATACCGTTTCTTAATACATTTTATTACAAAAATACTGTATTTAAATCGAATATGGTCGTTTCGTTTTAATTTATTTCAATAAATTTTCTATTAATTAATTACTTTTAATTATTGATATTATTATTTATGTGTAAATATTAGAAAACCGATGTCAAAGTTACTCAAATAAATCTATTTTATTTCCTTTTTAATACCGTTTCTTAATACATTTTATTACAAAAATACTGTATTTAAATCGAATATGGTCGTTTCGTTTTAATTTATTTCAATAAATTTTCTATTAATTAATTACTTTTAATTATTGATATTATTATTTATGTGTAAATATTAGAAAACCGATGTCAAAGTTACTCAAATAAATCTATTTTATTTCCTTTTTAATACCGTTTCTTAATACATTTTATTACAAAAATACTGTTTTTAAATCGAATATGGTCGTTTCGTTTTAATTTATTTCAATAAATTTTCTATTTATTAATTACTTTTAATTATTGATATTATTATTTATGTGTAAATATTAGAAAACCGATGTCAAAGTTACTCAAATAAATCTATTTTATTTCCTTTTTAATACCGTTTCTTAATACATTTTATTACAAAAATACTGTTTTTAAATCGAATATGGTCGTTTCGTTTTAATTTATTTCAATAAATTTTCTATTTATTAATTACTTTTAATTATTGATATTATTATTTATGTGTAAATATTAGAAAACCGATGTCAAAGTTACTCAAATAAATCTATTTTATTTCCTTTTTAATACCGTTTCTTAATACATTTTATTACAAAAATACTGTATTTAAATCGAATATGGTCGTTTCGTTTTAATTTATTTCAATAAATTTTCTATTTATTAATTACTTTTAATTATTGATATTATTATTTATGTGTAAATATTAGAAAACCGATGTCAAAGTTACTCAAATGAATCTATTTTATTTCCTTTTTAATACCGTTTCTTAATACATTTTATTACAAAAATACTGTATTTAAATCGAATATGGTCGTTTCGTTTTAATTTATTTCAATAAATTTTCTATTAATTAATTACTTTTAATTATTGATATTATTATTTATGTGTAAATATTAGAAAACCGATGTCAAAGTTACTCAAATGAATCTATTTTATTTCCTTTTTAATACCGTTTCTTAATACATTTTATTACAAAAATACTGTATTTAAATCGAATATGGTCGTTTCGTTTTAATTTATTTCAATAAATTTTCTATTTATTAATTACTTTTAATTATTGATATTATTATTTATGTGTAAATATTAGAAAACCGATGTCAAAGTTACTCAAATGAATCTATTTTATTTCCTTTTTAATACCGTTTCTTAATACATTTTATTACAAAAATACTGTATTTAAATCGAATATGGTCGTTTCGTTTTAATTTATTTCAATAAATTTTCTATTTATTAATTACTTTTAATTATTGATATTATTATTTATGTGTAAATATTAGAAAACCGATGTCAAAGTTACTCAAATGAATCTATTTTATTTCCTTTTTAATACCGTTTCTTAATACATTTTATTACAAAAATACTGTATTTAAATCGAATATGGTCGTTTCGTTTTAATTTATTTCAATAAATTTTCTATTAATTAATTACTTTTAATTATTGATATTATTATTTATGTGTAAATATTAGAAAACCGATGTCAAAGTTACTCAAATAAATCTATTTTATTTCCTTTTTAATACCGTTTCTTAATGTATTTTATTACAAAACTACTGTTTTTAAATCGAATATGGTCGTTTCGTTTTAATTTATTTCAATAAATTTTCTATTAATCAATTACTTTTAATTATTGATATTATTATTTATGTGTAAATATTAGAAAACCGATGTCAAAGTTACTCAAATGAATCTATTTTATTTCCTTTTTAATACCGTTTCTTAATACATTTTATTACAAAACTACTGTTTTTAAATCGAATATGGTCGTTTCGTTTTAATTTATTTCAATAAATTTTCTATTAATTAATTACTTTTAATTATTGATATTATTATTTATGTGTAAATATTAGAAAACCGATGTCAAAGTTACTCAAATAAATCTATTTAATTTCCTTTTTAATACCGTTTCTTAATACATTTTATTACAAAACTACTGTTTTTAAATCGAATATGGTCGTTTCGTTTTAATTTATTTCAATAAATTTTCTATTAATTAATTACTTTTAATTATTGATATTATTATTTATGTGTAAATATTAGAAAACCGATGTCAAAGTTACTCAAATAAATCTATTTTATTTCCTTTTTAATACCGTTTCTTAATACATTTTATTACAAAACTACTGTTTTTAAATCGAATATGGTCGTTTCGTTTTCATTTATTTCAATAAATTTTCTATTAATTAATTACTTTTAATTATTGATATTATTATTTATGTGTAAATATTAGAAAACCGGTGTCAAAGTTACTCAAATAAATCTATTTTATTTCTTTTTTAATACCGATCCTTAATACATTTTATTACAAAAATACTGTTTTTAAATCGAATATGGTCGTTTCGTTTTAATTTATTTCAATAAATTTTCTATTAATCAATTACTTTTAATAATTGATATTATTATTTATGTGTAAATATTAGAAAACCGATGTCAAAGTTACTCAAATAAATCTATTTTATTTCCTTTTTAATACTGTTTCTTAATGTATTTTATTACAAAACTACTGTTTTTAAATCGAATATGGTCGTTTCGTTTTAATTTATTTCAATAAATTTTCTATTAATTAATTACTTTTAATTATTGATATTATTATTTATGTGTAAATATTAGAAAACCGATGTCAAAGTTACTCAAATAAATCTATTTTATTTCCTTTTTAATACCGTTTCTTAATACATTTTATTACAAAAATACTGTTTTTAAATCGAATATGGTCGTTTCGTTTTAATTTATTTCAATAAATTTTCTATTAATCAATTACTTTTAATAATTGATATTATTATTTATGTGTAAATATTAGAAAACCGATGTCAAAGTTACTCAAATAAATCTATTTTATTTCCTTTTTAATACTGTTTCTTAATGTATTTTATTACAAAACTACTGTTTTTAAATCGAATATGGTCGTTTCGTTTTAATTTATTTCAATAAATTTTCTATTAATTAATTACTTTTAATTATTGATATTATTATTTATGTGTAAATATTAGAAAACCGATGTCAAAGTTACTCAAATAAATCTATTTTATTTCCTTTTTAATACCGTTTCTTAATACATTTTATTACAAAACTACTGTTTTTAAATCGAATATGGTCGTTTCGTTTTAATTTATTTCAATAAATTTTCTATTAATTAATTACTTTTAATAATTGATATTATTATTTATGTGTAAATATTAGAAAACCGATGTCAAAGTTACTCAAATAAATCTATTTTATTTCCTTTTTAATACCGTTTCTTAATACATTTTATTACAAAACTACTGTTTTTAAATCGAATATGGTCGTTTCGTTTTAATTTATTTCAATAAATTTTCTATTAATTAATTACTTTTAATTATTGATATTATTATTTATGTGTAAATATTAGAAAACCGATGTCAAAGTTACTCAAATAAATCTATTTTATTTCCTTTTTAATAGCGTTTCTTAATGTATTTTATTACAAAAATACTGTTTTTAAATCGAATATGGTCGTTTCGTTTTAATTTATTTCAATAAATTTTCTATTAATTAATTACTTTTAATTATTGATATTATTATTTATGTGTAAATATTAGAAAACCGATGTCAAAGTTACTCAAATGAATCTATTTTATTTCCTTTTTAATACCGTTTCTTAATACATTTTATTACAAAAATACTGTATTTAAATCGAATATGGTCGTTTCGTTTTAATTTATTTCAATAAATTTTCTATTAATTAATTACTTTTAATTATTGATATTATTATTTATGTGTAAATATTAGAAAACCGATGTCAAAGTTACTCAAATAAATCTATTTTATTTCCTTTTTAATACCGTTTCTTAATACATTTTATTACAAAAATACTGTTTTTAAATCGAATATAGTCGTTTCGTTTTAATTTATTTCAATAAATTTTCTATTAATTAATTACTTTTAATAATTGATATTATTATTTATGTGTAAATATTAGAAAACCGATGTCAAAGTTACTCAAATGAATCTATTTTATTTCCTTTTTAATACCGTTTCTTAATACATTTTATTACAAAAATACTGTATTTAAATCGAATATGGTCGTTTCGTTTTAATTTATTTCAATAAATTTTCTATTAATTAATTACTTTTAATAATTGATATTATTATTTATGTGTAAATATTAGAAAACCGATGTCAAAGTTACTCAAATAAATCTATTTTATTTCCTTTTTAATAGCGTTTCTTAATGTATTTTATTACAAAAATACTGTTTTTAAATCGAATATGGTCGTTTCGTTTTAATTTATTTTAATAAATTTTCTATTAATTAATTACTTTTAATTATTGATATTATTATTTATGTGTAAATATTAGAAAACCGATGTCAAAGTTACTCAAATAAATCTATTTTATTTCCTTTTTAATAGCGTTTCTTAATACATTTTATTACAAAAATACTGTATTTAAATCGAATATGGTCGTTTCGTTTTAATTTATTTCAATAAATTTTCTATTAATTAATTACTTTTAATTATTGATATTATTATTTATGTGTAAATATTAGAAAACCGATGTCAAAGTCACTCAAATGAATCTATTTTATTTCCTTTTTAATACCGTTTCTTAATACATTTTATTACAAAAATACTGTATTTAAATCGAATATGGTCGTTTCGTTTTAATTTATTTCAATAAATTTTCTATTAATTAATTACTTTTAATTATTGATATTATTATTTATGTGTAAATATTAGAAAACCGATGTCAAAGTTACTCAAATAAATCTATTTTATTTCCTTTTTAATACCGTTTCTTAATACATTTTATTACAAAAATACTGTATTTAAATCGAATATGGTCGTTTCGTTTTAATTTATTTCAATAAATTTTCTATTAATTAATTACTTTTAATTATTGATATTATTATTTATGTGTAAATATTAGAAAACCGATGTCAAAGTTACTCAAATGAATCTATTTTATTTCCTTTTTAATACCGTTTCTTAATACATTTTATTACAAAAATACTGTTTTTAAATCGAATATGGTCGTTTCGTTTTAATTTATTTCAATAAATTTTCTATTAATTAATTACTTTTAATTATTGATATTATTATTTATGTGTAAATATTAGAAAACCGATGTCAAAGTTACTCAAATAATTCTATTTTATTTCCTTTTTAATACCGTTTCTTAATACATTTTATTACAAAAATACTGTATTTAAATCGAATATGGTCGTTTCGTTTTAATTTATTTCAATAAATTTTCTATTAATTAATTACTTTTAATTATTGATATTATTATTTATGTGTAAATATTAGAAAACCGATGTCAAAGTTACTCAAATAAATCTATTTTATTTCCTTTTTAATAGCGTTTCTTAATACATTTTATTACAAAAATACTGTTTTTAAATCGAATATGGTCGTTTCGTTTTAATTTATTTCAATAAATTTTCTATTAATCAATTACTTTTAATAATTGATATTATTATTTATGTGTAAATATTAGAAAACCGATGTCAAAGTTACTCAAATAAATCTATTTTATTTCCTTTTTAATACTGTTTCTTAATGTATTTTATTACAAAACTACTGTTTTTAAATCGAATATGGTCGTTTCGTTTTAATTTATTTCAATAAATTTTCTATTAATTAATTACTTTTAATTATTGATATTATTATTTATGTGTAAATATTAGAAAACCGATGTCAAAGTTACTCAAATAAATCTATTTTATTTCCTTTTTAATACCGTTTCTTAATACATTTTATTACAAAACTACTGTTTTTAAATCGAATATGGTCGTTTCGTTTTAATTTATTTCAATAAATTTTCTATTAATTAATTACTTTTAATAATTGATATTATTATTTATGTGTAAATATTAGAAAACCGATGTCAAAGTTACTCAAATAAATCTATTTTATTTCCTTTTTAATACCGTTTCTTAATACATTTTATTACAAAACTACTGTTTTTAAATCGAATATGGTCGTTTCGTTTTAATTTATTTCAATAAATTTTCTATTAATTAATTACTTTTAATTATTGATATTATTATTTATGTGTAAATATTAGAAAACCGATGTCAAAGTTACTCAAATAAATCTATTTTATTTCCTTTTTAATAGCGTTTCTTAATGTATTTTATTACAAAAATACTGTTTTTAAATCGAATATGGTCGTTTCGTTTTAATTTATTTCAATAAATTTTCTATTAATTAATTACTTTTAATTATTGATATTATTATTTATGTGTAAATATTAGAAAACCGATGTCAAAGTTACTCAAATGAATCTATTTTATTTCCTTTTTAATACCGTTTCTTAATACATTTTATTACAAAAATACTGTATTTAAATCGAATATGGTCGTTTCGTTTTAATTTATTTCAATAAATTTTCTATTAATTAATTACTTTTAATTATTGATATTATTATTTATGTGTAAATATTAGAAAACCGATGTCAAAGTTACTCAAATAAATCTATTTTATTTCCTTTTTAATACCGTTTCTTAATACATTTTATTACAAAAATACTGTTTTTAAATCGAATATAGTCGTTTCGTTTTAATTTATTTCAATAAATTTTCTATTAATTAATTACTTTTAATAATTGATATTATTATTTATGTGTAAATATTAGAAAACCGATGTCAAAGTTACTCAAATGAATCTATTTTATTTCCTTTTTAATACCGTTTCTTAATACATTTTATTACAAAAATACTGTATTTAAATCGAATATGGTCGTTTCGTTTTAATTTATTTCAATAAATTTTCTATTAATTAATTACTTTTAATAATTGATATTATTATTTATGTGTAAATATTAGAAAACCGATGTCAAAGTTACTCAAATAAATCTATTTTATTTCCTTTTTAATAGCGTTTCTTAATGTATTTTATTACAAAAATACTGTTTTTAAATCGAATATGGTCGTTTCGTTTTAATTTATTTTAATAAATTTTCTATTAATTAATTACTTTTAATTATTGATATTATTATTTATGTGTAAATATTAGAAAACCGATGTCAAAGTTACTCAAATAAATCTATTTTATTTCCTTTTTAATAGCGTTTCTTAATACATTTTATTACAAAAATACTGTATTTAAATCGAATATGGTCGTTTCGTTTTAATTTATTTCAATAAATTTTCTATTAATTAATTACTTTTAATTATTGATATTATTATTTATGTGTAAATATTAGAAAACCGATGTCAAAGTCACTCAAATGAATCTATTTTATTTCCTTTTTAATACCGTTTCTTAATACATTTTATTACAAAAATACTGTATTTAAATCGAATATGGTCGTTTCGTTTTAATTTATTTCAATAAATTTTCTATTAATTAATTACTTTTAATTATTGATATTATTATTTATGTGTAAATATTAGAAAACCGATGTCAAAGTTACTCAAATAAATCTATTTTATTTCCTTTTTAATACCGTTTCTTAATACATTTTATTACAAAAATACTGTATTTAAATCGAATATGGTCGTTTCGTTTTAATTTATTTCAATAAATTTTCTATTAATTAATTACTTTTAATTATTGATATTATTATTTATGTGTAAATATTAGAAAACCGATGTCAAAGTTACTCAAATGAATCTATTTTATTTCCTTTTTAATACCGTTTCTTAATACATTTTATTACAAAAATACTGTTTTTAAATCGAATATGGTCGTTTCGTTTTAATTTATTTCAATAAATTTTCTATTAATTAATTACTTTTAATTATTGATATTATTATTTATGTGTAAATATTAGAAAACCGATGTCAAAGTTACTCAAATAATTCTATTTTATTTCCTTTTTAATACCGTTTCTTAATACATTTTATTACAAAAATACTGTATTTAAATCGAATATGGTCGTTTCGTTTTAATTTATTTCAATAAATTTTCTATTAATTAATTACTTTTAATTATTGATATTATTATTTATGTGTAAATATTAGAAAACCGATGTCAAAGTTACTCAAATAAATCTATTTTATTTCCTTTTTAATAGCGTTTCTTAATACATTTTATTACAAAAATACTGTTTTTAAATCGAATATGGTCGTTTCGTTTTAATTTATTTCAATAAATTTTCTATTAATTAATTACTTTTAATTATTGATATTATTATTTATGTGTAAATATTAGAAAACCGATGTCAAAGTTACTCAAATAAATCTATTTTATTTCCTTTTTAATACCGTTCCTTAATACATTTTATTACAAAAATACTGTATTTAAATCGAATATGGTCGTTTCGTTTTAATTTATTTCAATAAATTTTCTATTAATTAATTACTTTTAATTATTGATATTATTATTTATGTGTAAATATTATAAAACCGATGTCAAAGTTACTCAAATAAATCTATTTTATTTCCTTTTTAATACCGTTTCTTAATGTATTTTATTACAAAAATACTGTATTTAAATCGAATATGGTCGTTTCGTTTTAATTTATTTCAATAAATTTTCTATTAATTAATTACTTTTAATAATTGATATTATTATTTATGTGTAAATATTAGAAAACCGATGTCAAAGTTACTCAAATAAATCTATTTTATTTCCTTTTTAATACCGTTTCTTAATACATTTTATTACAAAACTACTGTTTTTAAATCGAATATGGTCGTTTCGTTTTAATTTATTTCAATAAATTTTCTATTAATTACTTTTAATTATTGATATTATTATTTATGTGTAAATATTAGAAAACCGATGTCAAAGTTACTCAAATGAATCTATTTTATTTCCTTTTTAATACCGTTTCTTAATACATTTTATTACAATAATACTGTATTTAAATCGAATATGGTCGTTTCGTTTTAATTCATTTCAATAGATTTTCTATTAATTAATTACTTTTAATTATTGATATTATTATTTATGTGTAAATATTAGAAAACCGATGTCAAAGTTACTCAAATAAATCTATTTTATTTCCTTTTTAATACCGTTTCTTAATACATTTTATTACAAAACTACTGTTTTTAAATCGAATATGGTCGTTTCGTTTTAATTTATTTCAATAAATTTTCTATTAATTAATTACTTTTAATTATTGATATTATTATTTATGTGTAAATATTAGAAAACCGATGTCAAAGTTACTCAAATGAATCTATTTTATTTCCTTTTTAATACCGTTTCTTAATACATTTTATTACAATAATACTGTATTTAAATCGAATATGGTCGTTTCGTTTTAATTCATTTCAATAGATTTTCTATTAATTAATTACTTTTAATTATTGATATTATTATTTATGTGTAAATATTAGAAAACCGATGTCAAAGTTACTCCAATAAATCTATTTTATTTCCTTTTTAATACCGTTTCTTAATACATTTTATTACAAAACTACTGTTTTTAAATCGAATATGGTCGTTTCGTTTTAATTTATTTCAATAAATTTTCTATTAATTAATTACTTTTAATTATTGATATTATTATTTATGTGTAAATATTAGAAAACCGATGTCAAAGTTACTCAAATGAATCTATTTTATTTCCTTTTTAATACCGTTTCTTAATACATTTTATTACAATAATACTGTATTTAAATCGAATATGGTCGTTTCGTTTTAATTTATTTCAATAAATTTTCTATTAATTAATTACTTTTAATTATTGATATTATTATTTATGTGTAAATATTAGAAAACCGATGTCAAAGTTACTCAAATAAATCTATTTTATTTCCTTTCTCAATGTATTACAAAAATACTGTTTTAAAATGTTTCTTCTGACAAATTCTCATGCTTCTCTATCTGTGTTATGGTTTTCCGTGACGAAAAAACATCGAATATGATCGTTTCGTTATGAGTCTCCCTAAAAAAAAATAGAATTATCTCCCCTTTCGATTGACTCTTTTCGAAATAAGGAAGGGAAGTTTGTTCGCCGCCATTTTGTTGTCATAATGCAGAAGCACCGAAAAAAACAAATAATAAATAAAAATAAATTATGTACGTGACCGTGACGAAACCAAAAATTACGTACATTGAGCAAGTTTATATATATAAATATATATATATATATTTATATATATATATATATATATATATATATATATTTTTTTTTAAATTCCCGAGACAGTTTTTCATGGTAAACAACTGATGATCCCATAAGTTAGCAAAACATTTATATGGAACAAAACGTAGATTTAGTATAAGGAACGTTTATGTTTTTTGTCTTTTAAGGGAAGTGGGGTCTGATCAACTCTGCCGGGAAGCCATGAAATTAAATACTGTCTTGTTTTTAAATTCCCGAAACAGTTTTTCATGGTAAACAACTGATGATCCCTTATAATAGTGTTAGAAACAAACTAATATAATAACTGTAAAAAATAAATTGACTTACATGAATGATTTTCGACTGAAAGACTTGGGACTATTAGTTTTTTTAGTTTATATATATATATAAAACAATAAAAATACAGTAGAAAGAAAGAAAGAAATGTTAAAAAAGAAGAAGAAGAAGAAGAAGAAGAAGAAGAAGAAGAAGAAGAAGAAGAAGAAGAAGAAGAAGAAAAAGAAAAAGAAGAAGAAGAAGAAGAAAACCGTTCATAACTATGAACGCTGATTTTTAAACACCGGGAGTTGGTAAATAAGAAGAAGAAAAAGAGAACAAATTAACGGTTAACTTACAGACGCAGATTTGAAACAATGAGAAAAGAAAAAAGCCGACAGTTGTGAACGCAGATTAGAAAAACTATAGTGAACAAGGAAGATTAATATTTATTGCGGCTGACAACAACGGGGAGATGGACAACAAAGTAGGACGAGGGAGAAAAATAGGAACTAAAGGTATATATATGTATGTTTGTATGTAATATGTATATATATATATATATGTATATACATATTTATTTATTTATCTTTTATTTTTTGATGTGTTGATGTTTTTTTTATATTTATAATATAAAACTAAAAATAATACATTAATCACTTAAATAATAGTGTCATGGATTCGTCCAAACACTTTAAAATGCAACAACATTTTTGTGAGTAACGGATAAATTTTATTAGACAGACGAACAGCGCAGGTAAAAAAAAAATTATTTTTTATTTTATTTATTTTTTTTTGATGTCTTAAATAACTAATATAAGTTAGCAAAACATTTATATGGAACAAAACGTAGATTTAGTATAAGGAACGTTTATGTTTTTGTCTTTTAAGGGAAGAGGGGTCTGATCAACTCTGCTGGGAAGCCATGAAATTAAATACTGTCTTGTTTTTAAATTCCCGAAACAGTTTTTCATGGTAAACAACTGATGATCCCTTAAAATAGTGTTAGAAACTAACTAATATAATAACTGTAAAAAATAAATTGACTTACATGAGTGATTTTCCACTGGAAGACTTGAGACTATAAGTTGTTTTTTTTTTTTTTTTTTTTTATATAGTTTTAATGGTTGAGAAACTTCCGAGACTATATATATATATATATATATATATATATATATATATATATATATATATATATTTTTTTTAAATTCCCGAGACAGTTTTTCATGGTAAACAACTGATGATCCCTTAAAATAGTGTTAGAAACAAACTAATATAATAACTGTAAAAAATAAATTGACTTACATGGGTGATTTTCCACTGAAAGACTTGGGACTTTAAAATTTATATATATATATATATATATATATATATATATATATATATATATATATATATATATATATATATATATAGTCTCGGAAGTTTCTCAACCATTAAAACTATATAAAAAAATATATATATATATATATATAAAAAACTTATAGTCTCAAGTCTTCCAGTGGAAAATCACTCATGTAAGTCAATTTATTTTTTACAGTTATTATATTAGTTAGTTTCTAACACTATTATAAGGGATCATCAGTTGTTTACCATGAAAAACTGTTTCGGGAATTTAAAAACAAGACAGTATTTAATTTCATGGCTTCCCAGCAGAGTTGATCAGACCCCACTTCCCTTAAAAGACAAAAACATAAACGTTCCTTATACTAAATCTACGTTTTGTTCCATATAAATGTTTTGCTAACTTATATTAGTTATTTAAGACACAAAAAAAAAAAATTCTTTACCTGTGCTGTTCGTCTGTCTAATAAAATGTATCCGTTACTTACAAAAATGTTGCTGCATTTTAAAGTGTTTGGACGAATCCATGACACTATTATTTAAGTGATTAATGTATTATTTTTAGTTTTATATTATAAATTTAAAAAACATCAACACATCAAAAAATAAAAAATAAATAAATAAATATGTATATATATATATATATATATATATATATATATATATACATATATATATATATATATATATATACCTTTAGTTCCTCCTTTTCTCCCTCGTCCTCCTTTGTTGTCCATCTCCCCGTTGTCGTCAACCTCAAATAAATATTAATCTTCCTTGTTCACTTACAGTTTTTCTAATCTGCGTTCACAACTGTCGATTTTTTTCTTTTCTCATTGTTTCAAATCTGCGTCTATAAGTTAACCGTTAATTTGTTCTCTTTTTCTTTCTTTTTCTTCTCCTTCTTTGCCAACTCCCGGTGTTTAAAATCGGCGTTCATAACTGTCGATTTTCTTCTTCTTCTTCTTCTTCTTTTTTAACATTTCTTTCTTTCTTGGTTAGGGTTAGGGTCAAAGTAGGGGGTTAGACTTAGGGTTTAAGGTTAGGGTCATGGTCAAAGTAAGCGTGGGTCCTAATATATATATATATATATATATATATATATATATATATATATATATATATATATATAGTTTTAATGGTTGAGAAACTTTCGAGACTATATATATACATATATATATATATATATATATATATATATATATATATATATATATATATATATATATATATATGTGTGTATATATATCTATATATATAAAAATGTAAAGTTGGTTTGTTCGTTTCCCATGGAAATATACTTCCACTATACCATTACCACTGAAAATTTTTATAGCAAATCCTTACATCCGAGCTATGTTTTTATGTTATTAACATAATTTTTACTTTACACATAAAAAAACACTTTTTATTACAATTCGTTCCTACTAAGTTGCACTTCCGGTTTACAATCCGTTTCTGTGAACCTGCATGTCCAACTTCACTTCCGGATTGACCTTCCTCCTCCCGCTGTCACGTATCTACTTCATACGTAAAAAGTGTTTTCCTTATTCGTTGTTTGTTTCCCTAAACAAACGTTTACACTAATACTTACCTAACAAACGTGCGTTAATTTCATTTCCTCTCTACTTCGATGTTTTTAAAACCTGCTTCATTCCTAATTTTCTTCCCTTTAATCATGCTTCATCTCTAAAAAAAAAACAACACTACTTGAATTTCTTACACAACCCTTACTCGCGCGTTATAATTGATTGTTTATTTTAAAACCAATTATCTTTATAAAATTATTCATTCCTACTGTTTTATTTTTACAGGTAAGATTTAATACATAACCCACGTGCTTTAAGTTCATTTCGCATCTACTCATTTTTTAGACTTTAACCATCCTTCAGGTACGATTTAATACTTAACAGACGTGCTTTAATTTCATTTCGTATCTACTTCGTTGTTTTTTAAACCTGCCTTCTTCCTCATTTTCTTACTTTTAACATGCTTCATCTATAAAAAATAAAACATACTTGCATTTCTTCGACAACCCTGAAGACGGTTATAATTGATTGTTTTTTTAATCCATGCCCCCCCCCCCCCCCCCGAAGATCAAACTTAGGTCGTCATACTCGCCGTGCAGAAACAAGGCGTCGATTACTTGCAAATCAAACTCATGAACAACTGGCATCTGCAAACCAACAAGCTAGACAAAGGATGATTCAAGTACGTGCGAATGAATCAGCACAGCGACGTGCAGCCAGACTTGAAGAGGAACGGTTGCGGGTACCACAATCCCGTCAGGCATCTTCAGATCTGCTTCGTTCACAACGTAACGAACGCAAGAGGCTGAGACTAGCAGATCGGCGTCAAACAAGGCTCCATGCTCAACAATCCCTGGATTGGGATCGCCTAGCATTTCATTACAACCCTCATGAGGATTATAGTTTAAGCCACCATGTTCACATAGGCACTATGACTGAAGTGTGTCCCTATTGCAAAGCTCTGAAATTTAAGGGAGAAACTAAAGGATTGTGTTGTGCCGCAGGGAAAATTAAACTACCTCAACTGGCAGATCCACCAGAACCATTAAAAACTTTGCTTGCTGGTAATACGGCTGAATCAAAGCATTTTTTATCAAACATCAGGAACTACAACTCATGCTTCCAAATGACGTCGTTCGCTGCAGAAACTATTACAGCTCAATTCATGCCAACTTTTAAAGTAAAAGGACAAATTTACCATAAAGTTGGATCTCTGCTTCCATATCCAGATGCTCGACATAAATTTCTACAAATGTATTTTATCGGTGATAACAATGATGAACTGAATGCACGCTGTGGAATTTCAACCAGTATAAAAAGGTTCATTGTTTCCCAACTGCAAGATATGCGCCATAATAAAAACAATTTAGTTCTTTTATTCAAAACTGCCATTGAAATGATGCCATCTGATACACACAAAATTATTATTCATGCTGACAAAACGCCTGCTGGAGAACATGTGCGAAGATTCAATGCTCCAAGTATAGATGAAGTGGCAATTGTTATAGTTGGAGATCAATTTCAACCTAGGGATATTGTTCTTCATAGGAGGAATGACCAATTAACAAACATTGCTGCAACTCATCGATGCTACGATGCCCTGCAATATCCACTCCTTTTTTGGGATGGTGCTGATGGATATTATTTCAATGTTACCATGATAAATCCAGTTAGTGGCGAAGAAACGGATAAGAAATGCAGCGCAATGAATTATTACTCATACCGAATTATGCTTTGAGAGAACGAAAATAATCACATTCTGAAATGCTGCCAATTGTTCCACCAATACATTGTAGACATGTATGCAAAAATTGAAACTGAACGTCTGCTATTCCTCCGTTTAAATCAGTCCAAACTTCGTTCTGAAGAATATGTTCATTTGCGAGATGCAGTTGTAAATGATGGTAATACAACTAATGTTGGAAGACTAACAATTTTACCATCTTCATAATTAGGCAGTCCACGTCATATGCATGAGTACACTCAAGATGCATTTGCATATGTTCGTCTCTATGGGCGTCCTGCCCTCTTCATTACTTTTACATGCAACCCAGCTTGGAATGATATAAAACAACTTTTACTTCCTGGCCAATCATCAGTAGATAGACATGATATTACAGCGCGTGTATTCAGACAAAAGCTTAAATCGCTAATAAATTTCATTGTAAAACATAAAGTATTTGGTTCTGTGTGCTGCTGGATGTATTCAGTGGAATGGCAAAAGAGAGGATTGCCACACTCCCATATCCTAATCTGGCTCTACAACAGAATCAGTCCAAACGAAATCGACAATGTAATATCTGCTGAATTACCTGATGCTGACATTGACAAGGATTTGCATGAAATTGTAATTAAACATATGATACACGGACCTTGCGGTATAATTAATCCAAATTCACCATGCATGCTTGATGGAAAATGCTCAAAGCGATATCCTCAGGCATTACTACCCAACACAGTTACCGGAAATGATGGATACCCTTTATACAAAAGAAGGTCGGTAGAAGATGGCGGTAAATTAGCAACTTTACAAATGTGAAATGGCAATATAGAAGTTGATAACCGATGGGTTGTCCCATATTCACCTTTGCTATCAAAAACCTACAAATCACACATCAGTGTGGAATACTGTAACTCTGTTAAGTCCATCAAATACATTTGTAAGTATGTGAATAAAGGCAGCGATATGGCAGTTTTTGCCGTGCAAACACGTAGAAATGATCTGAATGAAAGCCTACATATTGATGAAATCACACAGTATCAAGCTGGAAGATACATAAGCAGCAATGAAGCGGTATGGCGAATTCTTTCTTTTCCCATACATGAACGAAGTCCGGCTATTGTGCACTTAGCGGTACATCTAGAAAATGGACAACGTGTTTACTTTACAGCTTCGAATGTGGAACAAATAGCTTTGAATCCACCGGCTACAACATTAACGGCTTTCTTCATGTTATGTCAAACTGACACATTTGCAAAAACACTCCTCTATTCGGAAGTGCCTCAGTATTACACATGGAATAGGAGTAGACATTCATTTGAACGACGCA
>OY744549.1:906826-944326 GCA_963556195.1 Sepiola atlantica
AAGATCCGTGGATTTCTTGTTTCATATATATATATATATATATATATATATATATATATATATATATCCTGGATATTGAGCTGTATACTCTTCACAATAGGTTTTACCTTTCCTAAAATTTCGCTTTTAGTACACCACTTTATATATATATATATATATATATATATATATATATATATATAGATGAGAGAAAGATTCAAAATATTTTTCAAATCAAGTTATAAATAAATATATATATATATGTGTGTGTGTGTGTGTGTACTATATAATATCATATATAATATATATACTACATGATATATATTATATGCATATATAATATGTAGGGTACATATTATATATATTAAGACAAATGTTATTAGATAACCCGGGTTTTTTTTCTTTCTTTTTTTAATTGAACCAAAAACTTGTTATTCAATAACATTTACCTTAATGAAACAATTCTACCTAAACACATACATATTATAAACATAATAATATATATATATATATATATATATATATATATATATATATATATATATAGGACACTCACACTCCCTCACTCGCTAGTAAGATGTTTGCACGTATCAACTGCTACAAAGACCAAGAATGATTCTTTAGAGAAAGAATTTGTGGATTTGCTAAGAAAAAAAAAAATGGGAAAAATTATTTCTTTTTTGTGTGTGTGTATTAATTTATTTGTATTACTGTTGAGGTATTGTTGGGGCGAATTAAAGGCTTCGTTAATTTTTTTTACTGGTTCCAAAGGAAGAAAAAAAAAATATTTGCAGAATCGGATATGCGGTAATTTCTTCTTCTTGTAACTGTATTTTTGAATCATTCTGGGGAAGAAAAAAAACGGAGTTCTTATTGCTGGAATCAGGACATTGGGGGGGGGGGGGGGATAAATAAATATATATATGTGAGAGTCGATCTGTTTCTACCCCAGATCCGACATGACCAGGTATGGTACACCCAATAGACACGTTAGTGTATAGTTTTAAATAAAGTACGGCACTTGTGCAGTTTAGTAAACAGCGGCAGATAATCCACAGGAAGTAACGACCAATAAATTAAAACATTTTAATAAATTTATTTATTTAATAAAATGTACTTTCTGAAAGGAAAACGTTGTAATAAAATAAAGTTCGGCATTTGTGCAGTTTAGTAAACAGCGGCAGATAATCCACAGGAAGTAACGACCAATAAATTAAAACATTTTTATAAATTTATTTATTTAATAAAATGTATTTTCTGAAAGGAAAACATTGTAATAAAATAAAGTTCGGCACTTGTGCAGTTTAGTAAACAGCGGCAGATAATCCACAGGAAGTAACGACCAATAAATTAAAACATTTTAATAAATTCATTTATTTAATAAAATGTACTTTCTGAAAGAGAAAACATTGTAATAAAATAAAGTTCGGCACTTGTGCAGTTTAGTAAACAGCGGCAGATAATCCACAGGAAGTAACGACCAATAAATTAAAACATTTTTATAAATTTATTTATTTAATAAAATGTACTTTCTGAAAGGAAAACATTGTAATAAAATAAAGTTCGGCACTTGTGCAGTTTAGTAAACAGCGGCAGATAATCCACAGGAAGTAACGACCAATAAATTAAAACATTTTTATAAATTTATTTATTTAATAAAATGTACTTTCTGAAAGGAAAACATTGTAATAAAATAAAGTTCGGCACTTGTGCAGTTTAGTAAACAGCGGCAGATAATCCACAGGAAGTAACGACCAATAAATTAAAACATTTTAATAAATTTATTTATTTAATAAAATGTACTTTCTGAAAGGAAAACATTGTAATAAAATAAAGTTCGGCACTTGTGCAGTTTAGTCAACAGCGGCAGATAATCCACAGGAAGTAACGACCAATAAATTAAAACATTTTAATAAATTTATTTATTTAATAAAATGTACTTTCTGAAAGGAAAACATTGTAATAAAATAAAGTTCGGCACTTGTGCAGTTTAGTCAACAGCGGCAGATAATCCACAGGAAGTAACGACCAATAAATTAAAACATTTTAATAAATTTATTTATTTAATAAAATGTACTTTCTGAAAGGAAAACATTGTAATAAAATAAAGTTCGGCACTTGTGCAGTTTAGTCAACAGCGGCAGATAATCCACAGGAAGTAACGACCAATAAATTAAAACATTTTAATAAATTTATTTATTTAATAAAATGTACTTTCTGAAAGGAAAACATTGTAATAAAATAAAGTTCGGCACTTGTGCAGTTTAGTCAACAGCGGCAGATAATCCACAGGAAGTAACGACCAATAAATTAAAACATTTTAATAAATTTATTTATTTAATAAAATGTACTTTCTGAAAGGAAAACATTGTAATAAAATAAAGTTCGGCACTTGTGCAGTTTAGTCAACAGCGGCAGATAATCCACAGGAAGTAACGACCAATAAATTAAAACATTTTAATAAATTTATTTATTTAATAAAATGTACTTTCTGAAAGGAAAACATTGTAATAAAATAAAGTTCGGCACTTGTGCAGTTTAGTCAACAGCGGCAGATAATCCACAGGAAGTAACGACCAATAAATTAAAACATTTTAATAAATTTATTTATTTAATAAAATGTACTTTCTGAAAGGAAAACATTGTAATAAAATAAAGTTCGGCACTTGTGCAGTTTAGTCAACAGCGGCAGATAATCCACAGGAAGTAACGACCAATAAATTAAAACATTTTAATAAATTTATTTATTTAATAAAATGTACTTTCTGAAAGGAAAACATTGTAATAAAATAAAGTTCGGCACTTGTGCAGTTTAGTCAACAGCGGCAGATAATCCACAGGAAGTAACGACCAATAAATTAAAACATTTTAATAAATTTATTTATTTAATAAAATGTACTCTCTGAAAGGAAAACATTGGGTGCTTCTGTAGTTTCACAATGACATGTTAGGCCTTTCTTAAAAAAACAAAATAGCTAAAGAAATGTATAAACTTTTTTATGTAATTACGTGGTAGCTGAAAAAGAAGATTGTACACCAAAAATTACGCAAATTCATTCAGTATTTATGAAATAAAAAATTTTTAAAACGATTTTATCGATATGTCGCCATTTTTCTTATATTTTGACTTTTCCGAAAGTTATCTCCCTTGCCTACTTATTAAGCTGAGATTTCTAACGATACGTAAGATCATGTTTTTCTTCTTTTTCTTATAATTTAATAAATATTGGATGAATTTACGTAATTTTTTATGTACAATCTTATTTTCAGCTAACAAGTAAGTACATAATAAAGTTTATACATTTCTTTAAATATTTTAATTTCATTGTGAAATTGCAGAAGCGCCAAACATTGTAAAGTTTGTTTTCAATAAAGTAACATTTTTGCCAAAACATTGTAATAAAATGAAGTTTATTTTCAATAAAGTAACATTTTTGCCAAAACATTGTAATAAAATGAAGTTTATTTTCAATAAAGTAACATTTTTGCCAAAACATTGTAATAAAATGAAGTTTATTTTCAATAAAGTAACATTTTGGCCAAAACATTGTAATAAAATAAAGTTTATTTTCAATAAAGTAACATTTTGGTCAAAACATTGTAATAAAATATTTTGGCCAAAACATTGTAATAAAATAAAGTTTATTTTCAATAAAGTAACATTTTGGCCAAAACATTGTAATAAAATAAAGTTTATTTTCAATAAAGTAACATTTTGGCCAAAACATTGTAATAAAATAAAGTTTATTTTCAATAAAGTAACATTTTGGCCAAAACATTGTAATAAAATAAAGTTTATTTTCAATAAAGTAACATTTTTGGCCAAAACATTGCAATAAAATATAGTTTTATTTCAATGTTTTGGCAAAAATGTTACTTTTTAAAAATAAACTTTATTTTATTACAATGTTTTTCTTTCAGAAACCATATTTTATTAAATAAGTAAATTTATTAAAATGTTTTAATCTATTGGCCGTTACTTCCTGTGGATTATCTGTCGCTGTTTACTAAACTGCACAAGTGGTTAAAATAATTTATATTAGCTTTTGTAGGAACTACGATCGAGCACTTAATTGGTTTTTTTTTTTCAACTATATATATATATATATATATATATATATTAGGAATAAAGCCCATTGAAAGCGACTTTCGTCAGTTTTAAAGCATTTGTTTTATCTATTAGTTTAATTAAATTGATTGATAAAATTTATATAAATCTGACATTTCTATACAAATTATTTAATTTCATTGTAAATCTGAGAACTTTTTAAATATAAAAACAAGAAGTCGGGTTCAATGGCCTTCATGCCCATTAACCATATATTTATTTACTCCTCTGCAGGAGTTAGGCACAAGGCCAGTTTTATCTTACTCCCACAAGTAAGATGTGACCACAGCTTGGGTCGAGTAAGTGGGGTTTGAAAAGCCAGCGCCCGAGAAAGTGAGCACTCTGGCCATTAAAAATTGCCTGGGCAGCCCCGTCGGCATTCCCCGGTAGGGGCGCCTCAGGCAGTAAGCAATAAACTTACTCCTCCCCAAAGAGGGGAGGCGAAGCCTGGGAGGGTGGACCTCCTAGAACTGCACAGGACAAACCCACAGACAGGTGGAATCAAGCCCCGAAGGACAAGACGACACCCGTCTATAGGGTGCAGTATCCATCGGAACAGATACTACACTTACTTCCTAGCGTGTGCCAGTAATTATGTGTGCATGCATGTTCACTATTTACTTTAACAGTGCTCAATACGTGAGTAGAGCTTAGTAGTAACGTATGAAAATATATTTATGGTGTTTTTTACTTATATATATATATATATATATATATATATATATATATATATATATATATATATATATTGTACATGTATTGTATTAGTTTCTGTTGAAACTCAAGTGTTTATAAAAAGTGCTCAATAACAAGTAGAGCTGTTTATAAGTATAAATTTTTATTTATACAAACATTATTGGTTACATATGTGCATACATGTTCGGTTGCACTTTTCCCAGAAAGTCAACCTCATCAGACCAAGAGTTTCAGAGAAATCTGAAATTCTTGGTCTGATGAGGTTGACTTTCTGGGAAAAGTGCAACCGAAACATGTATGCACATATGTAACCAATAATGTTTGTATAAATAAAAATTTATACTTATATATATATATATATATATATATATATATATGAGAGAGAGAGAGAGAGAGAGAGAGAGAAAACATAGTCGTATAAAACTTATGGCAAGTAAGCTACCCAGAAACGTTTGTGTTATATTCCTGAGGCAACACAAACGCTTCTGGGTAGCTTACTTGCTATAAGTGTATTTTTAAACTATATATATATATATATATATATGCGTGTGTGTGTGTGTTTACATTTATGGGGGGTGCTTGTAATGAATTGGGCACCCATGGATGTTAGTACTTTGATGACGAATCTCGAGTCAGTCCCAGAAATAACCGAAGCAGCTTACGGTTTGAAAACTACCTTCTTTTTTTTTTTTTAAGAAGTTTTTTTTTTTTTTTTTTTTTTTTAAGGAGCTAAAAAAAAACTTTAAAACTCAAACCTAACTCTTCACATGCTTAGTGTCGTCTGCCTTTTTACATTTTTTTTTTCACGGCTTCCAAATCGTACACTGCTTCGGTCATTTCCGGAACTGAGTCGGGATTCTCCGTTAAAATACTGAAATACTCTGGGTGCCCGTTCCTTACAAGTACCCATTATGGGTATAATCAAATGTTTAATGTTTATATTATTTTATTAAATTCCTCATTTAACACGTGTATATTTAAAAAAGAAAAAAAAAAAGTTGTTTTTGTTATTATTGTAGATGTAGATTTTGTTTGGTGGTGGGGGGGGGGTTAACAAATTGTAATTCTATTTATAAATATTTAGTTTTTCTTTTCTGGTAGAATTAATAACAATAACAAAATGGCTGACACGGTGTTTACTTCGTGAGTCTTCGAAATGTGAAAACTTATGTTTTTAAGCCTTTAAACTGCCGATTAGAACGCACTTTGTGGGTTGTTTTTATATCAACCAGAACATTTATATTATAACGCGCTCCGATCGTATCAATGATAACCACAACAAAAACTGTTACCAAAGGCATAAAAGTTTCTTTTCTATTTATCTGCATATTTTGATGTTTTAAAGTTTGTTTTTTTTTGTTTTGTTTTTTTTCAATATAAGATTTCGGGCAGATGCGAAGAACAGGGAGGACCGCTGGCCTCCGGTGAAAAAAGCTTGAAGAAAGTGTGTACGGATGCCTGAAAGTGATACAATTTTTTTAATTCATATTAATTTCAGACTTTCCTTTTTGTCATATTAATTTCAGATTTTCCTTTTTATCATATTAATTTCAGACTTTCCTTTTTGTCATATTAATTTCAGACTTTTCTTTCATCATAATCTAATAATTATAATTAACATAATACAGACTATTTGAAAAATAATTTATTTGTTTTTATTTGATTGTTTTCAAAACATTTTTTTTGTAATAATAGTGAAAACCTTTTTTTCTTGGAAATGGAGTAACTTCCGGAATCAAACTTTTTTCTTAGAAATGGAAATGCCCTAACACTAAACCCTAAACCCTAATCCTCCCCAAAAACATTATTTTCACTAAATATTTTAAAAAAATTTTAAAAAAACACATTCCGGTGCTCAGAAACATTATTTCTTGAAAAAAAAAAGATTATTCTATTTTGATGAAAATGAAAATTTTTAAAAAGTTTCGAAAACAATCAAATAAATTATTTTTCAAATAGTCTGTATCATGTTAATTATTAGAATATGATGAAAGAAAAGTCTAAAATTAATATGAATTTAAAAAATTGTTGTATCACTTTCAGGCATCCGTACACACTTTCTTCAAGCTTTTTTCACCGGAGGCCAGCGGTCCTCCCTGTTCTTCGCATCTGCCAGATTTCGTTTGAATCGAATATCGTTAGAGTCATAATTCCAAATGGTTGCCACCGGCTATCCGGTAATCACTGAAGTTTGATGGGGTTTTTTTTTGTCTTTTTGGGAGAGTATATATATATATATATATATATATATATATATATAATGTGTGTGTTTTTCGTTCAAGTTTTAAAGTATTGCATGGAAAGTTAATATATATATATATATATATATATACACTCACACAACAAATAACTGTTTCAAATTCAATAAATTTACTTTTCTACCACAAAACAAAAAATATGATTATTTTTTTGTTTTCGTCTTTTTTGCTTTTGGGTGGTTTCCGGAAAGGCAGCTATTTTTAAATCACAAAAAAATATGCAGGTAGGGAGAAAAGTACCTTTTATTGCCTTTGGTAACAATTATTTGTTGTTTTTTTGCCCCTTTTGCCCCAAAGTGAGGTGAAAAACACAAAAAGCCATATATATTTTTGGTGGATCTCCAAAAATTTCATCAAGCCTTATGTGAATGAATGCCAGCATCAAATGACTGACATCAATTATGAACAGTCTGGCGTCAAATTTTCAAGTCCACTTTTTGCAATTCCTTGTGAGTGTGGAACTTTCCGGTGCTGAACTCCAATCATTAGAGTTCTATATCGAGTACTTCTTTTTATTTGAAAAGCACTCATGCCTGTTGGTCCACACATTATGACAGGAAAACTATTAAACGGATCCGTCATAAGGGTTATTTTGTCAGACAATGTGTCAATCAAAAATCATTCGCCTGTTCCACCAGAAACCAATTTGAGAAGCTGTGAGCATTCATCTCATCTGCATCTGGGTAGAGGCTTGTCTTTATTGCAATGAACATCTTCTTTTCTGATAATTGAAATCATAAGTTCGTTTTTGATCTTCATTGCCCAATTAAATCTAATTTTACCAAGCAGTGTAAGGTGGCGGCAGGAACAAATGGGTACTCGTACGATGTTAAGCTGTCAGAGAATTTTGTATGTTATTGTTAAAAAAATTCTTATAGGTCAGTTAGATTTTAACGCTCGACCTCCTGGTCGTCGTCCTTTATCTGTAACCGTTATGCTAACGCAAAATCTATAGGAAAATAGGTCACTTTAACGTTTTTGTTTTTGGCAAACCGCACATGTGCACAATGTACAGATGACTGGAAAACAAAGAGAATTAAAATCACAAAAAAATAGGACGTGAAGCTTTAGCGATTCGGCAGAAATCAGACTTTGCCTACCCCCCCAAAAAAAACCCACCTTTTATTAATTCAAAGAAAATGTGGAAGCCCCCTTCTTTTGATTTACAACTGGCCTCCTACCACTTGCTTCTTTGTGCGGGGCGCGGGGGAACGAAATTCAGAGGCTTGTCTTTATTGCAATGAACATCTTCTTTTCTGATAATTGAAATCATAAGTTCGTTTTTGATCTTCATTGAGGTGGAGGCTGTGAACTCGCGGCAGCTACACGTTGCAAGTGTGCCTGGAAAATGTTTAGAGAGCTGCTACCAATCCTGACAAACAAACACCTGCCAACGAGAGGGCGTGTATACTCCTCATGTGTCAGAAGTGTGCTGTTGTATGGCTCAGAAACTTGGGCTGTCTCTGCTGGCATACTAAGGAAGCTGCACCGTAATGACAGGGCAATGGTCAGATGGATCTGTTTGGTGAGGCCTGAACAGTACGTTTCTTTTGAATCCCTGCTCTCACAGGTCGGCTTTGCGGACATCATGCGGAAGAACAGACTGCGTTGGTTGGGTCACATTGAGCGTAGCGATGGCTGGATTGTTAAAGTCCGACAGTTGAATGTGCCAGCAGAGAACATCACCACTTGCAGACCCAAGTTGACTTGGGAGGACGTAGTCAAACGTGATAGGAAGGCCATGGGTATGGATTCCATCAAGCCTTGCCAAAGACAGGAGTGGAGAGGAAGACTTAGATTTCGAGACTAGGCAATCAGGCCCCACCCTCATCAGAGGATTAATTGTGGCCTGATTCAACAAATAAACCGGTTGATGATGATGATATATATATATATATATATATATATATATATATATATATATACTAGCTGGCTTTTTAATTACATAATACCTCAAGTTCCTTTTCAGTTATTTTTCATTATATTTTATAGTAATTTGAAATTGCTGAGTCATATTGTAATTTAATTACGTAATAATTTGAAATAACATAATTTTATTTAATGTTTCTTAGCGTCAATTCTATTTACATGGAGGAGGTAAGAAACTACGCCAAGGTCCGCCACTCTGTACGTACACAAATACATGTACATTTTATAATATCTTATATAAGAAAAGTATTCAGTGTTGTCCTGCAAATAATACCTCAAGTTCATAAGCTAAGGATAGCTAAGGAAGAACGATAACTCGCGTTTAAAAACACAATTAAGTCTTTAAAACAACGTTAGAGAATATACATAACATATAAAAATGTATTCTTATGTAAAATTCACAGAGTAAGATGATGAGAGTATTCCCGAATCTATAAACCCACCCCTTATTCAACAAATAAACCGGTGGTTGTTGTTGTTAATGATGATGATGACGATGATGATGATGACGATGATGATGATTGAGTTGAGCTTACCTTTCAGCCACTGATTCATCAGTCACAATTCTTTTCCATTTGATTTTCAATAAAACCATCAGCAGTTTCATCTGCATCATGTGATTCATCAATTACTTTTTCTTGACTTTCTTTTTCTCCTTTCAATTTTCCCATTGTTTTGCCAATTCCATAGAATCGGCAATTCTTTTTTAATATTTTCATATCGAGTCAGTGCTGCTGGCAATTCTGAATACCAATTTTGAAATGCTTCTTCATAAGAACTAAAACCACTCAGTAAATCAATTTTCTCATTTCTCCAAGGCTTAAAAAGCATAAGAATATTGTGATCATAACGCTCTTTGTTCAGAGGAACACTTGGAGTCTTGACAAGTCTTTTCTTTTTTGAAATAGCCTTTTTTGTTTGTCAGGACTATTATTATAGCTTCTTCTTTCTATCACACTAATATGACAACTTTTGGTCATTAGTAGCAACGTCATGTAATGAAGTTTCTTCTAAGAACAATGGTCCATAAGAATAATCATTTTCTACCATATTTTCATGAAATATGTTTGTGGAATCTTTTAGCATTTCTTGCAATTCTTGTTTTGATCTGATCATATGGCTTCTTTTGCTAGGAATCCAAATAACTTGATCAGATAAGTCAAATAAATGGTGTCCTAACAACTTATCATATGCTCCAATATCTCTTTTTCTAATGAGCTGAGCACCAGCTGACTTGTATTTTCCATATTTTGATCTTGTTTCATCCAAATTTTCTTCAGCTTCATTTTTCTCAGCTTTTGCTTGATAACTTGTGACACATATTGGACATCTCGCCAAACTAAAAGAAGCAAGGATTGTAATCATTGATATATATTTCGGTCGATTTTCTTTTGCAGTTGGTAAAGTTTTTTGACGCCTTTACAATTTTTTTCTTGACTTTACATCGTCAACCACAAGTAAAAAAAATTAAATACTCCATCAGATCTTGAAAATCCAAATCTGCACTTTTTGCAACATTTTTCCATTTGCCAAAAACATTCCAACAAGTTTTGCCGCAAGAATGCATTTGAAATCTAGAATCAAATTGTGCAATTGCTGAATTTTTCTGGTGGTTCTTTGTCATAATTCCATAATTCCTTTTTGATAATACTCAATTCTCCAGAAAAAAATGTGAAACTTTACCAAAAATTGGATTATTGTTTGCTAAAATCACTTCATTCAGTAAATAATTCAGCCTATAGTTAAAAAAATTCACTAACAGTAACAACATCATTTACAAATCCAAATAACTTGATCAGATGAGTCAAATAAATGGTGTCCCTAACAACTTATCAGCACACTCATATGCTCCAATATCTCTTTTTCCAATGAGCTGAAGACCAGCTGACTTTTAGTTTTATCTTCCATATTAGCGGCAGCTACACGTTGCAAGTGTGCCTGGAAAAAATTTAGAGAGTTGCTACCAATCCTGACAAACAAACACCTGCCAACAACTACGAGAGGGCGTGTATACTCCTCATGTGTCAGAAGTGTGCTGTTGTATGGCTCAGAAACTTGGGCTGTCTCTGCTGGCATACTAAAGAAGCTGCACCGTAATGACAGGGCAATGGTCAGATGGATCTGTTTGGTGAGGCCTGAACAGTACGTTTCTTTTGAATCCCTGCTCTCACAGGTCGACTTGAAAAGCCTTACGGACATCATGCGGAAGAACAGACTGTGTTGGTTGGGTCACATTGAGTGTAGCGATGGCTGGATTGCTAAAGTCCGAAAGTTGAATGTGCCAGCAGAGAACATCACCACTGGCAGACCCAAGTTGACTTGGGAGGACGTAGTCAAACGTGATAGGAAGGCCATGGGTATGGATTCCATCAAGCCTTGCCAAAGACAGGAGTGGAGAGGAAGACTTAGATTTCGAGACTAGACAATCAGGCCCCACCCTCATCAGAGGATTAATTGTGGCCTGATTCAACAAATAAACCGGTTGATGATGATGATGATGATTTTGATCTAGTTTCATCCAAATTTTCCCAAACACCTTCAGCTTCATTTTTTTCAGCAAAATCAAAATCAGCAAACGATTGTAATCACATTTTGCAGTCGATTTACTTTGCAGTTGGTAAAGTTTTTTCACACATTTACCATTTTTTCTTGATTTTACACTATCGGCCACAGTAAAAAAAAAAAAATTGAATACTCCATCTTGGAAATCCAAATCTGCATTTTTTGCAACATTTTTTGCCAAAAACATTCCAACAAGTTTTGCTGCAAGAATGCATTTGATATCTAGACACGAAATTGTGCAACTGTGATGCAGAACAAGGTATTCTGCATGTGATATGTTGCTCAATGAATTGCTGGATTTTTTTTTCTGGAGGGTCTTTGTCATAAATGGTTGATACTCAATTCTCCAGAAAAAATGTGAAACTTTACCAAAAATTGGATTATTGTTTGCTAAAATCAATTCATTCATGAAATAATTCAGCCTATAGTTAAACAAAATTCACTAACCCAACATCATTTACGCAAAGTCTGCTAGTGTTTTGAGATTTCCAATGTCACTATTCAATTTTTCCAAATATTCTTTTAAATCAGGCCAGAAATATTCAGATAAGGTTATGAACAGAGTCTCAGTGGCAATTTTTTCATCCATAGCATGAGGATCAGATGCTTTTCTATTCCAAAATTGTTTTGACATTTGCCACCATCATTGAATGGTTGCCTTCCAGAGCTGTGTCATTATTTTGTAATCTTTGGTTAAATTCTGCCAAAAGTCATTTTTCCCGTTTTCATTGATTGTGGTAAAAATTCCAGCATCAAAAACCTCTTTTGTTTGTTTTGCCAACAAAAAAAAGATATTGGATGCTTCTTCTAAATCTAGGGTCAGAACGCCTAAGTCTGTTGCTTATAAACATATGAGACCTGACATTTCCATAATTGCTATCTTGAAACGTTCCATTTTTCCCGGCAGGAAACAAAATGGGAAAATTTTGGATTGTTTTCTCCTTCGGATTTATTCATTTTAAAATTTTTCAATGTCTTTTTCATTTGGTAAAGATGGGTACATTTTTTGAACAGTGTGATCCTCATAGAATGTTTCAGCATCTTTCTTGGTAAAGATCGGTACATTTTTTGAACAGTGTGATCCTCATAGAATGTTTCAGCATCTTTCTTGGTAAAGATGGGTACATTTTTTGAACAGTGTGATCCTCATAGAATGTTTCAGCATCTTTCTTCATCACATGTGTCAGACTCTTTTGATCAGTACACAAGAAAATTTCATCAGTTTCATCAATTTCAATGTTTTTTGTAAATTTCATTGAGATCATCAGTTTCATCAATTTCAATGTTTTTTGTAAATTTCATTGTTCTCTTTAAGCCAATAAAGTGCATTCAAAACATTTTGCATATTGATTTCCAAATTATTTTGTTTTTAGTTGGCAATGAGTCAAAAACAATTTCCAAAGAATTGTGTTCTTTTGATGGCAATGAATGATGGTGTTCTCCATAGGAAGTGGCAAATGACGTGGCAATGATGACATTTGAATTTTTGCTCTTTGTATCAATATTTGTTCATAAATATTCAATTTTTCTAATTCTTTCGGAATCTTTTCAACTTCAAGACCATTGATTGAAGCCAGTAAAGGAATTTTTCTCCTATTTTCAAATAAGATTGATACACATAGTAGATGGCAAAGTACGATTTTCTTGAATGATTTCAGGAACTTTTTCATCCCATTCAGTTAATTGTTTTTCAAATCACAAGAATTGGTTGTCATTTTTTTGCATTTTTTTGTTATAATTTTTAATATGAGGACAAAATTTGTTGACAATGTTTGGTTCAGAATTGTTAACTTCATTTTCTCTCTCAAGCAAATTTCCAATAATTTCAGAACTGGTTTGATTAATTGTGTCTTTTTCCACTAATTTTTTGAACATGGGCCAGTTTCCTTTCAAAATTGCAATATTATACAAATGCAACCATGATTCACCAATGTGTGTGTGTTGGGGGGGGGCTGATTTATTCAATCTATTTTTCTAATAACATTTTTTTTTAGTTTGAATTGAATTTTTTTTAGTATATTTTTTTTAATTTCTTTCCTTTTTTATTATTTTATTTGTTATAATTTGTTTTATAAATTGTTCTTGTTTTAATCAATTCATCATATATTCTATTTTTTTTAGTATATTTTTTTTAATTTCTTTCCTTTTTTATTATTTTATTTGTTATAATTTGTTTTATAAATTATTCTTGTTTTAATAAATTCATCATATATTCTATTTTTTTTAGTATATTTTTTTTAATTTCTTTCCTTTTTTATTATTTTATTTGTTATAATTTGTTTTATAAATTGTGGTTGTTTTAATATATTCATCATATATTCTATTTTTTTAGTATATTTTTTTGTCGTTTAATATTCGACTTTGAATTTTCAATTTTTTTCTTTTTTTGATTTTCAATTTTTTTCTTGTCGTTTAGGGTTATTTCTTTTATTATTCTCGATTTTTTTTCTTTCCTCTATAATTTTTTTGATATAGCTTTTGATTTTGTTCATATTTATTTACAAATTCACTATTATTATTTTTTTCCCTATATTTGGCTTGGGCTTCAGCGTGTTTCTTTTTCTTCATCCGATTCACGGCTTTTCATATTAATTTTTCTAATTTTCTTATTATTATTCGAGAGGGGATTCCCGTGTCAGTAGGAGAGGGGCTATTCTCTTGCCGTCTGGTCCACAGCTGTAATCTGGTCTCTTCCTGTGATGTTGTTAAGGGTTCGACATGGCTGAGGAAGCTTCTCCTTGACATTGGACCGTTGGTTCATGTCCATGAAGGAGATGGTGTTCATTATGAATAGCCTTTGTGATCTCTGCTCGGCTGGCAATTTGAGTTCATTGGACGTATGTTAAATTTGGTCGGGTGAAAGATCTCATTTTGCAAGTCTGCCATTCAACCTAAAAACACAAATAAACATCTGTCACTTGTTTATAAACTGGACTCCTGTTTATTAAAGCTGTGTTCTCTGCAAACTATGCACTTTGCTAATATTTCAAGGACTGAGTCGCATACTTTGTCGCATAACTCCAACGACACTTGAGCAATAGCAGCTCAGATTTGTTCCTTAAGTTCAACGATGCTATACAAATATGACGTATGAAATAGAAGAAATACCAATTAGTTTGTTTTGTTTGGATTACCGAGACTCCTGTTCTCATCGTGGATGTTATTCTCACCACGTTTCCGCCGATGTAACCTCCGACCATCTTCAGGAAGGTAATCTGTACGGAATTTAGAACGGAACTCTTTATTTAATTCTCTGCGGCGCAAGGACCCATGGCACAACGGCTAAAAGTGCTAAGTAATAATCAGTTCTTAGTGATAGTCTTCTGGAGGTTAAAGGTTCAATCCTCCATATGGGCGATGCTAAGAACACAATTATAAACATCGTGTGGTCCTCCTCTCTGCATTCGCAGATGGTTGTGTTGGTTTTGTAGCCCCATCTACTAGAGTAGGCGGTTTTGAAATTTTCGTTTCATTATCGGTTTCGGTTTTTTTCCCTTAAAACCTCGGTTTACGGTTCGGTTTTTCGGTTTTTTTGAAAAAAAATTTTTTACTATGGAAGCTATTCATTTGAGAAGGGGTTAGTTTATTGCTAATCGCCTGAGGCGTCGTACTGGGGAATGCCGACGGGGCTGCCCAGGCAATTTTTAAATGACCAGAGCGCTCAAATTCTCGAGCGCTGGTTTTTCAAATACCACTTTCCCGACCTTGTGTCACATCTTACCTTGTGGGAGGAAGATAAATAGAACCTGCCCTTACCCAGGTTGGAGGGGCCTTTTTAGAGAAAGATAATTCTAAATATGTAGCTAATAGCAGAATACATACTCCTCCACCCCTCTTTGCATATATATGCACAAACACAAATATATATACATATACACACACACACAAATATATATACATATATACACACACACATATATATATGCACACACATATATATATATACACACTAGAGTTGGGCGGTTTTGAAATTTTCGTTTCGGTTTCGGTTTTTTCCCCTTAAAACCTCGGTTTCGGTTTTTTCCCCTTAAAACCTCGGTTTACGGTTCGGTTTTTCGGTTTTTTTGAAAAAAAAATTTTTACTATGGAAGCTATTCATTCTCTTGTGTGATGATTAGTTATTATTCAACGTTTAGTTGAATTATGCCACTGTTTCGATAATTTTGTGACTGAATCATTCTCCATGATATGAATCATATAAGTTTTAAGGTGTTGACTGTTGTAATCAAAGTTCTGATACCTTTTCAACAGTTAACTCGTTAAAACAGTGACCAAAGATTCATGAAAGATTTCTGAAGAATAAAACTGAGTTTGAATATACATTCTATCTAGTTCTTTAACCCATCAGAAGCTAAAATATAACTCAGAAATGCAAGAAATTAAAAAACGAAAATTTATTTAAACAAACAAAATAATTTTACAAATAAAATTAAGCAAAAATGATGATGAAAATGAAGTTGCATTGGCAACTACTTTTTTTCTTTTTAAATGTTTATACTCGCTCGCTACTTTTCGTTTATTTACTTTTACAACAAGTATTTTTTTTAAATTTCATTTTAATAACTTATTTTTTTAGATAACTCTGAAACAAACATAAATAATTATTTTACAATTTTGAGTTGAATCAAATAGATTTTCGACATCATACGGAACGCGTTTGATTTTTTCTTTTTCATTTGAAAATAGTTTATGCTAAAATTACGATGTCATGTTATCTGTCGTATTTCTCTTTTTTTCATTTGAAAATTCAAAATATTAATGATAAACAAACTGTAAACAAAGATTTCTTCCTACAAGTCAATTAAATGTTTTTATCATATATTTATTCAATCTGTCCTCTTACTAATATAACATTTTTTGGTAATATTCAATTTTATTCAAATCGTAAAATCTTTTCAACCGTGTTTCCTTGTATATGGTGGCTTACTGTAGTAAAAACACAATACCGAACGGTTACGGTTTTAAAAAAAAAACGATTCGGTATTCGGTATGGAGACGAAACCGAAAAAACGCGGTTTTTCGGTAAAACCGCCCATCTCTACCATCTACTCATAGTAACTTTTGATCGTTCCGAGGAAAAAATCTCATTTTGCAAGAACACAAATAAACATCTTTGTTATATGGGCTCATGGTTTGACTTCGGATTCTTTGTTGCAGCACCATGAGACCATCTTTTGTAAACCTCATAAATTTAGGTTTAATCAATAATATTTGTAAAGAAAAATGGATAAAATATCAGCAGATACTTTTAACAAATTTATTACAACTGACACAAAATAAATTAATGAGTTAATTGCCGCTGTAACGCGAGATGAAATATACACAGTTTCCAAGACGTCGGTCTGTTTATCTTTTCTTCATCAACAAGGGCGATAACTCTTAACCTTACCGAATGATGCAAAGGAAGTTAAGTCGTTTCGTTAGTTATCTCTAACACCATCCTACCAGGCATTACCTCCTCATTTTTTTGTTCACACCATAAACTATTAATTGTACTATCTTTTAATGCGCAATTCAGGGGGAGGGGGGCAGTGTAGTATCTCTTCTGTTATCATGAGGCCATCCTACCAGGCATTACCTCCTCATTTTTTTGTAGGGACGGAGATGGTAGTGTAGTATATGTTCGTTCGTCATGATACCATCTTCCTAGGCATTACCCCCTTCTTAACAAACCCCGCAATCACACACACAATCAACAGCGTAACAGACTATAAAATCTTAATGCAATTTTACGAGGGATGTAAGAATATTCAAACCGAACAACGACCGCTTTATCATAAACTTCAATAAAACATACGCAGTTTACGTCAGACCAGAATTCGCAACTACCTCAAATTCGTTAAAATCGCAAAAAAAACAAACCCTTAATTAAGGAATTTACTGGCATACTCAATTAGACATCTTCACTTGAGCTAAAGTGAGTTGGGCGGAAAAGTACCTTATAGGTCCGTAACCCTGCTTCCGCCAGCATTTGTTTATGTTTGGATTTGAAAATTATTAAATAAGATTATTATTATTATTATTATTATTATCTTATAGCTACCGATGGAAGTCAAATGATTTGAAAATTATTAAATAAGATTATTATTATTATTATTATCTTATAGCTACCAATGGAAGTCAAATGATTTAAAAATTATTAAATAAGATTATTATTATTGTTATTATTATCTTATAGAAGTCAAATGACGAACTTTCAGCTGAGCATGGGACTGCCAAAGATGAGAGGGTGGGAAAATTACCGTTTTTGAAAAACACAATTAGTCCACATCAGAGCAAAGTTCAGGCGAAAAAGTAAAAACATGCAACCATTTATTTTGTTTTCTTCATTTTCCAGTCATCTGTATGTTGTGCACATGTGCGGTTTGTCAAACTATTATCAACGCCAGTTTGTCTTCATGACTTATTCTGTCGATTTTTTAGCTTTAATGCCACTCTGTCAGCGGGGCCACGAATTCGACGACTGCAACCCCCCTACACACGCACACTGAAAACAGGACCACCAGTAGACCATGGGTGGTAACCCGTGATGTCTTAGGACGGGATCCTAGTGACTGAGAAGTCTGTGGCCTGTTTGCACACATGGGCATGTGACTTGCAACACAACAGCTAGACGGAAGTTCAGAGAGTCCCGATCCGATCAATCGGCTGGTCGCATCATGCCCGAGTGTCTAGAAGTTCACCGACAACCGTATTATTCAATCTGATTCTTCTAAAATCAAAGCCTCATTTTTATTTTTTATTTTCTTCCGAAATCGATACAAAGAAGATTACAACTGCTAAGAATTAATGTTTTCTAGGAAAAAATTTTTCTACGAATATAAAATAATTATCCTACCTATAGAATTATATTTGATAACTTTATCTGGCAGATGGTTGATATGCCGTAAAACAAACCATTAGTTTGATGACCGCCTCAATCTGACCACAGGCTATCATCATTGTCTCCTGACTAACCCTAGCCTTAACCCCTAACCCTAACCATAAACTCTACCCTAAACCCTAACCGTAAACTCTAGCCTTAACCCTAACCCTAATCCTAACTCTAAACCCTAACCCTAGACTTTAGTCTTAACCCTAACCCTAAACTTTAGCCTTAACTCTAACCCTAAACCCTAACCCTAAACTCTAGCCTTAACCCTAACCCTAAACCCTAACCATAAACTCTACCATAAACCCTAACCCTAAACTCTACCCTAAACCCTAACTGTAAACTCTAGCCTTAACCCTAACCCTAATCCTAACTCTAAACCCTAACCCTAGACTTTAGCCTTAACTCTAACCCTAAACCCTAACCCTAAATTCTAACCCTAAACTCTAGCCTTAACTCTAACCCTAAACCCTAACCCTCTGGTGATCCTTATCCTTCATGTTGCAGCTGAATTTCGTTCCCCCGCGCCCCGCACAAAGAAGCAAGTGGTAGGAGGCCAGTTGTAAATCAAAAGAAGGGGGCTTCCACATTTTCTTTGAATTAATAAAAGGTGGGTTTTTTTTGGGGGGGGGGGGGGGGTAGGCAAAGTCTGATTTCTGCCGAATCGCTAAAGCTTCACATCCTATTTTTTTGTGATTTTAATTCTCTTTGCTTTCCAGTCATCTGTACATTGTGCACATGTGCGGTTTGCCAAAAACAAAAACAAAAACGTTAAAGTGACCTATTTTCCTATAGATTTTGCGTTAGCATAACGGTTACAGATAAAGGACGACGACCAGGAGGTCGAGCGTTAAAATCTAACTGACCTATAAGAATTTTTTTAACAATAACATACAAAATTCTCTGACAGCTTAACATCGTACGAGTACCCATTTGTTCCTGCCGCCACCTTACACTGCGTGGTAAAATTAGATTTAATTGGGCAACTCTAAGGCCTTGCCATCAGTTAGAGAATGCGAAAAACCGAGAATGCAAATAACATCACATTAATGCAGGTTAGGGTGTTAGTGCCCCAGCTGTTGATACCTTTATTATTCCTTGTGGGCTCCCTATACCGTGCTAGAAAACTTCTCACACCTGACAGTATCCTATATGTCTACAAAGCCACCCTCCGCCCATGTATGGAGTATTGTTGCCACATCTGGGCTAGTGCACCAACCACTAGTCTCCCCCCTCTTAGACAAGGTCCAAAAAAGAGTTGCCAACTTGATAGGTCCCTCACTATCAACCAAGCTCCAGCCCCTGTCCCATTGACGCAATGTTGCATCCTTGTGCTTGTTTTACAAGTACTTCAATGGATTGTGCTCTGATGAACTTGTTGCTCTGGTGACCCCACGACGTAAATTCACTATTAGACAAGGTCCAAAAAAGAGTCGCCAATCTAATATACTGGCGCTACCAGATCAGGCTGTCTGAAGTTATTGACTTCCTGACTCAAAATGCGCCAAACATTGATGTTTTATGGGTTTTTTTTCTTCTTTGCAAAACTCAATCATGTTCTGCAAAATCCAAAACAAAAAACAACAATTTCCCTCCCTCCCCTCTTCTTCCCTCTCCCCTCCTCACCCCCTTTCACTCAACCAAAAACCATGAACAAATACTTGAACATATAAAGAACTTGAAGTATAAAGACTTTCACCAAAATGACCGCATTAAATAACCCGAAAAGGGTTGATATGCCGTAAAACAAAACTACCAAACAACCAACCAATCTAAAAGGTCCCACACTGTCAACCAAGCTCCAGCCTCTGCCCCATCGCCGCAATGTTGCATCCCTGTGATTGTTTTACAAGTACTTTAATGGAATGTGCTCTGACAAACTAGTGGCACTTATGCCCCAGACAAGCAGCAAAATCCCACCCCTTCACTCAGATGCCGGAAAGCTTTCTACTCTAATAGTTTATTCCCGCGGACTATGAGACTTTGGAATTTACGTCCCTGTTTCCTGCTTCCCCGACTGTACTTACATGCAGAAATTTAAATGCATTGTGAACAGACATCTCAGTTGTGCCCCCTTGTTTGGGGTGTATGTAAGTAAGTAAAAATAGATGTAAGAAGTGCTAATAAACTGAAAATCAAATGGTTCACTACTCAGCGTTGGGATTAATGTTAAAAAAAACGATCTAGTGTCCTTTTCATAGCCACCAAAAACCCAAAGTTGTCGTACAATACGACCGGTTTATTTATCTACCTCCCACAAGGTAAGATATGACACAAGGTCGGGAAAGTGGGATTAGATAAGCCAGCGCTGAGGTGAGCACTCTGGCCATTTTAAAATTGTCTGGGCAGCCCCGTTGGCATTCCCCGGTAGGGGCGCCTCAGACAGTAAGCAATAAACTTACTCCTCCCCAAAGAGGGGAGGCGAAGCCTGTGAGGGTGGACCTCCTAGAACTGCACAGGACCGGCAACCCCCAATAGACCGGCGTACATCCAGACCCAAAGGCCCGGACAATACAGGTTTATTAGGTGGAATATGTATGTGGTCTGGATAGGATATAGGCATTACCAGTTGCTATCATACCTACAAAAAAGTTAGGACGGATAAAGTAGTAGATGGGTGACCATTTGGGAACACCATGTGCTGTATGTGGCCTGGAGAGAATATGGGCATTACCAGGTTCTATCATGCCCACAAAAAAAGTTAGGACGGATAAAGTATCTCCCTGACTCCCCAAGGACGTCTCCGGACGTTATGGGAAAGCAACAACAACGGCAAAAGATAACCCCTCTTAAAATACGACAATAACAATAAGATAAGAAGCAAAAACAAAAATCGTTTAATAATAGTTGGTTATTTCCAAGATTTTTATGTTCTTGTGGCTTCCTGTTTAATCTTGAAACAAATACTGCGTCACGTGACGTACGCATGACCAGAAATGAAAAATACGTACCTATCGCTGCCCTGGTGCACATACGCTGCATTGGTGAGCATACTACCTACCTATCACCGCCTCGGTCTGCATAATATAAGTAGCTATTGCTTCCCCGGTGCGCATATTATATACGTACCTATTGCCGAATTATTCTTTCTGTTCTTTTCACCAACAATAGTCCAACACGCATGTGAACGACACGGCGTTCACAACCAAAGTTTGAGTCGAAAATTGAATTCCTTTTTCTTTTTCTTAATAAGAAACAACACGGACACATATATAAATACTTGTTGAACAAGAGTGTGTGTGTGCTGTTGGGGTCCCGTCACTAGCGTCTACATCTAAGCTAAGCCTCCCGTCTCTCTCGCTGTGGATATCAGTTTACTCTTAGGATATCAGTTTACTCTCGTCGATTATTCACTGTCGTCCACTATCAAACACTCTCCGCGAACAGATTTATCTACCCTTGACTAGAAATCCTAGGTGTCCGTTCTTTTTCTCATTTACTGTCAACTTACTTCAACCAAAAACTAGATATGCCCGTTTCTTTTCCCATGCTCACCTTCCCCGTCGCTATCCGGAAGTTAACAAATAACTGCCATGGCTGAAGTAATAACGAAGGTCCAACAAAACGCAAATCACTCTGGAGTAAAAAACGAAGGTCCAACAAAACGCAAATCACTTTGTCCGTAGATCACAAAGTCCTCTGTCAGCTTCCAAAGCAGATCTCTACGTTCGTCACACGTGCACTTACTTCGCACCGTTTTGTTGAAGACGGTAAGAGACCCGCTTTTATTAGGCTGAGGCACACCTAATTTGCATGCGTACAATGTGACTTCGCGAGACTCCGCGTGAACCGTACATAATAAAGGTTCACAGACGCCATGTTGAATTCTTTTCCTTCATCCGCAGCGCACAGGACAGACAAACACGAGGACGTTTCGCAGGTAAGCGCCCTTCACGTTCCCCACAATGGCGTCATTGGTTTGTGGAGCACAATGGATCCATAGCCTTCATATAGTAAGAAAGAGTTAATAAACTGAAAATCAAAAGAGTTGAAAGAATGCTCTACCACTGAGTTCAAATGATTCTTTCTGTTCTCTTCACCAACAACAATCCAACACACATGTGAACGACCAAACGTCTAATCAAAAATTCAATTCCCTTTTCTTCTCTCTCTCTCTCTTCACAATGTCAACCTTTCTCCACAAGTCCCCGGAGCAAAGTGTCTACGCTTTTTATCACGAGTATCAGCCCATGCAAACCAAGCCTCATTTGCATACGTGAACTCTTGTCGCGTGACAAAAGTTGCATGTTTCCATTTTCTAACGGGAACACTCTGGGTTCAATCGCTGATGGACAATACACGGTGCAACCCTCACTCGGTTTACCTGTGGACCTGCGTGATGGTTGCTACAATATCATTCCACGTCTAGCTTGTTTCACACTATAACTTTGGACCAAAATGTGACGCCATATCCGTTTCTAGTAAATTCCTACAATCGAATCAATTTTCAACTCCGGATCATCAAGTTGTCCTCGGCTAACCTCTTTCTATTATTCTCAACCAACTTAATTATATGCTAGGGGATCTACCCGCTCAATTCTTAACAGTTTGTACCCATTATTCTATTCATGGCCAATCCCTAAATACGGTCGACAATCAGAAAATAGATGTATTGACGAAGAAATAAGAAACAACTCAAAACCAATAAAAATGTTTAAATGTAAACTTTGAAGTGTTTGTTCTCGTTCCTTTTCAGTTGTTGCCGTTCCTAAATTCTTATCCACATACATATATGTTTCATCCTTTTTCGGGAATCATCAGTGTGGAGAATAACTTGTATACAAAGTAATTTTGTTTTGTATTGTTTGTTTTTTTGGCGATAAAGAAAAATGAACGAATTCAGTTATCTACAGTGAAGCATTTACCTAAATGCTACACGGGGGGGGGGGGTCACTTCCTTTACACTGTGCCGTACTCTCTATATGGTGGCATCTATATTTTTTTAATTTTATAAAATAATTATCAACGGACGCGTGTTTCGCTGTCTACACGGCTCCTCAGCGTGGCTGAATTGTTGCTATATTTGTAAATATACAAAATTCCGGTATAGCTTCTTTCATTTGATATAGTTCACCCCCAAACAAGGCAGGCTGCCACTGTAGACGTAAGGGGCTACTGAGAATTAGGGTGAAAGTTTTGGGGGTCGTTTTTAAGTCCAATGTTAATAAATTCTTTCAACTATCGTGTCCAGTCCTCAGTGTTGTCTCATCATCACTATACGAACGGCAAAACATAGATGGACAGGTCACCTTTCGAGATGTACAGACAACAGGTGGACATATAAAGCGACAGAATGGACCCTGAGACAATGGAAAAGACCTAGAGGAAAAAATGGTGGCGAGATAACCTTGACAGCTAACTGGGTCCTACTTGGCCATGCCCAGCCAGGGATTAAACAAGGCGGAAGGAAACCAGGAAGAGGTTAGGGTTAGGGAATGATCAAAATCTATTAATGATGATGATAAAACACTGTAAAAGTCAACGATCAATGTTCATTTATGTAGCGTCCCTATTATATAAAAGAACTCATATTAATGCATCCCTGTCGTATCAAAGAACCCATATGGTTCATTTCTGCCCCTGAACCAAAATGTTGCAAAAACTGACCTTTATGGGAAAGATTTCCCTATACAAAGACCCATTTCTGCCACTTCATCACAGAATACTTAACCCTAACCCTAACCCTAACCCTACCAGCAAGCTATACCACCCCAACCAGAAATTTCCCCTACTGTTGATGTTGCAGCAGGATTCACCTTGGTCGGATTGAGATGGCCTCTTCCCTGGCCAGCACCGTGTCCCAAACCATTGCGGCCTACGCACAGCGGTTCTGAGCAATGTCGCATGAAATAATTAACCAATCGTGATTCCACCATCAAAGACAATTACCTGCGGACCTGAGAGTTTAGCGAAGTCTTCTTTGATGGTTGTCATCCATGTCCTCAGCCATAAACTTCCACCTATATGTAAATATACTAGCAGGGCTACCCGGCGTTGCTCGGGGTCATAAAAACACAAAATAGAAGAAAAATAGTGTGTGTATCATCTTTATATTCAAACTTCTATTTCTCTCCCTCTCTCTATAGCCGTCTCTTTATCTTTCTCCCTTTCTCTTCCCTGGTCGCCCCCATTTTACCGCCCCCCTCTCCCCATTGCCACCTTCTCCCTGTTGCCTTTGGCAAAAGCTGTCTGAAAAGTATGACATATTTCTATTGAAAGTACAACCTCTGTCTGCGCCTTCTATATACGTACTTATTCCCACCCCCCAGTGCGCATACTATATACGTACCTATCGCCGCCCCTGTGCGCATACTATATATGTACCTATCGCCGCCCCTGTGCACATACTATATACGTACCTATCGCCGCCCCGGTGCGCATACTATATACGTACCTATCACCACCCCGGTGCGCATATGTATATATATGAATAGACTGCAGAGAAGAAAATAATGCCTTACCTTTTAAAAGATTTCATGTTCTGCCTATTGTCTGCAGAAATATAGAAGTGACCTTAGAGACCGGTCACTTTTTATCTGTGTTGGATACGTCAATTCTCACCCATCTCTCTTTCTTTTTATTTACTGAAGGGTCATCGCTTATCAAGGATGGGGGCCACTCGAGGATAAGGGGTAAAAGGATTGTTGATTTGACGACGATCATTGTCACGAGAGGATTGGAAATAGTGGATGGAATGGGCAGAAGATTACTTAAGAGGACTCGATTTTCCAAGAGGACGGCTCAACAAGTATTTGTTTACATTAGACTTGAAGACGACCATGCTGTAGTCGGCTGGGAAGCAGACTCGATGTTCCTACGAAGAAACTTTGTTCATAGAAGTTCTGCTTGGTTTTTGGTACAAAGAGAGAGAAAGGAAAGTTCTTTGCTGTGGCTGAGGAAAGACGAGTTCTTGCGGGGGGGGGGGGGGGATTGGAGCTCAGTCGAGCATCTACCATGAATATAACGATACAACCAATCATGCTTTATTTTATAAAAGACTTACTTTTTTACGAGGGAGATAAGTTGGGTGTTGTTTTATATTATTACGCATTACCGTGGGTTAGGGTTAGGGTTTCGGTTAGTTTAGGGTTAGGGTTAGTTCAGGGTTTAGGTTAGTTTAGGGTTAGAGTTAGGTATATAAACCGTTATGCACCCGTGTCCTTTTCATCGTAAACACAGGTTGGTGATACCCATTGGATATCTAAATAATTACAAACAGGGTTTCTTCACCTTTTTTGATCCCTTTGAATCAAACTACATTAAACTAAATATAGCACATGTAACGAACCCTTACACCTACTCGCTGTGTTTCAGAATTCATAATCATCGGTGAATGATATTGATCGCTTAATTATTTTAAGAGTGAATCTGCTACAAACTAATATATAATAAACTGTGAAACTCAGCTATTGACAAAAAACACATGTGCGCCAATATTCAGTTGTTTTTTTTAAAGGATTTATTTAAAACAAACAGAAAACAGATTGACTTCATATGCGTGACAGACAGATGAAGAATGACAGACAGACAGATCGATTGTTTCGTTACACGTAGCTACTATGTATGCGATCACCCCCACCCTAACTGGGGCTCCGGAAACGGCAACGTTTTGTGTCAACTTGCTTCAATTGTAAACCAGGAAGAGGCCTAGAACCCCCCCCCCCCATGGTTTCATCGACTTCCGCTTTTAGGCCACCTCTGACCTTTAGGGTGTTACTCTAAACCCTTCCATCCAAACACCCCCTCCGCAGGAGGACCGCTGTGGTTGAGGTTGACTGTTTGATAGTGAATTCAAAGTGTGTAGCTCCCCTCGGAGGGGAGATAATGCAATACATGTGTCGTAATCACCATTGTTCATGAATTTCGTTCCGATATTGTAGCAAACTTCGGACGACACCGGAACAAAACTACCAAATCTTTATTTCGTCCACCACATTTTTCGGTCATCACATTCTGTCGGTTTTTTTTTTTTAATAGAAATCGCTCCAGACAAGGCAGGAAGCCATTTGATGTAAACAGCTAACAAGAATGAAGTATGATTATCGCAAATACAGTCTTGAAAAGACCAAGGTTATAGGTAGGAGGAAAACAGTCAGCAGGAAGAGAGTTCCACAAGCCTGCGGTTCTTGGAAAGAAGCTACTCGAATAGGAATCGTGATCACTGGAGACTTAGCATAAGGACAGCCAGACAACGTCGAACCTTTTGTCAAAAGGAACGTGTGAGTGATAGAATTATATTTGACAACTTTATTCAGCATTAAATAACCGATAGATGGTTGATATGCCGTAAAACAAACCAATAGATTGCCATTAAAATGTATATTCGAGTTTATTGTTAGCATGTTTAGTGACGCATAGAATAACTCTTACCCTGCATCATCCACTAGTCTCTCTCTCCTCAACAAGGTCCAAAAAAGAGTCGACAACCTAATAGGTCCCTCACTGTCAACCAAGCTCCAGTCCCTGTCCCATCGCCGCAATGTAGCATCCTTGTGCTTGTTTTACAAATACTTCAATGGATTATGCTCCAATGAATTGGCTACTCTGGTGCCCCCTCGACGTAAATTCACTAGACCAACTCGACAATCAACTAAATCCCACCCCTTCACTGTGGAGGTCCCCAGATGCCGAAGAGCTTTCTACTTTAATAGGTTCTTTCCTCGTGTTGCTGGCTTCTGGAACTCCCTCTCTGCCCCCTGTTTCCCCGACAGTACTGACGTGCAGAAATTTAAAACTAATGTAAACAGACATCTCGCTGCGCAGATCCCAGTTTAGGTTGACCCCCCCCCCCCAACCTTCTCCCCTTTTCTTTTTCCTCAGTAGCCCCTTACGTCTACAGTGGCGGCTGCCTTGTTTGGGGTGAACTACGTTAAAAAAAAAAATACAACCCTAACCATAACTCTAACCCGAACCACAACCCGAACCCTAACCACTAATCCTTACCCTAACCACAACACTAAACCAAACCTTAACCCTAACCCTAAACCTAACCACAACCTTCACCCCTAACCACTAACCACTAACCACAAATCTAACCCTAATAAAAAAAAGTTTTGTAAATAAAAAAACGCATCCTACATTAAAAATAAATATTTAATAAATATTTTTTTTAAATAAATCTTTCCCTGTATTAAAAAGCGAGTTTTTGACGAAAACCCCAAAAATACACAGCATTATTATTCGTTTGTTTCCAAAAACCGGTAAGGTCAACCGGTGTCGCCCAAATTTCGTCTCTTTTTCATCTTTTCAATTTGCAGGGTCCTTATTCTTTATATGCTCTAAACAATAGATAAAATGCACTGAATAAAAAAGGGAGATAACTCCGACTTTTACCTTTTAATTTTTTTTTTAAGAAGTAAAACCTGCAGTCATCTCTCTTCTTTATTTATTTATATCCGTCATTTTTTTCCCCCGTTTTAGTGTTTTAATGTGTTTTTATTTCTTGATGTTTTTTTTTTATTAAAACATGCTTTTAAGTAATGCAAAAAAATAAAATAAGTTATTCAGAAAGAATGAAATCCGGCCCAAACCCTTTTTTTTTTCTTACTTATACGACGCCTGTATAAAACGTATCCGACCTTAGACCAGAAAAAATATTTCAAATACGTGACGGGGTTAGGACCCTAATCCCTTCAAAATAGGCCCCTTGTGCTTGCACATTCTCAGCCCACCGATCCATCCACCGCCGGAAACATCTCTGGAAGTCTTCTTTTGGAATGGTGTTCATCTCCGCCGTCGCGTTCAGCATTATCTCTTTTTTCGCACCCTCTCAACAACAGCTGCACTCCGAGCAGTTTGGGGCCTGACAGAACGCTGGTCACTCTCTGCTGATGTGTGACCATTTTTGAATCGGTTGAACCACTCCTTAATTTGTGTTACACCCATCGCATCTTCTGCAAACACCTGTTGAATCTAACGCGACGGCGGAGATGAACACCATTCCAAAAGACGACTTCCAGGGGTGTTTCCGGCAGTGGATGGATCGGTGGGCGAAGTGTGCGCAAGCAGAAAGGGCTTACTTTGAAGGAGATTAGAGTCCCAACCCCGTCAGGTATTTGAAATACTTTTTCTGGCCTAAGGTCGGATACTTTTTAGACAGGCCTCGTATTAACCCCAAACAAGGCACGTTGCCACTGAGAATTAAGGGTCAGAATTATAGGGCCATCCTAAGTGGGGAGTTGTGCAGCGAGATGTTTGTTCACATCACGTTTAAATTTCTGCATGTCGTTATAGTCGGGGAAACAGGGAGCAGGGGGGGATTAACAAAAAAAAAAACAAGCCGTTTAAGGAAATAAGCTATTAAAATAGAAAGCTTTCCGGCATCTGGGGATCTCTTCTACGGTGAAGGGGTGGGATTTTGCCGCTTGTCAGTTTGGTCGGGGGTATTTACGTTGAGGGGGCACCAGAGCAGCAAGTTCGTCGGAGCACATTCCATTGAAGTACTTGTAAAACAAGCACAAGGATACAACATAGCGGCGATGGGACAGGGGTTGGAGCTTTGCAGACAGTGCGGGACCGATTAGGTTAGAAATTCTTTTTTGAACTCTGTCCAAGAGGGAGAGGTCAGTGGTTGGTGCACTAGCCTAGATGTGGCAACAACACTCCATGCACGGGCGAATGGTGGCTTTCTAGAGATATAGGATACTGCCAGGTGTGAGAAGTTTTCTAGCCCGGTAGAGGGAGCCTACCTTCTTTGCAGCAGACTTGGCAGTTTCTTCTATGTATTTATTCCAATTCATGTTACCTGTGGATGTTAGTCGGGGGAGTTTGACTGTTAGATTCTCAGGTAGGGTGCTATTAGTCATGACAATCGGTGGTTGAAGAGGTTTCTTATAATTGTTAAGAAAAAGGGGGTTTGTCTGAATAGCATTAAATATAACCATCCATTTTTGGCCCCTATTTCGTTACAGACTGCCGATCACTTTCTAAGGATTCAGCCATTGCCTTGGATACGCACGTGTTCGTTTTGCCAACATGTCACGAATAGAGCCTGGTGTCATCAACAAATATACCCATCTCAGACGTAATTGCATCAGAGAGGGCGTTTATGAAAATCAGAAATAATAACGGTCCACGGATCGACCCCTAGGGCACACCTGCATTAATGTCGTTCTTAAGATGTACGGACATCAAGGACTACCTGGATCTTTCTTTTGGCGCTTCTGCAGTTTCACGACATGTTAGGCCTCTCTTTAAATAAAAAAATAGCTAAAGAAATGTATAAACTTTTTTATGTAATTACGTGGTAGCTGAAAAGAAGACTGTACACCAAAAATTACGCAAATTCATTCAATATTTATTAAATAAAAAATAAAAAACATTTTTATCGATATGTCACCATTTTTCTTATAGTTTGACTTTTCAGAAAGTTATCTCCCTTGCCTGTTTCGTAAGCTGAAATGTCTATCGATACGTAAGATTGTGTTTTTCTTATAATTTAATAAATACTGGATGAATTTGCGTATTATTTTCTGTACAATCTTATTTTCAGCTAAAACGTAAGTAAATAACAAAGTTTGTACATTTCTTTAAATATTTTAATGTCATTGTGAAACTGCAGAAGCACCAAACATTGTAAAGTTTATTTTCAATAAAGTAACATTTTGGCCAAAACATTGTAATAAAATATAGTTTTATTATTATTATTAGAAATGACTAGATATGGCACTTGTGCAGTTTAGTAAACAGCGGCAGATAATCCACAGGAAATAACATTTTAATAAATTTATTTATTTAATAAAATATGGTTTCTGAAAGAAAAACAGTGTAATAAAACAAAGTTTATTTTCAATAAAGTAACATTTTTGCTAAAACATTTTAATAAAATAAAGTTTATTTTCAATAAAGTAACATTTTTGCTAAAACATTTTAATAAAACAAAGTTTATTTTCAATAAAGTAACATTTTTGCTAAAACATTTTAATAAAACAAAGTTTATTTTCAATAAAGTAACATTTTTGCCAAAACATTGCAATAAAATAAAGTTTATTTTCAATAAAGTAACATTTTTGCTAAAACATTGCAATAAAATAAAGTTTATTTTCAATAAAGTAACATTTTTGCTAAAACATTTTAATAAAACAAAGTTTATTTTCAATAAAGTAACATTTTTGCTAAAACATTTTAATAAAACAAAGTTTATTTTCAATAAAGTAACATTTTTGCTAAAACATTTTAATAAAACAAAGTTTATTTTCAATAAAGTAACATTTTTGCTAAAACATTTTAATAAAACAAAGTTTATTTTCAATAAAGTAACATTTTTGCTAAAACATTTTAATAAAATAAAGTTTATTTTCAATAAAGTAACATTTTTGCTAAAACATTTTAATAAAACAAAGTTTATTTTCAATAAAGTAACATTTTTGCTAAAACATTTTAATAAAACAAAGTTTATTTTCAATAAAGTAACATTTTTGCTAAAACATTTTAATAAAACAAAGTTTATTTTCAATAAAGTAACATTTTTGCTAAAACATTTTAATAAAACAAAGTTTATTTTCAATAAAGTAACATTTTTGCTAAAACATTTTAATAAAATAAAGTTTATTTTCAATAAAGTAACATTTTTGCTAAAACATTTTAATAAAACAAAGTTTATTTTCAATAAAGTAACATTTTTGCTAAAACATTTTAATAAAACAAAGTTTATTTTCAATAAAGTAACATTTTTGCCAAAACATTGTAATGAAATATAGTTATTGAAATTGACAGTGATTTTTTTCATAATTTAAAATGTTATAAAACTAAAATAATAACCACCACTAACCATCACAGAACTCAAGGAAGCCATTAGGGAGGAGATGAGAACCATTCCCAATTCAGTCTGTAAGAACGTCATGGACAACTTTGTTCTGCGCCTCAAGAAATGCACGGAGCTAAAAGGAGTCCATCTAGAACACATGCTGTAGAACGGAGAAAAAAAGGTCAAAAACCCTAGTGTTTTGATATGATGTTGTGAATATAATAAACTAGTTATGCCCCAAAATTCATTTTATTCGGACGAAACACTAAGAAACTGGGCCTAATTAGATTTGGGGCCCATTTTTTGGGGGGTCACCCTGTATAAAGTTAAAAATGATAAATTATGACATTTTTGTCTTCCATATATTTTGCATAGCGATAGTCAATCGGTAAACAAAGTCATTTACCGATTAATTGATGCCGGATTTTACTAATTTATGATTTTTGGGGGTAAAATTTTGCTAATTTTTAGTAAAACGTGAGATTTTTTTTTTAATTCAGTATCTTATGACTTTAATTTAATAATTATCTTTGTAAATAGTTTCCAAATACTTATATTTATCTTTCAAGGGATTTTTACAGGTAATTTTTTCAAAGTTCAAAATTCACTGAATTTTTTAGTTTTTTAGCCGCCGTGATTACATATTTTATTATAATTTATTTTTCACACGTAAATATGCAGTTTTTCCGTTTAGAGATTAAGTTTAGGCTTTTATCTTTCAAACACAATCAAAGTTTACACGGAAACTAATTAAATAATTAATGATAAGCGCTTTTAAATAAGCATAGTCCGTACAAGAGACGGCCATTTTTGCACGTACCTAGTAAATAACATAATTCGCGAGGTAATCATTATTAGCAACATAAATTAGTTTGTGACCTTTTGCGTTAAAAAATTGTTGGTGCTTGTACAGAGAAGCGTCCGTAATAAATTATGAATACCACACACACACACACAAAAAAACATTATTATATACTTACGCAGCAGATTTAAATAAGTATCCTCACCAAAAAGTAGGAAAAATGATCGAGTAGAATTTTAATTAAAAATAAAAATCAGTTTCATCGTATTTTGATGACTGCCATTGATTTATTACTTGTTAATATGACAGACTGAGTTATCTCCCCTGAAGTTTGTGTTTTTCGCTCGAATCAATGGCCGAACCCGATTAAACGATATAACGGATTTTTATTTTTTATTACAATTCTACTCGATAGTTTTTGCTAATTTTTGGTGTACAAACCTATTTTTGCTTGATACATAAGTATTTCAAAGAGTTTTTCGGTTAATTTAATTGGAACTGCGATTTTCAGCGGTTTTTCATATGTACGCTAATCTGTACAAGCACTGCGAAATTAATATTCAACATTTAAAAAAGTTTTAGTCGATTTTATTTTCCGTAAATAGTGACTGCGTAAAATAATCCGCACTCAGCCATTACAGGAAGTAAGTACATAACCGGATTAGTTTACGTACAGTTTCTATTTACGACAATTTTAAATATTAGTTAAAACAAATTACTTCGGCCGTATAATAGCTGTGATCTGATAGAGGAAAGCAAATTAAGTCCAAGTGACGGTTGAAATGCAGAAGTGCCCAAATTACTTCGGCCATATAATAGCTGTGATCCGGCAGTATTATGATTTCAATGTTTTAAAAAAACAAAAACAACTTCTTATATTTCCTCCAAGAAAACATGGGAATCTTTTACTACAATCAACAGAACGGAAAAAGCGTGATAAAACAAAAAACAAATGTGCAACAAATAAATGTTACCAAAGGCAAGTTAAGTTACTCATCTACCTACCTGGATAAGTTTATTTGTGTTTTAACTTATTTTAAAGGGTGGTTTTCTTGTTCAAAACAGTCGGTGTTGACTACTCGAGAAAAAAAATTCAAAATGGAGGCTCGCCCATGGCCAGGACTTGAAAATCGATAAAAAATCGAAAACTAAACAATATACTGATAGAAACGCATACAATAAATGTCAACAATCATGCGAAAATGTGCTGTTCTATCAGTTTCTGTGGGCTATCTTTTACAATAATCAAAACAACAGGAACAACGGGGCACAAAAAACAAATATACAACAAATAAATGTGACCGTAGCCCGTAAAACTTATTTTCCGACTTACCTTTGACATTTGTTTGTTTTTTAAGTTGTTACAATGGATTTTTATTAGATATCAACATTTCGGGAATCTTTTACAATGATCAGCAGAGTCGCGAACGGGGTCCAAAAAAAGAACGAGAAAGAGTTTAAAAACATAAATTTGCAACAAGTTGACTTATGTCTAGAATAGACATTTTTCTACTTACCTATGTTATTTCTTTGTATTTTTACGTAGTATAAATGGCTTTTTATTAGATGTTAAAAAAAAATTTCTTGTTTTTTTTTACATCAAATTTGGCAAGAAAAATGGCCGCCAGTCCCTCTATATTATTACGTAAATCGGCCATTTTGATTTCTTCGCTGACCGTGTGTCGAACTTAAATTACTAATAAATAGCACTTCAAACAGGTTTAAAATACAAACAAATAGCACATGCAAGTTTGAAACTAACTTTTACAGCTTACAGTTACTTTTATTTGTTGTATATTTGTTTTTTTAGCGTTTTTACTCTGCTGAGCGTCGTAAAAGATCCCCAACATTTCTCTTCATTTTACGTTCACAGAAATTTGGCAAGACAAGATGGCTGCCGACATTTTTTTTTCTCTCAGCCTAGTACTTTTAATTAAGTCATTGAAACTAAAATATATTGTAAATTATATTAAAAGTCACCCCCCCCCCTCCCATCCGCAGAAAAACAAAACTAACGTATTAAAGTTTTGGAAAAAGTGCGCTTTGATTATGAGTAACAGTAAAAAAAAAAAGCGAGGCTGAGTGAAAAAAAATGTCGGCAAATTTCCAACTTTCCGTGAAGGTAAAAATGGAGAGAAATTTTGATATCCAAAAAAATCCATCGAAACTACTTAAAAATACAAACAAATGTCATAATTAAGTCAGAAAATAAGTTTTATGGGCTACGGTCACATTTATTTGTTGTATATTTGGGTTTTGGGGGGGGGGGCCGTTGTTCTCGTTGTGTTGATTATTGTAAAAGATACCCAAACATATTTCTATAATTAAAATCAGAAAACAACATACGTATTTTTGTAAAAAAAATAATTTAAAATAAAGATGCTAACCTTATTTTTGTAAAAAAAATAATTTAAAATAAAGATGCTAACCTTATTTTTGTAAAAAAAATAATTTAAAATAAAGATGCTAACCTTATTTTCGTAAAAAAAATAATTTAAAATAAAGATGCTAACCTTATTTTTGTAAAAAAAAATAATTTAAAATAAAGATGCTAACCTTATTTTTGTAAAAAAAATAATTTAAAATAAAGATGCTAACCTTATTTTTGTAAAAAAAAATAATTTAAAATAAAGGTGCTAACCTTATTTTTGTAAAAAAAAAATAATTTAAAATAAAGATGCTAACCTTATTTTTGTAAAAAAATAATTTAAAATAAAGATGCTAACCTTATTTTTGTAAAAAAATAATTTAAAATAAAGATGCTAACCTTATTTTTGTAAAAAAATAATTTAAAATAAAGATGCTAACCTTATTTTCGTAAAAAAAATAATTTAAAATAAAGATGCTAACCTTATTTTTGTAAAAAAAATAATTTAAAATAAAGATGCTAACCTTATTTTCGTAAAAAAAATAATTTAAAATAAAGATGCTAACCTTATTTTTGTAAAAAAAATAATTTAAAATAAAGATGCTAACCTTATTTTCGTAAAAAAAATAATTTAAAATAAAGATGCTAACCTTATTTTTGTAAAAAAAATAATTTAAAATAAAGATGCTAACCTTATTTTCGTAAAAAAAATAATTTAAAATAAAGATGCTAACCTTATTTTCGTAAAAAAAAATAATTTAAAATAAAGATGCTAACCTTATTTTCGTAAAAAAAATAATTTAAAATAAAGATGCTAACCTTATTTTCGTAAAAAAAAATAATTTAAAATAAAGATGCTAACCTTATTTTCGTAAAAAAAATAATTTAAAATAAAGATGCTAACCTTATTTTCGTAAAAAGAATAATTTAAAATAAAGATGCTAACCTTATTTTTGTAAAAAAAATAATTTAAAATAAAGATGCTAACCTTATTTTCGTAAAAAAAATAATTTAAAATAAAGATGCTAACCTTATTTTTGTAAAAAAAATAATTTAAAATAAAGATGCTAACCTTATTTTTGTAAAAAAAATAATTTAAAATAAAGATGCTAACCTTATTTTTGTAAAAAAAATAATTTAAAATAAAGATGCTAACCTTATTTTTGTAAAAAAAATAATTTAAAATAAAGATGCTAACCTTATTTTCGTAAAAAAAATAATTTAAAATAAAGATGCTAACCTTATTTTTGTAAAAAAAAATAATTTAAAATAAAGATGCTAACCTTATTTTCGTAAAAAAAATAATTTAAAATAAAGATGCTAACCTTATTTTTGTAAAAAAAATAATTTAAAATAAAGGTGCTAACCTTATTTTTGTAAAAAAAATAATTTAAAATAAAGATGCTAACCTTATTTTTGTAAAAAAAATAATTTAAAATAAAGATGCTAACCTTATTTTTGTAAAAAAAATAATTTAAAATAAAGATGCTAACCTTATTTTCGTAAAAAAAAATAATTTAAAATAAAGATGCTAACCTTATTTTTGTAAAAAAAATAATTTAAAATAAAGGTGCTAACCTTATTTTCGTAAAAAAAATAATTTAAAATAAAGATGCTAACCTTATTTTCGTAAAAAAAAATAATTTAAAATAAAGATGCTAACCTTATTTTCGTAAAAAAAATAATTTAAAATAAAGATGCTAACCTTATTTTTGTAAAAAAAATAATTTAAAATAAAGATGCTAACCTTATTTTCGTAAAAAAAATAATTTAAAATAAAGATGCTAACCTTATTTTCGTAAAAAAAAATAATTTAAAATAAAGATGCTAACCTTATTTTCGTAAAAAAAATAATTTAAAATAAAGATGCTAACCTTATTTTCGTAAAAAAAAATAATTTAAAATAAAGATGCTAACCTTATTTTCGTAAAAAAAATAATTTAAAATAAAGATGCTAACCTTATTTTTGTAAAAAAAATAATTTAAAATAAAGATGCTAACCTTATTTTCGTAAAAAAAATAATTTAAAATAAAGATGCTAACCTTATTTTCGTAAAAAAATAATTTAAAATAAAGATGCTAACCTTATTTTCGTAAAAAAAATAATTTAAAATAAAGATGCTAACCTTATTTTCGTAAAAAAAAATAATTTAAAATAAAGATGCTAACCTTATTTTCGTAAAAAAATAATTTAAAATAAAGATGCTAACCTTATTTTCGTAAAAAGAATAATTTAAAATAAAGATGCTAACCTTATTTTTGTAAAAAGAATAATTTAAAATAAAGATGCTAACCTTATTTTCGTAAAAAAAATAATTTAAAATAAAGATGCTAACCTTATTTTTGTAAAAAAAATAATTTAAAATAAAGATGCTAACCTTATTTTTGTAAAAAAAATAATTTAAAATAAAGATGCTAACCTTATTTTTGTAAAAAAAATAATTTAAAATAAAGATGCTAACCTTATTTTTGTAAAAAAAATAATTTAAAATAAAGATGCTAACCTTATTTTTGTAAAAAAAATAATTTAAAATAAAGATGCTAACCTTATTTTCGTAAAAAAAATAATTTAAAATAAAGATGCTAACCTTATTTTTGTAAAAAAAAATAATTTAAAATAAAGATGCTAACCTTATTTTCGTAAAAAAAATAATTTAAAATAAAGATGCTAACCTTATTTTTGTAAAAAAAATAATTTAAAATAAAGGTGCTAACCTTATTTTTGTAAAAAAAATAATTTAAAATAAAGATGCTAACCTTATTTTTGTAAAAAAAATAATTTAAAATAAAGATGCTAACCTTATTTTTGTAAAAAAAATAATTTAAAATAAAGATGCTAACCTTATTTTCGTAAAAAAAAATAATTTAAAATAAAGATGCTAACCTTATTTTTGTAAAAAAAATAATTTAAAATAAAGATGCTAACCTTATTTTTGTAAAAAAAATAATTTAAAATAAAGATGCTAACCTTATTTTCGTAAAAAAAATAATTTAAAATAAAGATGCTAACCTTATTTTCGTAAAAAAAAATAATTTAAAATAAAGATGCTAACCTTATTTTCGTAAAAAAAATAATATAAAATAAAGATGCTAACCTTATTTTCGTAAAAAAAAATAATTTAAAATAAAGATGCTAACCTTATTTTTGTAAAAAAAATAATTTAAAATAAAGGTGCTAACCT
>OY744549.1:949326-959326 GCA_963556195.1 Sepiola atlantica
TTCTGCATTGTTTTCTGCATCTTGAGGAAGTCTTTCAATAAAGACGAAACGTTGATGAATACATAAATAGCATAGTTTTTGGCTTTCCTTTTTCATTTTCAATACGTATATATATATATATATTATAATATAAAACTTTGTCGGCACCTTCAATTACACGTATTTGGACTGCTGTTTGTAACTTGGAGTAATTGTCTTTCCTGATTATGCTTCTCAATATGTATGAACTGGATGGACTATATGGATTCCACAAAAAGTATGTTTTTGGGTTGATATGTTTTGATGTTATGTATTTTTGTGTATTTTTGTATATAATTTTATATATTTTCAAAGCGTAATTTTATTACCTGTAGTAGTATAACTGCGGTAATGGTCCTCTGAAGAGAAGAATTATCTTTGAAAACTTATGAGCTAAGACTTAAGGATACTTTGCTTGAACTTTGAATTCTAATAAAATTTGATTGACACCTTATTTTATTACTTCATTTTATATTATATTATAATATTAATGCTCTATCCAGTATATTGAGCTTCAGTTTTTATCCGGATGTTTCACTAATTATAAGATATTAGTTGACGCTTATATCTTTTGTTGAATTACTTTATTCGCGCCTACCGACCGTTGAGAATTAGTTCCTAGACTGAAGATTACGTTAGCATGAAACATCGATGTCTCTATGTATTTTAAAAATAATTAATATTTATTTATAAAAAAATATTATTGTGTATCATCCCTCCCCCCACAAAGGCTGGGCACTCTCTAGTAGCTTTAATAACAAGCAGTACAAATAGCTATATGCACGATCCGAACGACGTTTCGTAAGATCACTTTAACTGCCTGGTAAACAGTCGCCGATTCAGCTGTTTACATTTAAAGTTCCTATATATTTACTAACTAATTGGCGATGGCCTGATGGATAAGATCACCGACGTCGAATCATAGGCGATTTGTGATCGGGGTTCGCGCCTACCGACCGTTGAGAATTAGTTCCTAGACTGAAGATTGCGTTAGCATGAAACATCGATGTCTCTAGGTATTTAAAAAATAATTAATATTTATTTATAAAAATATTATTGTATGTATATATATATATATATTAATGCATGTGTTGTTGAAAACGACAGAACTCTTCTGTTTAGTGATTCCTTTTTTATTTTTTCCATTCGTCGAATGATCTTTTTGATGTTGAAATGGAATTAATTAATGTAGGATCCGTGTGTTTGACTAACGTTTTCGATTCTCTCCGGAATCATCTTCAGGTCTTTAATGGCAAAAATGAATAAAAAGCGAGTGAAAGAATGGAATTTCTTTAAAAATACGCCGGCAAACCGTTCGCGTAAAAGACGGACGTCTACATTTTGAAATGTGACAATTGAAACAGTTCTTCGTTTATTTATTAATTTTATTTATTATTCTAATTATTATTTTTTATAATTTTAATTTAAAATGGTGGCCAATTTAATTTGGTCTAGTCTAATAATTATGGAGAAGGAAAATGGGGGAGATAGGCAGTAAGTAATTTTAATAAGATGTCCCTATTTTTTTAATTGAATAAGGCGACACCGGTTGGTGTCACTGAACTAAGCTAAGCATTTTAAAATAGTTTTACTTATCTCATATGAAATGTTATTAATTTTAGGTTGCTGTGTTTTTATGTATACGGCTTGAAGTATTTTTATTTTTTTAAATTAGTTTTGGAATGTATTATTTTTGTGTTCATTACTAAGATCTGTCTCAACTCAGATGTCGGGCAGTTGTGCGTTTGTTATTATTATTTTTTATAATTTTAATTTAAAATGGTGGCCGATTTAATTTATATATATATGTATATATATGTATTTACTATTTTTGTTAAAAGTCGAAATGAGATGATTAAAACTAAACGATCTTTTTTATCTGTTTTGTAGTTTCCGTGAGATGAACATTAAATCGGAAAATGGAGCAACCTTTCGAATCCTAACCCGACTGGTCAGCTAACCCGACGGATAACCATTAATGATGTGAGACGAAACCGAAAACCTTTTTGAGCGGCCTCTCATTTTTGTGGATGAGGATGGATGACTGCGCCACGGACACTACTCACGACGATCAAGACAAACGTCTCTTACCTGCGGCCAAGATCGAGGAGGATGAGGTCATCAAGGGTGACCGAACCCCCTCACTTGCGATGCAAACAACGCCTGACAAAATGTGGTCACCCCTGTCGGGGACGAACGACAATTCTGTCGATCGGGAATCCGAACCGGACCTCATCGACCCGGTTGGCAGTTCGGCATCACCACAGATCGCCGAGTGTGACAGTGCCCAGGGTTCGGGATCCCAGAAGAGTGACGTTGAGTCTACGAACTTGGTTCTGGCGGATGACGGCAGCAAGGCAGCTATGACACCCAGTAACCCTCGAAACGCATCTCCCGAGACGAGTATCTGTGCAGTTTCCTCGACGGTAAATGACGACGAGGAAAAAGAATGTATGACGGTGTCGAGCTCTTTTACGGGTGCGAAACCTATTTCTGAAAGCGACAAGAGCTTCGATAACATCTTTGAGAATTCCTCATTGTCGGGTTCTTCTCTGTTGGCTACAGAACTCTTAAAGTCGCACGAGGAAGACCGACACTCGAACATTGACCAAAAAGGAACGGCCGGTATAAACAGCAGTAGTCTGGTTGCGAAGACAATGTTTGGCTTTTCTGGAACTAGTTCTGAAAACAAACGTCGGGCCTCAGAGGAAGAGGTGGATGGCAAAAGCGAAACCAAAAAAGCAAAGGTTTCCGAAACTGAAAAAGAGAAACCTGAATCGTTTGTCGTTGAGATGTCGCAGGAGAGTGATCGGGATAGTATTGTGGATAGTGGCTCGCAGGAGTGCAACAGTAACGAACTTGTTACTAAACTCCAAACGGACGATTTAAAAAACGACAGCTCGAAAGACGCTGACAATTGCACTGACACATTAGCGCTTGCCGAAGTCACTAATCATTCTAAAATGAACCATAGTGGTTCGATAATTACGGAAAAAAAAGAATCTCAATTTCCTGCAAAGGACGAGACGAAAGAAAAAGAATCTGGTTTGGGATTCGACGTGAAAAAAGACTTCTGTAAGGTCCCTGTGGTCAGTTGGTCTAAGTCAGCCAGCCAGCCGTGTGCGCAGTCGGTCACTTCGACCATCAGCCGGGACACTACAGACACGATACACAGAGGAGAGAGCCCGATCCGACTAAAGGATACGTCATCCAGCTTAAACGCAGACACTCCCAATCCTGAGTCTGACAACGAGAAAAAACAAAATGAGCCCGTCTCCTCCAACCAAGAAATCGTCCCGTCATCCCCATTGGGCGCCATTCGTGACTGCGAGCAGGACCAGAACAAAGATCGCAACAATGAGAAGACCTGCAGCCCCGATAAAGAACCTGCGTCCGAAGTTGATGTTAATCAAGATCACCTACCCACATCTGTCAAAGACTGTCCGAAAATGAACACATCGTCAGAAGACGGTGCTCCTGACCAGCAAGTACTGTCGACCTCCGCCTCCTCACGGTCGGCTTCAAACATGATCTCCTCCTCATCATCGTCGTCATTATCTTCTAGCTCCCCGCCATTAACAACAATAACCTCGAAAGATCTGTCCGTACAGCCGGTTGACCATGTAACCAGCTCATGTAAGGCAAATCCATCTAAAATGGTGGTCAAGTACACCGACAAACAATTTGAATGTCAGCTCTGCGCCTTCTCGAGCGATCAGGTCGGTTTTGAGGACCACCTTTTTAAGCACATGGAGGACCAGGCACTACGGTGCGATGATTGCTCAGCAAATATCTATTCCATTAACGCCTGGCACCAACACCTCCAAGAACGGCATGAAGGTGAACGCGTCTTGCCGACTAATGTTTGTGAAATTATCGACATGGTCAAATCGACCGGCATCCAAACGTATAGCCTGAAACCTTTTGTTCGGCTGGTCGTTGAAAATAACAAAGCGTCTTCCTCCACGGCCCAGATCTTATATCCAGACCCCGATATCCACAAACAACGCGCTGGACTGTCGGAGCAAACCACACCAGCAGAGTCATCGTCGTCCCCAACCGTTCCTGATTTTTTAGAATTCACTTTTGTAAATAAAGAATTTTTTTGTTTGAAATGCGCCAAAAAGTCCGAAGACAGAGAAATCTTCCGATTTCACATATGGACGCATACGCATTCTCCAGAAAGCGCGTACTGCTGTTGTACTACGCTCACCCGCGAAAGTTGTGAGGTTGTGGGGAACATCATTCAACTTATATCCAATATGAACCAATCCGTCATTACTGATCTGACGGCTACCAAAGAAAAAGTGATCATCTGCCGTGTCCGCAAGGTCGATCTAAACCTCGAGACGGTTTTCAAAAGACCGTCAGATATCAAAAATTTGTCCGTTTCCACCTCGCTCCTTGCTGACCGCGAAATCCCTGTCAAACAGTCCTCGCCCGTTAGACTTTCAGACCCTCAGACGGTCTTTAAAGAAAAAGAAAAACCCGCCAAGAGTTTTGGAATTGGCGGCAAAGTGTTCGAAACTCCCAAAAGGGCTTCGGGTTTAAAAGAGACAGTGATCGTAGAAAATCCTCTGCGGGCAGGAACTGATAGCGGTTCATTGGGCAGCAAAGGTTGTGAAAAAACTACAAATGTGAATCCTCTCGTAAATAGCAAATCTGCTGGTGCCAAAGGTTCGGAGATCCGAGCTGCGTTAAAGAAATCCGAATCTGAGATTAGTCTCAAAAGTTTTGAGCCGGAAAAGAAACGATTTAAACCGGAGGCCGAGTTTGGCCGAATCAAAATAAAACGGGAACCCGAGGAGGATCTGCTACTTGCAGACATCAACAAAAAGATTATGAACATCAAGAAGGAAGTTAAAGAATTCGCCTCGTTGACCGATATGCTCTGTGATATGAGTACCACGAGCAAGATAATGTCCCCGTTGAAGACGGAACGCAACCCAGCCGACCAAGACGAAGTTCTCAATCTCAAAGTCTGTTCTTCACTCTCGCGGAACGCTGACGACCAGCTGAAGAAGACGGCAGCATTGTCGTCTTCGTCATCATCAAATTCTTCCAGCCACTTCTTTTTGGGCGGCAAGGGAACCGACCTCTCGAAGACATCAAAGCCGGGCCTGGAATGCTTCAGTTCCTCGCTTCGGTCCTTCGTGAATTCTGAAATCAACAGTCCCCGAAACGTCGAACCAGATAACAGAGGGGGGGCGTTCTACAAATGTGGTTTTAATGGTTGTCTGTTCGCTAGCATGAACTCTATGGAATTTAGAAGCCATTTGGAGAACGCCCATAAGTACATGACCGTATACCCATGCGCCCATTGCGGACACACGGCCAGCGGGGAAGACAGCTTGCTGCGGCACATGCAGGGCCACACTATGTCAAAAGTCTTTCTACTGTACAAGTGCGCTTTTCTTGGTTGCCGCTTCGGCACCAACCTCCTGCACGAGTTCCGAGAGCACAACGAGATCCTTCATCAGTACGAGACGAATTTCCGGTGTCTAAATTGCAGCACCGTCTTCTACGACCTGTCGGATCTGATCAGTCATTTGAAGACCAACCTGTTGAAATTCATCCAGTGTCCGCACTGTTCCGTAAAAGATCGTAACCGCCAGACCGTGTTAGCCCACATCTCGGAGGCCCACCCGGGAAAGCCAAAACAGATCGTCGTGACGAGCCAGGTAGTGTGTAGGGAAAAACAAGAGGAGAGTCTAAACAACTCCTCTGTGCCACCTGAATCCCACCCGACTCGTCCTTATGTCCAAGCGAAGACCTCCTTCTTGCAAAAGGACGAAATCGAGTATCTCGAGACCAAGTTAAGCGCCACTGACATTCCTCCGGCTCTCAAACTGAGCTTGGAACGACATGAAATGGCAAACAATTCCAAAAGCAAACTCTTACCGTTCTCTAAAGAACAACTGGAACATTTCAAAGAGATTGCCGACAAATATTTGCATTCTTGCAAACTGTGCACGTATTCCACAAGCCAGTCGTACCTCTTAGAGGAACACATGCAAAATTACCATCCGAGTTTCTTGGGGGATTTTCTAATCAAACACCAAGTATCGGATTCTCCGATTCTACCCAAAACCCAACAGGACATGTTCTACAACTTTAAGCTCGACAGACCCACATCACCTACGCCTGGTTTTGAAAACAAAGCTGTAGCGAAGGCTTGTTGTCACTTATGCCCTGTGGCTTATAAACACGTACAGCAATTAAAAACGCACGTCCGGGTGAAACACCCAAAATGCCAGCGTTTGGATTTTTACAAATGCATCCACTGCAATGCAAAATCGACGTCCAAAGAATATCTGATAACTTCCTGTAAGAAGCGGCACCCGAACAAGGAATTTCGTCTGACTCAGGTACAGGAAGTGCTGGAGCCATCGAAAAAGAAGAAACCAGAAGTGCTCGATATCATTGCGAACCCGAACCAAGATAGCGGCGTGACGCAGCCTTGTGAACATGGTTATCTGCCGCCCTGTTTGCAGTGTGACGCCAACTCCCCCGAGAAGGATCTCAAACACTGGAAGAAGCATCTCTTTGGCGGCCAAGGTGGCGACGATTCTGTCACAGATTATGAGAAACCTTTCGTCTGCAAAGTGTTCAAGAATATGGTCAAACCGACCAAAGTCCAGCAACATTCCCCAATCCTGACGGTCCCCTCGGCTAAAAACGCGATCCCTAAAATCACCAGCAAAAGCAAATCGAAAAAAAACTCGAGCGAGAAGAAAAAATCAGCCAACGCCGCTTCGAATATCGACAACAGCTCTGATTTTCTTCCGCCGTGCGAAATTGGCAGCCAGACGCTCGATTCTAAGCTGAGCGTCCTCTACACACGGAACCGGAAGTGGAACCGCTGCAAGTGCTGCCAGTTTACGACAGACCATGTAGCAACCATCCACCATCACATCCTCGACTGTCATTTGAAACTCTACCTCTGGACTTGCCCTTACTGCGACTTGAAAAGCATAAAGAAACAGAATATTATCCAACACTGTTTGCATTTCCATGAGACTAAAAAACCTGACGCCAACTTCGAAGACCAATCCTGGAACAAACACATTCGAAGTATTCTAAACTTGCTACCCAAGGACACGTCGGCTAGCACGTTTACTAAACAGACGTTTATAATCAGCGGACCATCATCAGAAGCCCCGAACTGCTATCGCCTAGCAACTGAGCCACTGTCCATTCCTGCATCACTGACTAAACCAAATCGACCAACAGTGGTCAAACTTAGTAACGGGGTCTACAAATGCTCCGTGTGTAGCACAAAGGGGTTCGTCGAGTGGCAGGTACAGAGGCATATAGACACAGAGCACTGGTCCGAACTGAAAGAGTCTGGGGGAAAAGGGACGAGCAACATAGTCCTAAGTCTCGAAAACCACCAGGCCGACATAAACAGTGGTCTCACCGGCTCGGCGAATATTAAAGAAGGATCTAATTCAGGAAGGAAATCTCCGCAGGGCAGTAGCGCAGTAAGTAAAACAGGACCCGCAAATCAAGAGGAGAACGACGACCCAGACGATATCGAGCAGTTCAGTTTGAATAACAGCACATCAAAGGACGAAGAGATGAAAGCTATGGCTAACAAAATTATCGAGGTGTCTCGTGGTGTTTTGCAGTGTCCGTTTTGCTCATACCGAAGCCGACTGCGGACATGCGTAAAATGCCATATATGGTCGCAGCACATGATGCTAAAACGAAAAAGATGTAAGCATTGTTCGTTTGCCAGTTGGTTCGACAGTGGAATCGAAGCACACATGGCTACCGAACATCCACGCCTCTGTTTCAGCACCGAGACAGCTAAGAGTGGCTACACTGTCCTGGTGGAAGAGCCAGATGGCACGTGGAAGGAAACGACCGTCAATTTCATCCACCCGCCCAAAATGGGCGGCTTGTCGCGCAAAAGACCAAGCAACAAAAAAAGTTCCAGCGAAGTAAATCGGAAAAAAGCGAAGAGCGGATCCTCGAAAAACGCCTCGCCTGCAAGCAAATTATCGGAATTTGTCGAAAGTTCCTCAGAGATTTTGAACCTCTCCAGCAAGAAATCAACAACGCCAACAGCCATTTCACGGCCGGGGGTGATTACATCTGCCAAATCCTCGAATGCTTCCTCGAACTCAACAAAGACAAACAAACCGGTCAAGCCTGGCCTCGTTATCTCTCCGAAATTCTTCAAAATGAGCAAATCTGGCGTCATCAATCTCTCCAAGATGTCGTCAGCGGAGGTGTCCGCAGCTACATCCGCCTCCGAACAGCCGACGACCGCCGCCGCATCGCAGAATAAGCTGAACTTGATCAACGTCCCAAAATTCAAGGCTCGCGACTCTTCCTCTTCTCGCAGCGGCAGTTTCCATGTTGCGGAAGAAGAAGAAGAACAAGAAGCTAGCGAGGAGGAGGAGGAGGACGACGACGACGATGACGAAGTGAACGTCGCTGGTTCGAAAACCGAAAACCGGAACGCCCAGGAGAAGCAGTGCAAAAACAAGAACATTTTTTCGCGACTGCTCGGAAGAAATGAGGGGGGAACTACTAGTGGCCAACCCCCGAAACGGCAAAACACCAACAATAATAGCAATGCTAGTCAGCAAAAGAATCCGATCGAGAAAGCGCTTCCAGATTCCTTGATAAGCATTGACACCAGAATGGAGGAAATGTGCGTCCGTGAATTTAATGAGAAACTCATGCAACACACTTTTACGTGCACCATCTGTTCATATAAGACGACTAATCGGACCACTTTTAATTCCCACACATACTCCCACAAGCCACCTGCCTTCAAGTGTGGCTATTGTCCCTTCCGGGCGAATCCAAGGTAAGGCACAAACAATTTGGTTTCTCAATTTTTCAGATTGATAATTCATATTGTTTATTATTATTTACTAGCAGGGCTACCCGGCGTTGCTTGGGGTCATAAGAACACAAAATAGAAGAAAAATCGCGTGTGTAACATCTTTATATTCAAACTTCTATTTCTCTTCCTCTCTCTCTATAGCCGTCTCTTTATCTTTCCACTTTTCTCTTCCCTAGTCGCCCCATTTCACCGCTACTTTCTCCATTTGCCTTTTGCGAAAACTGTCACTTCCCCACCATTCCTCTTCTGTTGCCCAGGGCAAAAGTATGACATATTTCTATTAAAAGTACCATCTCTGTCTGCGCCTTCTATATACGTACTTATCACCGCCCCGGTGCGCATACTATATACATATCTATCGCCATCCCGGTGTGCATACTATATACGTACCTATCTCCGCGTCGGTGCGCCTTCTATATACTTACCTATCTCTGCCCCAGTGCGCATACTATATACATATCTATCGCCATCCCAGTGCACTTACTATATACGTACATATCTCTGTGTCGGTGCGCCTTCTATATACTTACCTATCTCTGCCCCAGTGCGCATACTATATACATACCTATCGCCGCCCCGGTGCGCATACTATATACATATCTATCGCCATCCCGGTGCACTTACTATATACGTACATATCTCCGTGTCGGTGCGCCTTCTATATACTTACCTATCTCTGCCTCAGTGTGCATACTATATACATATCTATCGCCATCCCGGTATGCATACTATATATGTACCTATCGCCATCCCGGTGCACTTACTATATACGTACATATCTCCGTGTCGGTGCGCCTTCTATATACTTACCTATCTCTACCTCAGTGTGCATACTATATACATATCTATCGCCATCCCGGTATGCATACTATATATGTACCTATCGCCATCCCGGTGCACTTACTATATACGTACATATCTCCGTGTCGGTGCGCCTTCTATATACTTACCTATCTCTGCCCCAGTGCGCATACTATATACATATCTATCGCCATCCCGGTATGCATACTATATATGTACCTATCGCCGTCCCAGTGCGCATACTATATACGTACATATCTCCGTGTCGGTGCGCCTTCTATATACTTACCTATCTCTGCCCCAGTGCGCATACTATAT
>OY744549.1:961826-969326 GCA_963556195.1 Sepiola atlantica
CCTCAGACCCGCGGGCCACATCCGGCCCGCGAAGGCTTAGCGTCCAGCCCGCCACCCTGCTAGGCTTTATTATTGCAATCCGGCCTGCGGACCTCCCAGTAAAACTAATATCCTTTCGTGACTTAGACGTAAAAGTAGGTTTCAATTTAGATTTACAGTGGGATAAAAATGTATAAATATCAGTTATCTGTTGTCAACCTCAACCATCGAGCCAGACATGGAAATACTTTTTCATGGCAAACAGCACCAGCAGTCTCATTGATTTGTAGAGTGTTCGATGCAATTTTTGTACAATTTATTCATGTAAACAAAATATAGTAATTCTGAGATTTCGTGTTTCACTCCGACCCGCCCCTGGTCTAAAGGATTATTTTTGAATGGTATACATGATTTATAAATTTTAAAAATTAACATAACACGCGCTTAAATGTTACGCTTTAGTTTGAAAAGCACATTAGAATCTTCGTTACCCCAAAATCAGATTCTACTTTTTTAGGCGATTACGTGACAAGCTTGTTGGGGAAAAAAATAACGCTGAAAAGTTAAAAGATTCTTACTTTTTTAGGCGATTACTTGTGGTTCTAGGAGTTTTTTATATTTTTTGTGTGTTTGGCGATCTGTAACACTTGCATTAAAAGTAGCATTTTATTTTGTGCGCCACAATTTCAAAGTTAAAAAAAAACTATTAAATATTAAATAGTATTTCATTCCGGCTTAAATTACTTCTGATTTTACGTTTCAATTTAGAATATGATTCTTTTCTTAATTGTTTTTTTACTGATTATCGTTGTTGCTTTCGTTAGGGTTTGGGAAGGGTTATGAATTAGGGTTTGGGCAAGGTTAGGAATTGGGGTTTGGGCAGGGTTAGGAATTGGGGTTTGGGCAAGGTTAGAAATTAGGGTTTGGGCAAGGTTAGAAATTAGGGTTTGGGCAGGGTTAGGAATTGGGGTTTAAGCAGGGTTATGAATTAGGGTTTGGGCAGAGTTATGCATTGGGGTTTGGGCAGGGTTATGAATTGGGGTTTGGGCAGGGTTATGAATTAGGGTTTGAGCAGGGTTATGAATTGGGGTTTGGACAGGGTTATGAATTAGGGTTTGGGCAGGATTGTGAATTGGGGTTTGGGCAGAGTTATGAATTGGGGTTTGGGCATGGTTATGAATTGGGGTTTGAGCAAGGTTATGAATTGGGGTTTGGGCAGGGTTATGAATTAGGGTTTGGGCAGGGTTATGAATTAGGGGTTGGGCAGGGTTAGGAATTGGGGTTTGGGCAGGGTTAGGAATTAGAACTGGGGCAAGGTTAGGAATTAGGGTTTGGCCAGGCTCGTTTGCAGGCGTCAAAAATTCAATTATTAAGTTTAGATGTCGTCTGCTTATTCATTTCAATCAGTTATTCTATTTTCTCACAGTTTCATTGGCTAACCCTGCTTCGGGGCTTTCCGGCGTTTTACGTAAAACACCGGAAACCACCGACACCGACCAAAGAAAGTAAATAAGTGGAATGAAGAGACCGGTTCTGGGTTTAATTTGATCGGAGATAAAAATTTACTGAGAAAACCCTTTTGAAACCATCTTGAATTCGGTCGTCCTAGCAAATGTGGCGTCATGTAGGAAATCAGTCGATAATACTAAATTGTTTTTCATCAGATAGAGTGAAATGAATTCCAGAAGGAAATCCGGGTATGAGAGCTCAATATAATAAACAGAGCAAGAATAAAATTAAAATAAAATGACACGGAATCACATAATCACCGGTGCAATAATTTATTTCAACCTTTCGGCATTGTCAAGCATCCAAGTGAAGTGAAGTGATTACATTTTTGAAAATGAAAAAAGAGAAATTCACACTCACCATTTTGATATAGATATAGAGAGAGCGACAACATATCTAATACATATCTTGAGAGAGGGGGAAATGAGTTATTTGAGACGTATATTGAGGGGGAAGAGATGTATATTAGAGAGGGAAGATTGCACGAATTATAACGGAGGGCAATATATATATATATATATATATATATATATATATATATAGATAGATAGATAAATAGATAAAGAGGGGAAATTTTAAGCTTTTACCAAGGACGGTATATAGGGGGCTGGGAAGGTAGCCAAGCTATCTCAAAAAAGAGGTCAACCTTCTAGGTACCCCACCAACAAACCGCCCAACCCCAATCAGCCTCTCTCTCTCTCTCTCTATATATATATATATATATATATATTTATGCAAACATTGCTAAAAATAACAGAATTCGTCTGTTTAATTATACCTTTTTTATTTTTTCAATTTTTCTGATGGTCTTTTTTGTATTAAAATCAAAAAAATTAATAAATGTTCCATAGGTTTCACAGACATTTACGATTCTTCGTCGAATCATCCTGACACATGAAACCAGTGGTAACATTTTAAAATGCTTTACGTAATGCGATTTTGTTCTGTGATGCCATCCAGCGTTGCTGAATTCAAATCGCCAACGACTTCCTGGAACAATGCGGAAAACGTTCTCTGAGCGTTTCTCTGCCGTCTTTTAAAAATGCTCTTCTTTCTCCAGCTTTTTTGTTCATTTGCTTTTGACACCTGAGGATGATTCGACAAAGAATCGAAAACGTTCGTGAAACATGTAAAACCTATAGAACATTTATTTTTTTGATTTTAATACAAAAAAGAACATCAGAAAAATTGAAAAAAGGCATAATTAAACAGACGAATTCACGAACGTGTTCGATTCTTTGTCAAAGGCAAATAAACAAAAAAGCTGGAGAAAGAAGAGAATTTAAAAAAGATGGCGGAGAAACGTTTGCCCAAGAAATGTTGAATTGGGTTGTCGTGATGCAGTTGCCAGTTTTTCGCCATCCACATGTCTGGTTTTTTGCGCCAAACTGGCGAACATCTTGATTGTACTCCTTTGTCACTTTTTGTCCTTCCAGTGCGTATTCGTGATACACAATTCCATGGATATCAAAGAAGACAATCAGCATCACCTTGATTTTGCTTCGCACTTGTCGCATTTTTTTTGGTCTTGCGACGACTGTCTTTTTGTTTCTGGGTCGTACCTGTACACCCATGACTCACGGTGTTCAGAAACCCAGGATCAGTGTTGGCGGTTTCCAGAAGATCCTGTGCAACTTGAAAACGAAGGTCCTTTTGTTCCTGTGACAAATTGGGCGCAAATTTTGCAGGTTCAAATCATCATGCAAAATTGCATGTGCGGAATCTTTACTTACTCTGACCTCTTGGGTGATCTTCCATCACCAAATTTCGCACCCTCTCAACAACAGCTGCACTCCGAGCAGTTTGAAGCCTGTCAGAACGCTGGTCACTCTCCGCTGATGTGCGGCCATTTTTGAATCGGTTGAACCACTCTTTAATTTGTGTTACACCCATCGCATCTTCTACAAACACCTGCTGGATGTTACGAATTGTTTTGCTTTGAGAATCACCAAGCTTTTGACAAAATTCGATGCAGTATGTTTGCTCAACACGCTCAGTCATCTCGAGAGAATCGGTAATACGACGAACACGCTGTGTAGCACCTCACTCAGCGACCGACAGGCAGCGACTAACGCGAAGAAGGCAGTGATAAAATTCACACATGCGCATGAAGGTGTCTTCCTTTATTGTCTAGAGCGGCGCCGCCCTATCATCTCTATTTCGCACGGAAAAAATAAAGGTTGGATACTTTTTAGACAGGCCTCGTATAGTTTTCATTGTAGAAAAGTTCAGTGAGAAATGTTAGGGTTAGGGTTAGGGTTAAAATGAATACATTTATCCATTTGTTTAGAATCAGCGTGAATCAGCAGACAACATTATTTCTATCTCTCTTTTACACATATACATATATAAATACATATTGCATATGCATATACTTATATGCTCATAAATAATATATAATTTCTCTTTCTCTCCCTTTTTACCACATCATTTCCATCTCTCTCTTACACACACACGCATACATATATATATATATATATATATATATATATATATATATATATAATATAAATATAGAGGCTAACAAGCCTTCAAAAACTTCTAAGAAAAAAAAAAAACGGAAGGTATTTCGAAATATTTTATTAAATGTTTCGAAATATTTTTATTTTTCTTTTGATTTAATTACTCGCATCTAATACATGGTTTTTGAAGGCTTGTTAGCCTCTATATTTATATTAACTTACATAAGATGCTTTATAAAATGAACTTTCCTAATTTATAACTCGCAGCGACCATGCGCATTCAAGTTCTATTCTATTTAAAACAAGACATTTTCAACAATAGTCCACAACACCGGACGTGACACTTCACCAACACCAGGAAGTAAATTATGGAAAAAAAAAAAAAGGTTATACCTTTGTTTGTCTTGGCTCTGATGAAGCTTGTTTTGTTCAAGCGAAATATTAGCCAAAAAAAAATCAAGATGAAGAAAAAAAAAAAAAAGCGGAAGGTATTTCGAAATATTTTATTAAATGTTTCGAAATATTTTTATTTTTCTTTTGATTTAATTACTCGCATCTAATACATGGTTTTTGAAGGCTTGTTAGCCTCTATATTTATATTAACTTACATAAGATGCTTTATAAAATGAACTTTCCTAATTTATATATATATATATATATACATATTGCATAGGCATATACTTATATGCTCATAAATAATTTAATATGTGCTGATTAATTAATGATACACAAATAATTAGATAAATAGGAATAAATAAATACATTCACAATAAATAAATAAACCATATTATTTCTTTTTTCTCTCTTTTTTACCACATTTTCGGTTTTGATCAGAATTTGCATTTCTAAAATCTTTCACAAAATTACATTCAACATAGACATTTATTTTTCCTTCCTCCTTCCTTTTTGATTCGAAACGTAGCAATGAGGTTAGACTCCCCCATCTACCACCGACCCCTACGCCTGTTCTTCTTCTTTGTGTGTTTTCGAAGCATGTAGTCATACGACAGTTTCCCACATTTTTATGCAGTCCTTTGCAATAGTGTTGTACTCTACAAGATCTTTCAAGCTACACCGGTTGGGCAGGTCGATTTTTCACTTTTTTTAGAAAATCAACGCTGCTACGGTGGCGAAAGCTGGGGTTTGGTGTTGTGAGAACTGATACCAAAAATTAGATTCCTAACTTTAAAACTTAACTGAGCATTTAGTTTTAAAGATCGGGTACGAAAATGTTTAGAAATACCTAATTTCCGCAGGATTTTACTGACAAACTGACTTCAACATTTTACTATTTTACGAATAAATCCAGATAAAATTGATATTTTTTGTTAGATACAATGAATAGAAACTATATTCAAACCAGAATTCTAAGTATGAATCACCACTAGTAAAATATGTCATTTTTTAACTGTATTCAATAAATGAGAACTGTAGAAATTGTACAAAATTACAAAAAAGGCTAATCACTTTTACATTTTTGGTCATAATTACTTTTTAAAATATATAAATAAAAGTGTATTATACAATAATACTACTGGAAACAGATTATAGGAACAAATGTTTTAAATTTGAATTGTTCATTGAACAATGTGCTAAAACCTACTGCACCATATAAAATTATGGATAAGCTTACAGTGTAGTCCTCATGCCATAACTTCGAAATAAAAAAAATAAAACAACACTTACTATATATAAAAACGCATCAGAATGAAATTCTCTACAAACCTGCATAGTTTAAGCCGAATTTAATTTCATTTGTTTTTGTCTTTCACCTGAAGTGTAAACGATTTTGAAAATACCCTCATATTGGATTGAGAAATGTAGCACCATGTTCTTGTTTTAACTGCTGACTCTTTTCTAGCTACGATAAATAATAATTAGTTTTGATACCGTTAATTTCGCTTTTTAAAGTATGCGATTCGATATATTTATTTCAATTTGTTTTGCATTGAAGTTATTTTTTTAGCTTATGTAATTTTTGTTGTGAGGACAATACTGTAAGTTTACCAAATTATGTTATAATAGAACTAAATTGTTCCCTGTAGTTTCCCTTCGAAGTAAATGAAGGTCTTATTTGGTGACACAATGTTTTGGTTATAATGTGCTTGTGCCTTGCTTCCTGTCCATATACAATTTGTGAAGCTTCGGTTGTTAACTTGACAGCTCTTTCCACGCCTTGTGAATGTGCAGGTACATTTGGAAATTCCAATGTTGTTCCATTCATTGAAGCTTCTAGGAGTTCATTGTTTGAAAACCTTTCTGCGAGTGCAGGTTCACAGACCCCTCTTTGTGAGAGGTCAATCAATGTTGACCAATGTGTGGCTGCAAAATTGATGGCAGTAATTTTATTCAATCTTTTTGTGGTTCGCTACTTCTGAAACAAAACAAAAAATATTTATATTAGAAAATTTACCTGTACTTGGTTATATTTTTTATGCAATTTTAATAAAACTTAAAATTATTCTTGTAAATTGACATAACTAATTAAGTATACATAAATGTTTACTTACCTAATGGACAAGATCTTTTTTATGGCCTCTTCCCTCACCTCCAATTCATTTGACTTCAACATCGACAACAGAATGTTTTCCGGAAGCAAAGCAAAAGCATTGTATCGTAAACTTTTTAATACAACATTCTGGATTTCGGTCGACTGTTGCTTGACTCTCTGGATCATATTGAAGATATACAATTGTTGGTTAAAAAATGTATTGTCCCTTTTGATCTCAAACCAACTAACTGCATATACTTCAATTATAAATTTTATAATGGTGTGTAATTAATCCGAGAGTTCAGGTGGATAGGCATCTCTGGTCCACAAGTACATTAACCTGATGGCTAAAGTCAGCCATCTTGATTGATTCAGAGGCCCAATCTTCCAGGCAGCAAATCTAGGGTTCACTTTCCCTGTAGAAATGCCAATGCATATTCCCAAAGTAGTCGCTGGTCACCACTTAAATCATTCATTACCTCTGCAGTAAGATATAAATTATCCAGAGGACCACTAATACTATGAAATGCTACCTGGGGCAAATCCTGGTAATTAGTTCCACAAAGTTTCCCTAAAGGACCAGGTGAGATATTTACTTGCAGTTCCTATCTCTCTGGTAAATGTTAAGTGGCGCTCTGGTCCCTTGCTTTTCTTAATCATTTTTTCACCATTTTCCCCTGTAACTTCCTTGTAATACAAAGTGTCCTTATCAACTCTGCAATCAACTCCAATGCAGATAAGATGTTCATATTCCTGGACATGTTTTTGATGGCTAGTTACTTTCACTCTTGCCTTTTCTCTATCTATTTTTGATTTATCTGTAATAATGTATTTTAAATTAATGGTTGGATGAAGAAGGCCCATGTGTTGTAAGTCTAATAGAAAGGCATTAGCAAGGCAAGCCCCAAGGTTAGAAGATATATCACCTCTAATCAGTTCCATAGAATATCTCGGGACTTTTAAAAGACTGTAAGGTCCCTTAGACTGTCTCCCTGGCTCAAAACTGTCATCGGTTGTTTCTTCACTGGAAGATGTCTGTGAAAAGATTTCTGATGTAGA
>OY744549.1:974326-1014326 GCA_963556195.1 Sepiola atlantica
ATGATGATGATGATGATGATGATGAGGATGAGGATGATGATGATGGAAAACCTTCTAAAGTAGACGGAGAAAAAAAATTGTCTGACATTGATACCAAAAAAGATTGTGAAACTCAAAATAAATGCAGAGATAACATCGAGGCTGACAATTCTGATTCTGAGGAAAAAATAAAAAACAATAATATAAACGTTGACGACAACAACATCAGAAGCCGTGATGAGTCTGTAACGGCGGATGCTCAAAGCGAAGTACCTAAGACCAAAGAAGACGAAAAAGACGATATCTTCAAGACGGACAACTGCAATGACGATATCGGCAGGCCGTCCAAAGAAGTAGACATATTCAAGACGGCCGACGATAACATAAATATAGTCCAGCCTTCGACGGAAGGAGACGCAGAAGATGATTTCAAAATAGCTCAAATTGATGAGGATCTTGCTAAGCCTTTGAAACCAGATGAAAATGATATATTCAAGATGACGGACGACAATGATGAGCTTAGCAAGCCTGTGATGGAAGGCGAAAACAAAGATATCTTAAAGACGTCCGAAAGCTATGAAGATTCCAAAGACGACACTGAGGAAAATAGTTTCAAAATGGCCGACATTGGAGAAAATCTTGACGACAAACCTTCGAAAGAAGACGGTGAAATTATCGTGAAAACGGCCAGCAGCGATTTTAGCAAGCGTTTGAAAGAAAACGAAGGCGATAACTTAAAGATGTCCGATAATGAGGAAGATCTTGACAAGCTTTCCAAAGAGGATGCAGAAGATATCCTAAAGATTACTGCAGGCCAGCCTTCGAAGGAAGATGAAGAGGATATCTTAAAGATGGCTGAAAATGATACAGATCTAGCTTCCAATGAAAATGTTGACAAAGATGAAGAGGATATCTTCAAAATGGCAGAAAGCGATAAAGATAATGCCAAAACTTCCAAGGAAGACGATATCTTCAAGATGGTTGACAGTAATGAAGATTTTGGCAAACCTTCCAAAGAAGACAAAGAAGATATCTTCAAGATGGCTGACAGCGATAACAATATCGCCAAGCCTTCCAAAGAACATGATATCTTCAAGATGGTCGACAATGATGAAGATTTTGGTAAGCCTTCCAAAAAAGATGAGGATATCTTCAAGATGGCTGACAGCGATAACAATATCGCCAAGCCTTCCAAAGAACATGATATCTTCAAGATGGTCGACAATGATGAAGATTTTGGTAAGCCTTCCAAAAAAGATGAGGATATCTTCAAGATGGCCGACAGCGATAACAATATCGCCACGCCTTCCAAAGAACATGATATCTTCAAGATGGTCGACAATGATGAAGATTTTGGTAAGCCTTCCAAAAAAGATGAGGATATCTTCAAGATGGCCGACAGCGATAACAATATCGCCAAGCCTTCCAAAGAACATGATATCTTCAAGATGGTCGACAATGATGAAGATTTTGGTAAGCCTTCCAAAAAAGATGAGGATATCTTCAAGATGGCCGACAGCGATAACAATATCGCCAAGCCTTCCAAAGAACATGATATCTTCAAGATGGTCGACAATGATGAAGATTTTGGTAAGCCTTCCAAAAAAGATGAGGATATCTTCAAGATGGCTGACAGCGATAACAATATCGCCAAGCCTTCCAAAGAACATGATATCTTCAAGATGATTAATAGCGATGAAGATATTGGTAAGCCTTCCAAAAAAGATGAGGATATCTTCAAGATGGCCGACAGCGATAACAATATCGCCAAGCCTTCCAAAGAACATGATATCTTCAAGATGATTAATAGCGATGAAGATATTGGTAAGCCTTCCAAAAAAGATGAGGATATCTTCAAGATGGCTGACAGCGATAACAATATCGCCAAGCCTTCCAAAGAACATGATATCTTCAAGATGGTCGACAATGATGAAGATTTTGGTAAGCCTTCCAAAAAAGATGAGGATATCTTCAAGATGGCTGACAGCGATAACAATATCGCCAAGCCTTCCAAAGAACATGATATCTTCAAGATGATTAATAGCGATGAAGATATTAGTCAGCCTTCTAAAGAAGATGAAGAGGATATCTTTAAAATGGTTGCCAACGATGAAGATATTACCAAGGCTGCCAAAGAACATGATATCTTCAAAACGGCTGACAGCGACAAAAATCTTGGTAAACCTTCGAAAGAAGACGGGGAAGATATTTTTAAGATCGCCGAGAGCAACGACAATAAAGAACACGATATCTTCAAGATGGTCGACAGTGATAAAGATATTAATAAGCCTTCCAACGAAGATAATAACAATATCTTTAAGATGGCTGACAGTGATGAACATCTAAGCACGCCTTCGGAGAAAGATGAAAGAGAAGAGGATATCTTTAAAATGGCTGACAGCGGTAAAAATCTTGACAAGCCTTTTATGGAAGACACGGCAAAAGATATCTTCAAGATGGGCGAGATTATTGAAAGTATCAGCAATGACGCTGATAAAGAAGATGTCTTCAAGATGTCGGCCATTGATAGAGATTTTGAAAATCCCTCCAATCAAGACGAAGGGGAAGATTTTTTCACGGTGGTTGCTAGCGATGATGATGATGATCTCCGCGGGACTTTTTCTAACGCAGATGCGGAACCTGGCGTCAATGAAAATCTTAGCAAATCTTCGAAAGAAGACGAAAACGAAGATATCTTTAAAACGGCCGACGCTAACACCAAAGAAAACTTTGAAGATGAAGATAACATTTTAACGACAGAGAAAGAAGTTAAAGACGTAAATAAAAACGCCGAACTAGATGATGACGACAATGAGACTACAAGAATCCGTGAAGATTGCGGCGAAATACCAAATACTCAATGCAAAGAAGCGGAGATCAATTTTGATTCACTTTTGTCCGATAAAGAAGAAAAAAATGACGATTAAGATTTCGCAAACGACAGAATCTTCATTAGTTATTTTTGAAATGAGAAAATAGCGGGGAAATTTTTTAAAAAAAATAATCAAACATGAATTGTAATCCAAAGTGTCTGGAATATCATTACAAAAGAATCGACTGATTTTTATAAGAATATAAAAATAAATCAGTGACGGATAATTTCATTCCGGACAAGGAATTCTATTGTGTAATCCAAAACGGCTGGAAAGATATTCTTGAAATAGAATCGCTGATTTTTTATAAAAAAATGAGAAAGAAAAAGAATCCGTGACGGATCATTTCATTCCGGGCGAGGATGTAGTCAGAAAAAATTCCAGGAAGGATTGTTATATAATTTAGCGATACTATCCGATCTTAGCGTTAAAAAAACCTAACGGACATACGGAATAGTTTGTTAGCTGCACAATCGACTCGCAATGTGTTCCGCTCTTTTGTTTCGTTCATTATTCAATAATGGCAAAATCTCCACGACTGTCACAAATTCTCCAAAGAGTTTAAATTCTTTCTGTTCACGATTGGATTTTAAACGCTCGCCGATTTTCACACATTGAAATATTCTGGGTTCATATTTTTAAGGGCCTTTTCTTTTTTTTTAAATAGTTAAGGATATTTATTCATTTCAGAAAGTATTGCGGCTAAATCGGAGCGTCTGTGAAAATTCCTGTTCCTCAGAATTAAGGGTTTTTTTTGTTTTGGTTTCAAAAAGTATTTTTGTTTAACCAGATTGTCAATGAAATTCCGATTACCGAGAAGAAAGTTTTTTTTTTTATTGTTTTGGGGGTTTTTTTACGATGAAAAAAGAAAATAATGAATTTTATTTAAAAGAAAAAAAAAATTGCTTCAGTTTTTTTTATTTTTAATGAATATTTCTAATCTGTTGGGACTTGTACATCTCAGATTAGGTATTTTTATGGTTCACAGGGAGCTTACTTTAAGGTAAGAGTGAGTAATGTGGGCTATATTTAATTTAATTTAGTTTCATGCAAAGGAATTAAGAGCCCTTTGTGAAAATTCAGATATCTCCGATTTTGATGAAATTGTAACTATCAGTATTAATTAGTCATCAATTATGACATTTTGATTAGTCATCAATTATGAAATTTTAATTAGTCATCAATTATGAATTTTTAATTAGTCATCAATTATGAAATTTTAATTAGTCATCAATTATGGAATTTTAATTAGTCATCAATTATGACATTTTAATTAGTCATCAATTATGAAATTTTAATTAGTCATCAATTATGAAATTTTAATTAGTCATCAATTATGACATTTTAATTAGTCATCAATTATGAAATTTTAATTAGTCATCAATTATGGAATTTTAATTAGTCATCAATTATGAAATTTTAATTAGTCATCAATTATGAAATTTTAATTAGTCATCAATTATGAATTTTAATTAGTCATCAATTATGAATTTTTAATTAGTCATCAATTATGGAATTTTAATTAGTCATCAATTATGACATTTTAATTAGTCATCAATTATGAAATTTTAATTAGTCATCAATTATGAATTTTTAATTAGTCATCAATTATGAAATTTTAATTAGTCATCAATTATGAATTTTTAATTAGTCATCAATTATGAAATTTTAATTAGTCATCAATTAATAAATATTCCCAAACTTCTTTTGAGTACTTTAAAGGGTTTTTAGGGGTCATATTATAGGCAAAGCCACCCATTTGAAAATTCAAATATTTCAGATTTGCATTAAATTTGATCCATAGTCATTAGACACCAATTAAGCAAGATTGCATGAATTTCAATTTCCACTTAAGTCCCCATAAGCTTAAGCCCCATATTTTTAAAAACATTTTTTCTAGAATCACAATTATTTGATTAGTTTTGATCAAAATTGGAATAAGGATTCTAAGTATTAGGTTTAGTAGCATATACATTTCGTAAGGGGACATAAAAGTGGTGCAAAACTTTTTTGTTTGGTGAATTAATTTCAGTATTAACTCATAGAATACTCTTCCTGGGACGGGTGTTTTGCCAATTATGAAAAACTATATATAGGGATTAGGGTTATTATACCTCGTACGAAAAATTGAAGCAAAAAGTTAAGGGGACTAACATTCTCTTTTTTTTTGTGTTAGATAAAAAGAAAAAGGGTTTACAGAAACTGCTGCAAATGACGTCACAAGTTGAATGTTTGAAGTTGCGCCAGTTGAAAAGATGGAGGCGTAGTGATTTCTATATTAATGTAGTTCAACGTCTACAATTAAAAATAATATTGCCCGGGATGTAGTTAAGGCATTTTAGTTTTTAATGGTGTAAGGAAGACAACTCTTCACCTAAAAATATGAGTTATGGCCCTTGCTCTTTTTTTTTCGGGGATTAACTAAAATTTTTTTTGCAATAGAGATCGTCTGGGCCAGATTGAGTAATTTAAAAAATAAACTGTTGTAGCAAATTCTGTTATCATGTTGCGGATAACACGATACAACAATAACAAATGAAAATTTGCTAGTCAGAAAACAAAGTTTGATTTGTCAGTTTAAATGCTATTCAGGTCCAACTTTTAAAATCTTACAAGATAACTGTATATGTTATGCCAATAACACGATACAACAATAACAAATGAAAATTGGCTAGTCAGAATCAAAGTTGAATATGTCAGTTTAAATGCTATTTAGGTCCAACTTTTAAAATCTCACAAGATAACTTTATATGTTATGCCAATAACATGGTACAACAATAACAAATGAAAATTGGCTAGTCAAAATCAAAGTTGGATATGTCAGTTTAAATGCTATCTAGGTCCAACTTTTAAAATCTCACAAGATAACTGTATATGTTATGCCAATAACATGGTACAACAATAACAAATGAAAATTGGCTAGTCAGAATCAAAGTTTGATATGTCAGCTTAAATTTTATTTAGGTCCAACTTTTAAAATCCGACTCACATTATTTTATAGGCGTCTGATGTGACTAATTCTCAAGATAATTCTTTAAAACCGAGAAAACTTTTGAAACGAGAAGTTATTAAGGTGAACTTAATCAAACAAGAAAGCATGAGAGAAGTAAAAAAAAAAAAAAAAAATTTGGCTAAAGTATATTTTAGCGTAAAAATAACTCCTAGCACTGTCAAAAAATAATATTTTTTGAAAATTTCTTCACGAGAGAACATTTTGAACCAGAATGAATCATATTCCATTAAAAAAAAAATTGTTTTTTCAACAAAAAAAATGTCTTTTTTTAACAAAAAAATAATTTTGGAAAAAAAATTTTGAACAAGTTTTTAAATTTTTTTTCTAAGATTAGCACTTACATGACAAGTAAAAAATACATTTAATAACATATTACAGCTTTTACATAGTTAGTATAAATGCGGCAAATACGTCCGCACCACGCATACATCCATCGCCAGGCGTGCTCGTATAGATAGGTGCGGAATAAGGCTTCACTCGTTCCGCAGTGTCGTCTCAACTTTTCGTTTACCCAATGCAAAAACTGTAATATTATTAAATGGATTTTTTACTTGTACATAGAAGTGCTAATCTTAGAAAAATACATTTTTTAAGTGTTCAAAAACATTTTTTTTTTTATTATTTTTTTTTTCTTGAAAAAAAAAATTTTAAGTGTTCAAAAACATTTTTTTTTAAATATTTTTTCTTGAAAAAAATTTTTTTTTTATTATTTTTTTTTCTTGAAAAAATTTTTTTTATGGATTATGATTCATAATGGTTCAAAATGTCCTCTCTTGGAAAAATGTTGGTGCTTCTGCTGTTTCACAGTGATATGTTAAAAAAATATAGCTAAAGAAATGTATAAACTTTTTTATGCACTTAGGTGGTAGCTGAAAAGAAGACTACATCAAAAATTACGCAAATTCATCCAGTATTTATTAAAATAAAAAATAAAAAACTATTTTTATCGGTAGTCGCCATCTTGTATCTTTCAATCGCCCGATTTTATCATGGGTCAACAAGGGAGTTAACCATAACCCTAACCCGAAATTGGTAAAAAAAAATTATCTCCCTTGCCTAAACTGGTTACAAAATGTCTTAACAATACATAAAATCGTTTTTTTTTTTAAATTTTCTTTTTCTTATAATGTAATCAATACGTGATAAATTTGCATATTTTTTTCTGTACAACCTTATTTTCAGCTAACACGTAAGTAGATTACAAAGTTTATACATTTCTTTAAATATTTTCATGTCGTTGTGAAACTGCAGAAGCACCAAAATTTTCAAAAAATATTAATATTTGACAGTGCTATGAGTTTTTTAGCCTAAGATATTTAGCCCCAATTTTTTTTTTTTTTTTTTGTTAAATAAAAAAAAAAATGGGTTTTAAAATATTTCGGCTTGTCACGGCGCCAAAAAAAAAACAAAAACTATGTCTGCAGTTTACTGATTGCAGCGACTCAGAATTTTTGAAGCTGAAAATGACGCCGGATTAATGAGTGCCATGTCAGTGAGGCTCGACCGGTATTAAAAAAAAGTTTAAAGACTTCTTCATTCTGCAAAACAATTAATTTGCGGCGACTCCAAATCTGTGAATGATACGGCATTACTTGCAATGATTGCGGATCAGTGGAGGGGGTCGACCGGTAAAATAAAATAAAAAATGGATGGTTGCTTTACTTTCCAAGAATGCACTTCAAGTCCATGGAAAAAAAAATTCCTCAAATTTAATTTTTTTTTTCCAAGACTTTTGGAACTAGAAGTCATTCCAATTCCAACATAAATGCTCCCAATCTCACATCTCAACAGACAATCCTTTGTATTTAAAAAAAATTCAAGAATCGAATTGAAATTTTACCCAAAGAAAAGCAAAGGTTTTTTTATTTATTTATTTTTATTTTATTTTTTATTTTATTATTATTATTTTTTTTTTTTTCATTTTAAAAAAAAAAAAATTTTTTTTTTTTTTTTTTCCATTTTTATTCCATGGTAAAAAAAGTGACCAAAATCGCTAGCTATATATAAATGGTGAATTTTGTATAAAAAGAAAAGAAAAAGAAAAAATATTTTTTTTTCTTCGTTATGTTATTTAAAAAAAATATCTTGTCGAGAAGATAGGATTGCTGCATTGTCATCATATTGGAACTCTTCAGTTTATGAAGGACAAAAAAAAATGTTATGTTTTTTTTTTTTCATTTTTTTTTTTTTTTCAACCCCATGTAAAATAAAAATAATCAAAAACTTGATAAAAAATATTCAAATTTAATGAAATATAACAACAACCTTCAAGCTTGTAATTTTATAATTAATTTAATTTTTTTTAAAATTTATTTATTTTTATTTTTTTCTTATGTTAGAAGATAGGATTGCCGTATTTGTCAAATTGGAACTCTTCACTTTATGGAGGACAAAAGATGTTATGTTTTTTTTTTATCATTTTTTTTAAATCCCATGTAAAATAAAATAAAATAATCCAAAAATTGATAAAAAGAAAAAAAACATTTAAAATTTAATCAATCATAATAAACTTACAAATAATTTTGTAATTAATTTAATTTTTTACTGAATTTGTACATGAGAACCTTATGCTTCATCCCTCCCACCCCAAAAAAAGAAAATGAGATTCTACTTTTTCAGGCGATTACATGTAAACAACCAGAAAAATTTGACGGTAAAAAAAAAGTTAGAATTAAGAGTAGGGATCAGTTTTATAAATTTAGCATAAAAGGATCCCCTATTTTCTAAACAAAAATTTCTAACCAGATATCGTTTTAAGGACACATAACAAAAAGCATGCATATGCGCATGGAAAATGTCAAAAGTTCAGGATTTTTAAGAAATAGCCTTAAAACCTTGGGTTAAAAAAATATTTTCAAATTATTACACGGCCTTCTTTAACCCTAACCTCTAATCCTAACGATTTCTTTTAACCCTTACCCTAACAGCCTTCTTTAACGATAACCTTAACCCTAACGACCTTCTTTAACGATAACCCTAACCCTAACAGCCTTTTTTAACGATAACCCTAACCCTAACGACCTTCTTTAACGATAACCCTAACTCTAACGGCTTTTTTTAACGATAACCCTAACCCTAACAGCCTTCTTTAACGATAACCCTAACCCTAACGACGTTTAACGATAACCTTAACCCTAACGGCTTTTTTTTAACGATAACCTTAACCCTAACGGCTTTTTTTAACGATAACCCTAACGGCTTTTTTAAACGATAACCCTAACGGCTTTTTTTAACCCTAACGGCTTTTTTAAACGATAACCCTAACCCTAACGGCTTTTTTTAACAATAATCCTAACGGCCTTCTTTAACGATAACCCTAACGGCTTTTTTTAACCATAACCCTAACCCTAACGACCTTCTTTAACGATAACCTTAACTCTAACAGGTTTTTTTAACGATAACCCTAACCCTAACGGCTTTTTTTAACGATAACCCTAACCCTAACGGCCTTCTTTAACGATAACCCTAACGGCTTTTTTTAACCCTAACAGCCTTCTTTAACGATAACCCTAACCCTAATGGCCTTCTTTAATCATAACCCTAACGGCTTTTTTTAACCCTAACAGACTTTTTTAACCCTAACCTCTAACCCTAACGGCTTTCTTTAACCCTAACGGCCTTTTTTAACCCGAACCGCTAACCCTAATGGCCTTTTTTAACCATAACCCTTTCCCTAACGACCTTCTTTTACCCTGACCCTAACGGCCTTCTTTAACCCTAAGTCTGGATAGCAACAGAAAAACAAAAAATACTAAGATTAAACACAAACCAGAAAATGGTTATATGTCATTCAAACGCTATCTTGTTGGAAAGTGAGTAATCATTTTACATTAAATGTATATGCCAAACTGATGCCCCACTCTAAAGTCTAAAATATTTTGAGGTGTTTACAAAAAGTAAAATCTCATTTTTTTTTTGGGGGGGGGGGGTGAACTAGATTAGGTTCCTCATCTATTATATAAAGCGCAGTTGTCTGTGTGTGTTTCATTTTACTTCAGTTGAAGTTCTCAGAAATCAAGGGGCCCCTTTCCTGGAGCTAACACTTGATCTCTATATGAGACACATACATATTCGAATATTCCAGTAAAGTTCTCCTTTACCTGTCAAAAGTTGAGTTAGTAAAGAAGTTAAGAATATTAATTTTCCTCTCCCCAATTGACCAGTTAACTATGTTATAGTATATCTTTCTTGTGGTCTCTTGGTCTTACCGGATTCCAGGACAAGAATTCATCTAGTCTGGTGGAGTATCCAGCTAAGTGATGTTACTTGAGGTAACATTACTTGGAGAAGATGCACCATTCCTTGTATGAGTCAGTGTATAGCTGTGTATTGATTTACTCCTCTCCAGGAGTTAGGCACAAGGCCAGTTTTTATCTTACTCCCACAAGTAATATGTGGCCCAAGGTTGGGTCGGGAAAGTGGGGTTTAAAAATTGCCTGGGCAGTCCTGTCAGCATTCCCCGGTAGAGGCGCCTCAGACAGTAAGCAATAAACTTACTCCTCCCCAAAGAGGGGAGATAAGCCTGGGAAGGTGGACCTCCCAGAACTGCACAGGACAGCCCCATTGACCGACGTAAGTCAAGCCCCGAAGGCCAAGACAATACCAGTCTATGGAGTGCAGTATCCATCGGAACAGATACTACACTTTGATCTTAGCCAAAAGGCCAAGAACAAAATGTGTATAGCTGTGTAGAGGGGATCTTATTTGGGCTTCGAATACTATGTTATTTTGAATATTTGCTCAGGGTTTACTTGTAGGGTTAAGTATCCTCATATCAGATTGTTGTGACAAACCCTTTTACAGAAAGACCGAAGTATCGTGTCTGGTAGGTAATTCAAACTCTCCTCTCTGTGTATGTGTGTGTATGTCCAGCTGAAAGTCAAAACCTACAAAATAAACAGCCACAAAGTTTGTATATTCTTGATTAGCCTTGCCCTGATTAAATTATATCTAAAATTGGGCCAGGTTTCGTCAGGAAAGTTGTCTGTGAGGAATGGGCAGAGAAAATGCTCGGTCAAAGGAAAAAAGGAGGGAGCACAAAAGAAATTGAAAATATCTCTGATTGTGAGTTAGACCACACAGAATCTGTCTTTTGTTTGAAATAAAATAAGTACCTCATTAAACTAGGAATCATGTTGAGACGGGTCCACTTTAGAAAAACAATGTTCCTAGATAAGGGGCTCCAGATAAACCCGTTTGAGTGGATACTGTCTGGGCGTTATCTTTAGTGGAGATCTTCAGTGGCCAGTCCTTGGGTGGTCGAATGGTGACTACTGAGAAAGATCAGAATCTAAGATTTCCAGTCAGGAGTTAAAATATTCCAGGAGAAGGATATGGCACAGGCAGTTGATTTTTCTGAGAGCTTGGGGCTCTTAACTAAAGGATTGTGTTGATTGGACTTATATTTTATTTGGCCGGATAAAAGATCTCATTTTTGGCTAAGATCAAAGTGTAGTATCTGTTCCGATGGATACTGCACCCCATAGACTGGTATTGTCTTGGCCTTCGGGGCTTGATTTACGCCAGTCTATGGGTCTGTCCTGTGCAGTTCTAGGAGGTCCACCCTCCCAGGCTTCGCCTCCCCTCTTTGGGGAGGAGTAAGTTTATTGCTTACTGCCTGAGGCGCCCCTACCGGGGAATGCCGACGGGGCTGCCCAGGCAATTTTTAATGGCCAGAGTGCTCACCTCTTGGGCGCTGGCTTTTTAAACCCCACTTTCCCGACCCGACCTTGAGTCACATCTTACTTGTGGGAGTAAGATAAAAATTGGCCTTGTGCCTAACTCCTGGAGAGGAATAAATCAATACTCAACCTAAGAAAACGTAAAGTAAAATAAACCTCTGTTAATTGTTTTTAAACTGAAATTGCGGTTTTTGTTTGGAAGGACAATTTCTTTTGTTGCAGCGCCGACTGAATCGAACAGCAACTTTGGACCGGCACAGCGTGCGGGACGATCACGGCCTGTGTACTGAACGCGCTCGTGCATGTTCGTAAAGGTATTTACATCTTTTTGAAAAAGACATTAAAACAAAATTACATTAAATTACTGGTTAGGGTTACGGTTAGGGTTAGGGTTTAGGTTAGAGTTAAGGTTAGGGTTTAGGTTAGGGTTAAGGTTAGAGTTAAGGTTAGGGTTTAGGTTAGAATTAAGGTTAGGGTTTAGGTTAGAGTTAAGGTTAGGGTTTAGGTTAGAATTAAGGTTAGGGTTAAGGTTAGAGTTAAGGTTAGGGTTTAGGTTAGAATTAAGGTTAGGGTTAAGGTTAGAGTTAAGGTTAGGGTTTAGGTTAGAATTAAGGTTAGGGTTAAGGTTAGAGTTAAGGTTAGGGTTTAGGTTAGAATTAGGGTTTAGGTTAGAGTTAAGGTTAGGGTTAAGGTTAGAATTAAGGTTAGGGTTTAGGTTAGAGTTAAGGTTAGGGTTTAGGTTAGAATTAAGGTTAGGGTTAAGGTTAGAGTTAAGGTTAGGGCTTAGGTTAGAATTAAGGTTAGGGTTTAGGTTAGAGTTAAGGTTAGGGTTTAGGTTAGGGTTAAGGTTAGGGTTTAGGTTAGAATTAAGGTTAGGGTTTAGGTTAGGGTTTAGGTTAGGGTTAAGGTTAGGGTTTAGGTTAGAATTAAGGTTAGGGTTAAGGTTAGAGTTAAGGTAGGTGCTGAAACTCCGCCTTTATAAAGTTATTAATTAAATTAATTCATATATATATATATATATATAAAATTGAAAATATAAGCCATTAACAATGCAAGATTAATTTTTTTATTTAATCCTATTAATTTCGCAATAAAATTCCATCTTCAGGGGTGACCAGTATTGAGTGATTTTTTTTTTTTTTTTTTTCAGCAAAAAACAAGAATAAACAAACTTATTTCTTTGTTACTTGATAAACGTCTTTGGTGCGATGTTTCCGCTCGGGTGTTGTTGGCGGTTATGATTCAAATTCTGGTGTCGGACGAATAAATTAATCTGGCATTGTTAATTTTATTCAATTTTATTAACAAATCCAACAATGCTTTGAAATGAACGACCAACCCATATATATATATATATGTGTGTGTTTTTCGTTCAAGTTTTAAGTATTGCATGGAAAGTTAATAAAATTGAAAGGAGAAAAAAAAAAAAAAAAAAAATGACTCAATACTGGTCACCCCTGAAGAAGGAATTTTATTCCGTAATCGATAGGATTAATGTAAGAAAAAAAAAAAAAAATAATAAATTAATCTTGTATTGCTAATTTGGCTTTCATTTCAATTTTATTAACTTTCCATGCAATACTTAAAACTTGAACGAAAAACACACACATTACTCGACAGCGTGCCAACGCATCTCTCGTTCGACACCGGATTTGAATCCTACCGCCATTTCATAACATCAAGGCGATGACGTCGTACCATCAAAGACGTTTATCAAATTAACAAAGAAATAAGTTTCTTTATTCTTGTTTTTTGATGAAAAAAAAAAAAAAAAAATGACTCAATACTGGTCACCCCTGAAGAAGGAATTTTATTCCGTAATCGATAGGATTAATGTAAGAAAAAAAAAAAATAATAAATTAATCTTGTATTGCTAATTTGGCTTTCATTTCAATTATATATATATATATATATATAAAATAAAAACATAATAACACGTCCTATTAAAAAAAAAAGGGCGACTTAATGCAATATTCTTTACCGCTTAGGAAGTGGAAAAATACTACAAAAAACAATGTTTCTCTCAACAGTAAAAACAATCACAAAAAACTACGTAACATTATTGCGATAAAATAATCGTACGTATTTCTAAAAGTTTGTGGTCTAGTGGTAAAACACCAGACTGCAAACAGTAATATCGTAGGTTCGATCCTTGTTAGCCATGCTGATGACGGCTGATAGCCAGAAACATGTGTCCATGGATTACTTTTATGTACATAAAAATTAACTAATAAATATAACTAATTTAACTAATTAAATAAATTTAACTAAATAAATAATTAATAAATAATTTAACTAATTGAATAAATTTAACTAATAAATATAAAATAAAAAAATATAATGACATGTCGTCTTAGAAAAAGGGCGACTTAATGCTATATTCTTAATCGCTTAGGAAGTGGGAAATACTACGAAAAAAGCTATGTTTCTATCGCCAACAATAACAAAAGCTTTATTTAAATATTTGCATGTACAGGATTCACTGCTAAACTAATTAACCGATCATTATGAATTTTGGAACACAGCTGCGTAAAGGGTCCAGATGTGGGCTATATTTAGTTTAAGCGAAAGGGGGTGGAAGCTGTGTATACAAATTTAGATACCGACGATTTTTGTGAAATTTTAATAATATTAATTAACATCAATTAATAAATATTCCACAAACTTCCGTTTCTTCGGATTTTAAGGGCAAAACCTCCAATTTGAAAATTTTGGAATACGGCTGCGAAGCGTTATTGCCAATTTGAAAAATCAAATATCTGCGATCTGCATTGAATTTGACACAAATGAAGCAAAGATCCCATGAATTTCAATTTCTTCTAGAGCTCTTAAGCTTAAGCCTTAAATTTTAGAGATTTTGGATAATGAAAATCATATAATTGATTTTAATCAAAATTGGAAGAAGCATTCTAAACATAAGGTTTAGTATCATTATCTCTTGGCTTTAATCTTCGTAAGGGGACATAAAAGTGGTGCAAAACTGTTCATGCTTTTTTTTTTTTTACATAGTTCACCCCAAACAAGGCAGGACGCCACTGTAGACGTAAGAGGCTACTGAGAAAAAAAGGGAGAAGGTTGGGGTAGGGGGGGGGTCAACCTAAATTGGGAGCTGCGCACCGAGATGTCTGTTTACATTAGTTTTAAACCTCTGCATGTCAGTACTGTCGGGGAAACAGGGAGCAGGGAGGGAGTTCCAGAGTCCAGCAGCACGAGGAAAGAAGCTTTTGGAGTAGAAAGCTCTTCGGCATCTGGGGACCTCCACAGTGAATGGATGGGATTTAGCTGATTATCGAGTTGGTCTAGTAAATTTACGTCGAGGGGGCACCAGAGTAGCCAATTCATCGGAGCACAGTCCATTGAAGTATTTGTAAAACAAGCACAAGGATGCTACATTGCGGCGATGGGACAGGGACTGGAGCTTGGTTAACAGTGTGGGACCTATTAGGTTGGCGATTCTTTTTTGGACCTTGTCAAGGAGGGAGAAATTAGTAGATGATGCACCAGCCCAGATGTGGCAACAATACTCCATGCATGGGCGGATGGTGGCTTTGTAGAGATACAGGATAATGTCAGGTGTGAGAAGTTTACTAACATGTTAGAGGGAGCCAACCTTCTTTCCTGCAGCCTTGGCAATGTCTTCACTGTATGTTTGGAGAATTAATTTTATCTGTCCTGGGACAGGTATTTCTTGTTATTTGCAAATTTAAGAGTTAAGAATTATTTAATTGCCCGGATATTTCAGATAGATTGAAAAATAATAATATTTTGGTACAAAAATAAATTTTAAAAACGACACACGTTGAAAAGACATGCAAAACATAAATGAAAGAGAAAAATAGTCCCGGGCAACGCCGGGCCGGGATAGCTAGCATAGAATTATATTTAATAACAAGACTGCGTTCTTTTTATCAAAAGATGGTTCTTTTTACACACATGGAATGAGATGCACACACAAAGACCCAGATTACATGACACAAGGACAATAAAAGAGGGCAATTTTATTAAAAGAATATTTATGACTTTAATAAGACCTCATATAGAAAACTATTTGTATTTATCCGGCGTGGCCCGGGTGTCTTACTTTCATGTTTATTCTGCTTTTTTGTCGTCTATACCATTTGGAAGTTTTTGCAAATTGTTTTAGTACGATTGTTTGTTTTTTTTAAATCTATTATTATACAAAATCGGAGTTTATCAAAGGATCAGGTCGGCAGGGATCAGGTTGTTCGGATCGAGAGGGTCGTGTTCCCCCGATTATAAACGTGTTTAGTAAATCAAGCAATTGTTGCATGCAAAGACAGAGTAATAATTAATAAACAAAAATGAAGTAGTTCAAATAACGTTTATTGAACGTGTGTGTACGTGGAATGGTGAAGTGTGTGATGTATGCATGTGTGTCGATGGAAAAACAGTTCTTGAAAAGGTATAAGAAGAAATGAATCCGGCGTAGGAAAAGTCTTTGAAAGCCGTAAACAAAGAAAACGAGTTGAGAACTCTTACCGTTGTTTGCCCACGTGTTGACGGAAGAAACGTGTGTTGGTAGTTGTTTTGCTGAGACAAGTTCAAGAGAAAAGCGTGAGACGAAACGCTAGTGTATTAGCGTCGTTCTGCCGACCAGAGAAGAGTGAAACGGAACGCTAGTGTCAGCGTCTGCCTGCCGAGGCAGGTCGGTGAGGAAGAGAGGGAATTTCCGTTTTGCACCGGCTCTTATAGTCCGAAGGGCAGATAACTCTGGTGTCGCTTTACGGCGCCACCTGTCGGTGAAAAAGCGCCACCTAACGGCCAAACGGTGTAGTTATGTTTTGAAAGGAGGAGGTAACTGCTACAAGGTGGTTAACTTTTGGAGCTATCACTGGAATGGGAACGATGATTAGAGAAAATGACTTTAGACTAAATAGGTGAAAGCGTGAATATTGAAGGGTCTAAGATAGAACAGTATTGAACGTTTCTAAACATGGCCGTCATTCTTGCTCGTTATTGTTGTCAGGCGAACACATGCGAACACATGCGAACACATGCCAGCCTTAATTTAGAACGATTTTCTTTCAAATTTTGAACGTGATCTTGATTTTTTTAATTTATTTATTTTTTATTCTTATCCATCTCAAACACTGTGAATCTACAAAAAATCGAAAGTGTATTCTTATGTAAAATTTACCGGGGAAGACAATGGAAGTGATCCCGACTCTAACTGCACTCCTAAGGGGTCTATGAGGGCATAACCTCCTTAAAACTTCAAATATATCCTATTTTTATGAAATCTAAATCACATGTATAACATTTTCTGGGGAAGACAATGGAAGTGGTCCCGAATCTTTAAGTGCACCCCTAAGAGGGCTATGCCATCAGGGACACCCTAAGTAGGGAGTTGAGCAGCGAGATGTCTGTTTGCATTACATTAAAATTTCTGCATCTTTGTACAGTCAGGGAAGCAGGAAACAGGAAACAGGAAGGGAATTCCAAAGTCTAGCCGTCTGAGGGAAAAAACTATTAGAGTAGAAAGCTTTTCAGCATCTTGGGGCCTCTACAGTGAAGGGGTGGGATTTTGCTGCTTGTAGGGTATTTACGTCGAGGGGGCACAAGTGCCACGAGTTCGTCAGAGCACAATCCATTAAAGTACTTGTAAAACAAGCACACGGATGCTAGATTGCGGCGATGGGACAGGGGTTGGAGCTTGGTTGACAGTGTGGGACCTTTTAGATTGGAGACTTTTTTTGGACCTTGTCTAAGAGGGAGAGATTAGTAGATGATGCACCAGCCCAGATGTGACAACAATACTCCATGCATGGGCGGATGGTGGCTTTGTAGAGATACAGGATAATGTCAGGTGTGAGGAGTTTACTAGCCCGGTAAAGGGAGCCCACTTTATTTGCAGCAGCCTTGACAGTATCTTCTATGTATTTAGTATTATTATACTAAATCAAGTTAATCAACGTTTTTTTCCCTAAGGTTTTTTTCCTATATATTTTAATCACGCAAAATGCTAAAATATTCCTCAGTTTTGGGATTGAGTTATGTTTAAAAAAAACAAATAAAAATTCCATCTTAATTTTGCTATCGAGTCGTAATTCACTTTCACCCCCTTCAGCACTTGTTCTTTTCTCCACATCGTCTATGACTCTCGTTTCTGTCTCTCTCTCTCTGTCTATCGCTTTGTTCATTTGCTTTTGACACCTGGGGATGATTCGGCGAAGAATCGGAAATGTCTGTGAAACCTATGGAACATTTATTAATTTTTTTGATTTTAATACAAAAAGACCATTTGAAAAAAATAAAAAAAGGTATAATAATAAATCAGACGAATTCCTCGGTTTTGGGATTGATTTATTTTTGTTGTTTCAGAAATAAAAGAGAAAATTGAAAGTAGAGAATCAGAAAGTAAATCGGTTTAAGCGTCATCTTTATAATCTATTGAAGTCGGTTAACTGAGTGGATGTAACTTTGAATATGTGAGTTAACAAACAAAAATATGAGAAAGAATTTGAATGAGAAAACTTAGTCATGAATTAATTATTTACGGAAGAAGAGGATTTACTAATTAATTGACATTTAGTGTAGGAGCTGAACCGTAATTACAGAGTGTCTGTCTCTTATTGGAAGCCAAGGGGACGTAACTCTCCAAATCGAATGCAAGGGAAATAACTACGTCCATTCTGAATGTCTCATTTTTCTAGCTAGAATGCTTTTAGCTAACACCTCCTTTTTGTGTTTTTTTTTAAGCGTCATCTTTATAATCTATTGAAGTCGGTTAACTGAGTGAGTCTCGATTTATGCACACTTTTTTAACGCCTAAGATGTTACGAAGCTTTTTGTTTGTTATTGTTTTTACTAGTGTTAGAAAACCGCAATTTTGAAAATGAAAACAAACAAAAATATTCGTAACATCAACGGCGATAAAAAAAAAAAACATGCATAAATCGAGGCCGGCGTTCTGGTCTAGAGGTAAAATACTAGACTATGGACATTTACATCGACAGTTCGATCCCTGCTAGGGTAGTCATGCTGATGACGCCTCTTAGCGAGAAACACGGGCCGATGACTTTTGTGAGTTAACAAACAAAAATATGAGAAAGAATTTGAATGAGAAAACTTAGTCATGAATTAATTATTTACGGAAGAAGAGGATTTACTAATTAATTGACATTTAGTGTAGGAGCTGAACCGTAATTACAGAGTGTCTGTCTCTTATTGGAAGCCAAGGGGGTGTAACTCTCCAAATCGAATGCAAGGGAAATAACTCTGACAAGTTTATCTCCCTTTAATACGTCCATTCTGAATGTCTCATTTTTCTAGCTAGAATGCTTTTAGCTAACACCTCCTTTTTGAGCTTTGTGCTTTTTTTTTTCATTGGATTCAAACGATTTTGTATGCAAACAAACGTTGTCTTCAGTTGAGTTTGAGGTTACTTTTTTTGGATGACTCGGGTGTGTTGTTGAGGCAAATCGAATGTATTCAACAGTATCTCCAATGATAAAGTATCTTCCTGTATATTTTGTGTGGCTTGCATGTCAGTCTCTGTTAGATGTGAGGGTCGCAACTTGTTTGCGTGTAAAACCCAAACAGATGACTGCACATATGAAACTCAATGTGTTTTTGTGATTTCTGTGTGTTCCCTATAGAAAGAAAAGTAAGGGAATCTACATAAAATCAAAAGTGTATTCTTATGCAAAATCTACCGGGGAAGACAATGGAAGTGTTCCCGACTCTCTAACTGCATTCCTAAGGAGGCTATGAGGGTATAAACCCCTTTAAAACTTCAAATATATCCTATTTTTATGAAATCTAAATGATACGTATAAAATTTTATGGGGAAGACAATGGAAGTGTTCCCGAATCTCTAATTGCCCTTCTAACCTAAGACAGCTATGGGGGTCGAACCGACTTTAAAACTTCAAATATATCCTACCAGAAGGGTTACCCGACGTTGCTCGGGATTGAATGAGGATCACTACTTTTCCACTCTGCTCATAACATCATATTAATTTCTTTGATTTTACTGCCCCTCACCGTCTGTTTCAACCCCTAATATAGTCAGAAGCTAAAATGTTCGAAAAACTCTGTCATATGATTTAAATTTCATAAAAATAGGATCTACATATTTGAGGTTTTAAGGAGGTTCTGCCCCATGAGTCACTTAGAGTTGGAAGCACGAAGACATTCGGCACATAGAGTAACATAAAGATTCGTAACCACTTCCATTGTCTTCCCCAGAGAATTTTATACATACGATATAAATTTCATTAAAATAGGATCTACATAGTTGAGGTTTTAAGGAGGTTCTGCCCCATGAGTCACTTAGAGTTGGAAGCACGTAGATATTCGGCACATAGAGTAACATAAAGATTCGTAACCACTTCCATTGTCTTCCCCAGAGAATTTTATACATACGATATAAATTTCATTCAAATAGGATCTACATAGTTGAGGTTTTAAGGAGGTTCTGCCCCATGAGTCACTTAGAGTTGGAAGCACGAAGATATTCGGCACATAGAGTAACATAAAGATTCGTAACCACTTCCATTGTCTTCCCCAGAGAATTTTATACATACGATATAAATTTCATTAAAATCTCTCTATATATAAAACTCAATGTCTGTGTGTTTTATGTTTGTCTGTTCCCTATAGAAAGAAAGGTTAGAGAATCTACATAAAATCTAAAAGTGTATTCTTATGTAAAATTTAACGGGGAAGACAATGGAAGTGATCCTGAATCTTTAAGTGCACCCCTTAAAGGGGATATGAGGGCATAACCCCCTTAAACCTTCAAATATTGTTTACTTTTATCAAATTTAAATCATACGTATAAAATTCTTCTGATTTTAATTCAAGTTAGACGCTAATTCAGAGAGTTTTCAAACATTTTGCCGCACCTAGATTTGGAAAAGCATTCAAGTCACCTAATTTTCGTAATATTTTCAAGTATATCCCTTTGGTTCAACGGTTAGCGACGTAGGATTTTGACGTCAGCACGACTGGTTTATAGTTTGATCCCAACCAACCTCTAAGATTTTTTTTTTCTACATCGACGGGGGGAGGGATGTAGGAAGGGGACGACTGGGAAGACACATATTAATACGATAGCGTGTGTGTTATTTTGTGTGTAACGCTTTCAACAAAAGCAACGACCTTCCGAATCTTTTTATGCTACTCATGAATTGGAGCCAAATTTAATTTAATCGAAAACATTTACAAGGTTTAGTCGTCGAAATATTATCTTCATTAGAAATATTGTATATAAAAAAGTTTTGTAAATTGTTTCATGTATTGTTCATTTTTTAAAATGAATATACAAGTCAAATCTTATCATATTTTATTCAAACATGTATAGGTTAGGAACAAGATAATTAGTATTGAAAACATCATTTCGTGTAATTTACACGGGTCCCGTTAATTTACTATTAATGCAATATTATGCTAGTATTTATGAAATGAATAAAATCATTTTTTTTCATAAATCTATGTCTCTGAGACTTTCGCTGATATAACAGCCTTGTCAAAGAGTTATTTCCTTCCTTTCTGTTTTCTGCTGGTGTTAAAAATCGCAAGTAAATCCACTCGTGGTCCCAAAAGGATATTTATCGTCTGATCTCGTTGACGATTATAACGACGTTATAAAAATGTTTAAAACAGATAAACATGGTAAGTACAAAGTAAGAATGGATTTTTTTGTAATATCTGCCATCCGACAGCACTATGATTGGTAGAAAAATTCATTTTTCAATGTTTCGGAAAAGAAAAAAAAAAACATATTTAAGTATATACTCTTTATAATATCCAAAGATGTTCCAAATTGCAAGCTCAATGAAGTTGTATTACAAGCTTCAGAGCATCTATAATATATATATATATATATATATATATATATATATATATATATAATAAAATAAAATATGAAACTAAAAGTCCACTGCCAACTTATCTATCTATGTAATTCCTCTGATGAGAAGATTTTAATCTTTGAAAAGCCTTGGCTTAAGGAAAGAATAATAAACATATTTTTTTTACCGAGTACACCTTGCATTGAACAATCGAAGTTAAAATAAATTTGTCATTCGTACATGTTTATCCCTCTTATCTCATCTATCTTATACATATATATATATATATATATATATTATATATATATATTATATATATATTATATATATATATATATTATAAATAAATATTAATAATTTATTACCTACAGACATCGATGTTTCATGCTTACGCAATCCTCAGTGCAGGAAGCTAATTCTCGGCGGGTACGAACTCCGATCACAAATCGCTACTGATTCGCAGTCAACAGTCAACCCGTTGGCCACCAGAAATTAGCTTGAATTTAGGAGGAATTTAACTTTGTAAATGCCAAGTCGGCGAGTATTCACAACAAGCAGCGAAGAGTGATCAACAACAACAACAAATCGTGTTGGATCTCGCTATGAAGCTAGTAGTAATTATTAAATTATTATGTTATTAAATTCAGTCAGAGTGCCCGGCCTTAGTAAAGGGGGCTATATAATATTTTATAAAAAAATATTAATAATTTATTACCTACAGACATATATATGTATGATTATTTTTATTTACACAGACATGTACAAAATCTGCGACACTGGCATGTCGATGTTATCGATCAACAGCTGTTATAAACTGAGATCTCATCAGGCAGAGGTTAAATCCGATCTTAACTTTAGATCATATTTGGAAAGAATGAAATGGGGAGAAAAGAAAACAAATTTAAGATTCAAATTTGGAAAGTCACGTGATTGGGACCGTTTAAAATCGAAAATTAAAATCGAAAATAATATAAAGTAAAAATATATAAAATATAAAATGAAATAAAAAGAAAGAAAGAAATAGATAGATAGATAGATAGATAGATAGATAGATAGATAGATAGATAGATAGATAGATAGATAGAGATAAAATGAACTAAAATAAAATAGTACAGGATAAAATAAGAAATAAAATCGTATATAAAAGAAAAAAAATTTAAAATTAACATTTAGAAAGTCACGTGGTTAGAATTGGGACCGTTAAAAATCAAAATCAAAAATAATATTAAGTAAAAATATAAAATATAAAATGAAATAAAAAGAAAAAAAAAAGAAAGACGAAAAAATAGATAGATAGAAATAAAATAATATGATAAATTTGGGAATTTCCTTGCTTTTGTACATTTAGTGTATATGAATTTTCATCTTAACCCTATTAAGGGCATATGATTTCAGTATACTGACATTTTTCATCGAAATGTCACTACTTTTGTAAAGGCTATGCCTCAATACAATGGTAATTTTTAAGGTTTTTTTTTAAATTTTCTGGAAAACTAACGTATATGGTAAACTGAAATTAAAATGCCATCAACTAGACCATAGAACGTCTATCTCTGCCAAAAATCAGCTGAATCCATCAAATAGTTGATGAGATACAGGGTGGTACATACGTACGTACGTACACACAGATAACATGATTTCATGATTGACCTTTCTGGATCTCTGGGTTGCCTTGACTAATGATGCTGAAATTCTACACACTTATAGAACCTATCAAATAAAAATTTTGTGCAAAGTTTTAACTAATTTGGTTTATTGTTTTTTGAGTTATGACTGATCAAAGAAATGAGATTTCTAGCATAGGCCATTCGTGAAGTCTATTAAGGGATAGAGCGCTCTCGCGCCTCCCTTGATTTATTGTCATCCTAATACAAAACTAAGTGGAAAACAAATCTAAGTTCAACAGCTTTTGAAGATTAGTATTGGTAATTACTGCTAATAAGTAAAATATGTTGCCTAGATATAAGTTACCGGTACAGTTTCAGATTTAGATATAAATTTGATATTTGAGTGATGCCTAGTAGCAAAAATAGTTTGAAATACCAAAAAATGGGTGATATTTTACTTATAGGCCGATGCAGTTAATTGTGTTCATGTAAAAGCATTATTTTGTACTTACTCAGTCATATTTTATCTCTCACGCCCCGAAAAAGAATTTAAAAATATCAAGCAGAACTTTAATTAGAACGATTTTTCCATTTCCATAAGGGTGATATGAAATGGCGAGTCTGCGATTTTCGGAGTGGCCGGTTAGCTAACTAAGGGCAGATAAGTGTTGCGAAGAAAAAAAACCAAAAAAAAAAAAACAATAAAGTTATATCGTGGAAAGTATCCCGGTGAACAAAGTAAAAATAATTATTTAATTTTCTATTTTTTTATTTAATAAATATATATTATATTATTATTGCTTATGTGTTTCTTTCTTTTTATAATCCTAACAATAAAAACGGAGTTAATGCCCTTGTCTATTCTACCGACCGCTCACAGCCCAAAATGTCGGCTCGGGCACAAATACAGGTTGGACATCGAAATGGAAAAATCGTTCTAATTAAAGTTCTGCTTGATATTTTTAAATTCTTTTTCGGGGCGTGAGAGATAAAATATGACTGAGTAAGTACAAAATAATGCTTTTACATGAAAACAATTAACTGCATCGGCCTATAAGTAAAATAGCACCAAAAAATGTCTTAAATAATCACCTCACGAGATTGTGATAATCCCAAAACATAAAAAAACCATGTGGCCGAAGTCACCCCGCCTTGGTCTATACATACCGAAGCTATTCTTTCCCGTTCGTATTTATTTCCGGCAAATATTACCGGGAGAATATAACAAATAATGATCCCGCGACCATGGGGTGTCTAGTATAAAATTATATGATCTTGTATGCTTGTATTTTTGTATTGGACACCTTGGATGATGCCACAAAAAATAGATGGATGCCATCATAAACCAACTATGACATCTCAACATGCTGGAAGACTGGTTAATGGCTCAGTTGGAACAAGCAGAATCTGATGACTTCATTTTTCAACAAGATGGTGCACCACCACACTGGAGTCTTAGAGTAAGGCAGTTTCTTAACACAAGGCTGCCTGGTAGATGGATTGGGAGATCTGGGCGAGGTGATGACGTTCTCATGCCCTGGCCTCCTAGGTCTCCAGATCTTACCCCGTGTGACTTTTTCCTTTGGGGCTTTGTCAAGCAACAAGTCTATGTGCCGCCCCTTCCAAGAGATATTGACGAACTAAAGGCTCGAGTAACGGCAGTTGTGGGAACCATTGACGTCAAGATGCTGGAACGCGTTTGGCAGGAAATGGACTATCGACTAGATGTCTGCCGTGTGACGAATGGTGCTCATATTGAGCAACTTTGAAGATTCCCCACAAAACTTGAAACTTTAACCTTTCCAACGGTACCAATTTCATTTTTCAACTCCTAATAGTTTTTGAGTTATTAAAAATCGTTATGTTCCCAAGACTTTTGAAACACCCTGTATAACAAATAATGATCCCGCGACCATGGGTTGTCTAGTATAAAATTATGTGATCTTGTATGTTTGTATTTTTGTATTGGACACCTTGGATGATGCCACAAAAAATAGATGGATGCCATCTATGACATCTTTCAAATATACTGATAATATTGATAATCATTCGGAAGAAAGAAAGAGAGAGAGAGAGAAGAGAAAAAGGAGAGCGAGAGAGAAAGAGAGAAGGAAAGAAAGAGAGGTAGAATGGGAAAATGAAAATGGAAGAGAGAGAGGGAGAGAGAGGTAGAGTGAGGGAAGTAAAGGGGGTAAAGATAGAGAGAATGGTGCCTATCATGACATCACAAGAGTTTCATAAATATTTGAACATTTTTAACTGTTTTCATACACATTTAAAAACAATAATATTATATAACTAAAGTGTGAGCTAATGCAATAAGAACATTTACGAAAAGCTTAAATACGTAATTTTGAATGTATTTAATACAGGGTGGGCAAAAATAAGGGTCCTATTTTTAAAAATTCATAACTTTTTTATTTATTGATTTAAAAAAAAATTTTTTTTTAGAATAAGTAAAGGACCCCTTCCGAAGCAAGCATGAGCCGTATTAGCCCTAAGGAACGTACCCTCATTTAGAAAACATTATTTTTGCTTAAAAAACTCAAAACAGTGTAAAAAACAATACTTTAGTTTTTGTAAGTTTTAAGAAGTGTTTTTCGGCTAAAATTTGTTTTGTTTATTTCAAAAAATCTCGGAAGGGTCAGTCTACACACACATAAAGTTTGGTGAGTTTAACTTTTATTTTGTGGAAGTTATTCAAATTCAAGTTATTCAAATTTAAAGATAGGACCCTTATTTTGGCCCACCCTGTATGTTTATAAGTGCTCAATAATTATTGTACTATACTCACAGATTTATAACATGTTTTTCTCAAACAGCAAATATCAACATGTGCTAGTAGCCATCTTTGCTGAGTGTAGCTCTGCACCAAATATTTTCTGTGCATCTGTCATTTTGGAAACCAGAGTGCTCATCCATTTATTTTCTGTGCATCATTATATTCATTTGAATAGTTAAGTTAATCTAGTGCAGTGGTTCTTAACCTGTGGGGAATTCCCCACTGGTGGGGAATGGCGGAGTTGCCAAGTGGGGAATGACCGGTCGGACAGAAAAACCACTGCTTCAAAATGTAATACATTACATCCAAAGGCACTTCTGCATTCTTTATGAAGCCGCAGATTTTCTGTCCTTCTACTGAAAATAATGGGAAGTAATTCAACCGGAAGTGACTTATTTACAACCTAAAAAAAAAATGCAAGACTGATTTGTTTTTGGGTAACAAGAAACAATTAACAATTTCTTTTTTTTATTATATGAATTAAAAATTTTATAAATAAAAATGTAAAGTTTTGATTGGGGGGGGGGGGGAATGAATTTTTTGGTCAACATTGATTTTGCTTTTATTTTTTTTAAATATATTGTAGTTGAAAAGTTTTGTTTGGTGAGATTTTTTTTATCTAAATGAAAAGTTTTCATTGGGGGGGGGGGCTGTATTTTTTTGTCCTTTTTCTTTTATTGAACAGGATAAAGTTCTGCAATTTGATTTATAATGGCTTCCATGGGGTTAGCAGTGCCTAGCAAAAAAACTTTCTTTCCTAATGGATACTGTTTTGCGGCATTCTTTCCGTGCGCATTTCCAAATAAATCCATCACTTCCATTGTGCCTTGCCATCTGCATCTGTCTTTGACATGACGGACATGTCCGACTGCAAGAAATCAGGCGATGTGCCTGTAAAAAATCGATTGTTTTTTGCGTCTGGTTCATTAAATTACCAATGTCGCGAAGATTCAACTCATTTAACTCCATTTTCTAAAAACTAAATTCTACTTCAACTCCCGGTAAATTCAACTTCCGGTGAATTCTGAATGAATGGTACTTGGAGAAAAAAAAAACGGAACTCTTCAATTTCGATTTCTTAATCGGCTGCGGCTTCATAAAGAATGCAGAAGTGCCCATCCAAATGTTGATCATGATAATTTTGACCATTTTCTTGATTCAATGCCACTTCTGTTGTTCGTTTCTCTCTTGTGTGATTGTCACTACTTTCTTTTCATTTGATTTCTCTTCAGGTACCTTATTATTTTTTTTTTTTTCCTTATCTCACAGAAAGATGCAAAAGTCTTGTTAACCTGTATGCGTCTAGTGCTAGTGTTACATGTTTTGTATGCTTTTTATAGGCCAAATATATTTAGAAAACACATAACGGATCTTTTCGTATGTATTTATTTCCATGTGATAACTGTGCTGGGAATGGAGAGCTGGCTCACTAAATAGTGGGGAATTGGAGAAAAAAAGGTTAAGAACCACTGATGGATGAAATGGAAAATAAGAGCCAAATTTTTTTTTTATAATATTTCTAAACATTTTTTAGGCTCTGGCCCAAAGTCACGGTATTACGGTATATACAAGTAGCAGTAGTAGTAGTAGTAGTAGTATTATTCCGTCGCTCTATATGTCCACCTGTTGTCTGTACGTCTATGTTTTGCCGGTCGTAGCAATGATGTCATTTACTCCAGTTCGCTGTCTGATCCAGGTGTTTCTTTTTCTATCACGTAAACTGATGCCGAGCGTTCCATTTTGTATTGTGCCACTCTTAGCTTTTCTATTGCTGCATTATTAAGTGCCCATGTTTCGCTACCATATGTCGTAACAGGTATGATGTATTCGTTGAACACTTTCTGTTTAGAAAGTAAATAAATTAAATGAAAAATTCAAAACCGTAAAAAAGACAACAGTTCAGAAGAAATTTCTTTTTTTTTAGGGAAACAAGTGTAAAGTTTGTAATCATTTCTTCTTGTGTCGATTCCCTAATTCCGAGTGATATCACAGTCAGCAGATCAGCAGTTGTTGAGGTGATTGACTAATTCAATTTTAATTAAACCCACAAACCCAAATACAGAAATATATAATAGTATGTGTAGAGGGCAGTCTGCAACAGCAAGGACAAACCGATTCCGAGTATCAAAACCAGTATTCATGCATTTCTCAAAAGACACTGAAGGACGCATGTTTCACGTTCAGGTCCCGCCTGGAGGCCATGAACAATCAACAGACAGTCTGAGTATTGGAAGACTTTAAAATAAGGAGTAGGAATTTTTTTGGATCTTAGGAATCGGTGTCGAACCTTATACCTTCCAATTCCGCAAGCCTGGTTGCTCTACCAAGACTTGGGAGTTTAGTCTACCCTACTAAATATATAAACATTTTTTATTTACATTTTTCAAAAATTTCCAAAAAGAGAGAAAACGGATATTACGTTTTGCCAAATATGAGTACCACCATGCCGACCCCCCCCCCGTCGACAATTCCCGACCCCCCAACGCTTGTGTGCCATTGTCTTTCTCATCTTCTGCTTCTTGTTCGTCGTCGTCTTTCGTATTGCAAAACAAAAACAAAACCAGCGCAGACTCACAAGAAAGAACACAAACTCCGATACAGTTGTACTCCGAGTGTGTGTGATACCGTCAGTGCGGAAAAGGACCCCCCACCCCTCCAAACGTTGTCTGTCGAGGCATCGTTGCTCGATCCAATCTGCTTCAATCTGCTCATCGTCTCCTCTCCAAGCTGCCACAAACAACTTGGCCTTTTGGCTAAGATGGATCTTAGTGTAGTATCTGTTCCGATGGATACTGCACCCCATAAACTGGTATTGTCTTGGCCTTCGGGGCTTGATTTACGCCAGTCTATGGGTCGGTCCTGTGCAGGTCCACCCTACCAGGCTTCGCCTCCCCTCTTTGGGGAGGAGTAAGTTTATTACTTACTGCCTGAGGCGCCCCTACTGGGGAATGCCGACGGGGCTACCCAGGCAATTTTTAATGGCCAGAGTGCTCACTTTCTCGGGCGCTGGCTTTTCAAAACCCGCTTTTCCGACCCGACCTTGGGTCACATCTTACTTGTGGGAGTAAGATAAAACTGGCCTTGTGCCTAACTCCTGGAGAGGAGGTGAATCAATACTCACTATATTAACTTTGACCGGAAATCCTAAACGACTGGTCCTTGTCCCAGAGTGACTGATGAGCGGAAAATGACCACCAGGCGTTTTGCCCCACCCCATTGTCTTTTTTTACTTCTGCTTTCCTTGTGAACCATTTCCTCAATGCGAATGCAGACCCCACAATATTATTGTAATATCTGTGGACAGAACAGATACTACACTTTGATCCTAGGTCAAGAAAGTGTATTTTAGTTTGAGTTTCACACGTTAGATGAAATTCTTTTAATTACTTTTTTTACATTGCATTTTTTTTTTAAATGGGTGAAGGGTGATAACGTACATACCAACATGAAATTGTCTTAGCGTGTTATGTAGATAACGCAATAATTTTATTGTCTTTATAATTTCCTCTGCAGGGGATTACACACTATTAAGACCCGTACAGGCGGTGAGAAGTGTTGCGGAGGGGATGATTTCACTCTTTTTTTCTGACAAGGTGACTTCTTTTTTTTTTTTTATGAAATTGCTCCAGGCAAGGCATGAAGACACTTGATGTAAGGAGCTAACAAGAACGAAAGATGATTAACACAAAGACACGAGATGCCTATTGGCCTTAGTCTTGAAAAGACCAAGGCTATAGGCAGAAGGAAACAGTCAGCAGGAAGAGAGTTCCACAAGTCTGCAGTTCTTGGAAAAAAGCTATTGAAATAGGAAGCTGTATTACAATGAGGTATCAAAACAGCGAATTGATGGGGACCACTAGACCAACGAGTCAAACGAGCTGGAACAAAAGAAGCAGGGAAAAGATTAGACAATTTTGAAGAACACGTGTTATAATAGTATTTATAGAAAAGACTGAGACTAGCAACATCACGTCTGTGATAGAGAGAGGGTGTAGAGAAGAAGAGAGGGTGGTGGCAAATCAAATTACAGACACGTTTCTGCACCTTATCAAAAACCCTCAAACGAGAAAGAGATTCACAAACCCAAATATGACAAAAGTACTCCATACATGGTCTGATTGTGGATTTGTAGAGATAGAGAATAACCACATGCGTGAGAAAGTGTTTCGAGCAATAGAGAGAACCGACTTTACGAGAAGCAGAAAGAGCAATCGATCTAATGTATGAACTCTAAGAAATATTCCATGAAAAATGCCAGTATACTGAAATCATATGCCCTTAATAGGGTCAAGATGAAAATTCATATACACTAAATGTACAAAAGCAAGGAAATTCCCAAATTTTTACACTTTTATTGTCATTAAGGGTATGACTACATATCAACCAAACCATTTCATTATCACATCACTACAGTATAAATTTCTATGCATGAGTGGATGAAGTGTGTGAGGTGCGCTGAAGAAAAATTCCTACCAGTAAAATACATAGCCCTGTTGTGCTCGCATACCCTTAATGACAATAAAAGTGTAAACATTTGGGAATTTCCTTGCTTTTGTACATTTAGTGTATATGAATTTTCATCTTAACCTTATTAAGGGCATATGATTTCAGTATACTGGCATTTATCATGGAATGTCACTACTTTTGTAAAGGCTATGCCTCAATACAATGGTTAATTTTAAGGTTTTTTTGAATTTTCTGGAAAACTAAGGTATATGGTAAACTGAAATTAAAATGTCATCAACTAGACCCTAGAACCTCTATCTCTGTCAAAAATCAGCTGAATCCATCAAATAGTTGATGAGATACAGGGTGGTACATACGTACGTACACACAGATAACATGATTTCATGATTGAAATTTCTGGATCTCTGGGTTGCCTTGACTAATGATGCTGAAATTCTACACACTTATAGAACCTATCAAAAAAAAAAAAAATTGTGCAAAGTTTTAACTAATTTGGTTTGTTGGTTTTTGAGTTATGATTGATCAAAGAAATGAGATTTCTAGCATAGGCCGTTTTTGAAGTCTATTACGGGATAGAGCGCTCTTGCACCTCTCTTGATTTGATGAGAGAGAAAGATGAAGAAGTTTCAGAGTCGATTTCTCCTCAAGAGCAGAGCCACCCATGAGAATCTCAGGAAAAAAGGGGCACACCTACGATTGAAGAAAGAAAAGAGATGGTGAAAAACCGTAAAGGGTCACATCGTCAGAATCAAAATTAATATTTTACGAAAAGCAGAAAAGAGATCTTGAGACTTCCTGCCATTGATGTAACTTTCTGAACATTTTAGCTTAACCTCTAACTTAATTTCTAATGGAAAATCCCTATTTTTTTTAAAAATCTTTACGTGGAAAATAAAAACGTTTTTAAGAGAGAACAAATATCGTTACACAACCACCTACTAACGAAAGGTACATCAAGAACGAAACTCCAACCGCCGATTGTCATGGCAAATAACACCCTATCTGAGAGTTCAACATTCAAACTCCTCGGCCTAACCTTCACAGGTAACATGAATTGGAATAAATACACTGAAGACATTGCCAAGGCTGCCGCAAAGAAGGTTGGCTCCCTCTACCGTGCTAGTAAACTCCTCACACCTGACATTGTCCTGTATCTCTACAAAGCCACCATCCGCCCAGGCATGGAGTATTGTTGCCACATCTGGGCTGGTGTATCATCTACTAGTCTCTTCCTCCTTGACAAGGTCCAAAAAAGAGTCGCCAACCTAATAGGTCCCTCACTATCTACCAAGCTCCAGTCCCTGTCCCATCGCCGCAATGTAGCATCCTTGTGCTTGTTTTACAAATACAAGATTGTGCTCCGATGAATTGGCTGCTCTGGTGCCCCCTCGTTCTAAGTTCACTAGACCAACTCGACAATCAACTAAATCCCATCCATTCACTGTGGAGGTTCCCAGATGCCGGAGAGCCTTCTACTCAAATAGCTTCTTTCCTCGTGCTGCTGGCCTCTGGAACTCCCTCCCTGCCTCCCGTTTCCCCGACAGTACTGACATGCAGAAATTTAAAACTAATGTAAACAGATATCTCACTGCACAGATCCCAATTTAGGTTACCCCCCCCCCTCCAAACCTTCTCCCTTTTCTTTCTTCTCAGTAGCCCCTTACGCCTACAGTGGCGGCCTGCCTTGTCTGGGGTGAACTATGTTAAAAAATAAAAAAAAACATGGGATGAAGGGATAAGGATAGACTTGAAAGAAAGAGGGATAATAAATAAAGACCTGGCCAGAGAGATAGGATATGAAAGCCAGAAAATACAATGGCGATTATTATTATTTTCATCTTCTCATTCCGTGCATGACTTGCAACTTTTCCTGTCTGCTACCATTTCACTTGTGCCGCCCGCCACAATCAGGTCGCCATTAACTGATTCCCTTCGTGGGACACACTTTTGAATGTTTCGGATAACTGACGGCACACATAATTACCTTAACGATTATTACTACAATCATCGTCATCATCATCATCATCATCATGTAGTAATTTCTCCACTAATTTCTTTTTCCTACTCTTTCATAAGAAATGCAAAATTCATCTATATCTTTTCTTTGTCATCCGATCTTTTACGCAAGCAGAGGGAGAAACAACTCACATTCTAAACTCACGCATTGAAACATGTCTCCTCCCAATTAAGCTATTTTCATATATATATATATATATATATATATATATATATATATATATATATATGATAATTTTATTTACACAGACATAAAATTATCATATATAAAGCTCTATTTTGATATTGAGCACTTTTTATAAACCCGGTTAAAATTCTCTGGATTACCACCCTGTGGATATTTTTCACCTGGATTATTACCATTATTATATATATATATATATATATATATATAATTTCGGAGGATACAACCTCCATCATCAGAGATATATTTAACTCTTTTTTTTTTATAAAATAAACAAACTTTACTTTTGTTTATAGGTAAGACGTCTTGGGTTGGTGTGACGCTCTCCGCCAAGATGTAATAGGTGGCAGTTGAGAGGTTTTCTTGTGCGACATAATTTCTCATGAAGAATGATGTGCTGCAGTCAGGATCGTGTCGTTCTGACGTAACGTCTTGACCATGTACAGGTCGGACGTGTGTTGCACACATGCCACTCTCACATAACGAAGGCGTTTGAAACGTGTAACGCACTTATTCTACGATTTTGTTTACATTTGTGAAGAGGCACATTCGAGTGAAGTTTTATATTAGGTTGAGTAGAAAGTGACTAACTTTGTGTTTACTTTCGGCAGCCTCGCAACTCGCGTCCCTTATTTTGTCCTTTAGTCCTCACATTCCATGAGCGATGTTTCTGACAAAGGGGGAAGAATTACTGTTTTATGGGTCAGAATCTATCCATCTAACACTTATCTTTCTAGTTTTTGACATTGAAGTGTTTTTTTTTTAGCTCTTTACATCAAGTGGCTTCATGTCTTGTCTGGAACGTTTTCCATAAAAAAAAGTCAAATATGGTGTCAGGCTAAATTTGTTCCTTTCACGTACCTTCTTTTCCTGTTTTCCTTCTTTCGCCAGGTAAAAAAAAATATATATATTTAACGACATTTCGGGCACGTCTACTTCACTTATGTGTCACTATTTTGTTCATACAAGTGGAATTCTTGTTTTATACTTCACCAACAACATCTTGATAAGCAACTCACTGGTAATGTATGACATTCGTGCATGCTTAAGTGGAAACGACATCAGCCCTAGTTAGATGGGAACGGTGGAGGTCTTGGACTGCCAAAAGTGTTCAAGTTGGTAAAGGATAGGCATCCAGCGGTAAAATTGCCTTAAATACAATGTCTAGTCGAAATACAGCAGGAAAAAAGAAAGGCAGTGCCAGTAGCACTAATGCTGCTGGTAATGTCTTGGGCTTCGTAGATCCCAGGATGCGTGGATCTTCAGGGCCTATGGATTCCATCAAGCCTTGCCAAAGACAGGAGTGGAGAGGAAGACTCAGATTTCGAGACTAGACAATCAGGCCCCACCCTCATCAGAGGATTAATTGTGGCCTGATTCAACAAATAAACCGGTTGATGATGATGATGATGATGATGCTGATGATGGATAAATGATGTTCTAAATCTACACTGATTCAACAACTTTTTCTTTGCATTAGTCAAAAGCCACGGATTTTTGTCCACCACTTGGGATTGATCATGGGCGTGAGCCGGTTTGACAGAGATCTTTATATAGGTTAGGGTGTTAGGGTTAATGTGTTAGGGTTAGATTGTCTGCAGATCTTATCATTGGCCTTCATCTCTTGCTTTCCGGCGACTACAAATTTAAATACAAGTTTCGCGACATGCCGTCATTCGTCCTCAACACGTTGAAACCATCTGAGCCGCCATTCTCACATCTTGCCCTTGAATCAGCGCCACGCCATAGCACCATCGGATGTCGAATAGTGTAACTCTTGAGATCCAGTGAAGCATTTTAGTTTCACTGACGGCAAATATTCGTTCCGCCTCCCCATTGTCGGCAATCTCTCCGAGCTGTACAAAGCAATCGGTCTCATAATAGTACGGTAGATCTTCGAATTTAGAGGGTAGCTGATCCCGTGGTAGAATTTATAGAATCGCTGATCTCGCGGTCGAATTGGGAGGGTTGTGGATCCCGCGGTCGAATTCAGAGGGTCGCGGATCCCATGGTCGAATTCAGAGGGTCATTTTTTTAAAAATGTTTATGTATTTTAATATTTTTTTAAAAATGTTTATGTATTTTAATATTTTTTTTATACTGTACAGAATTAACCATCCCCTGAGGTCATCAGATCTAAGTCTGTCTTTTAAGACTTACATTACACATCAATCGTATCATTTTCATATCATTTCTCTCCATGCAACACATGTCATCAACTCTCACTTGTCAGGTTTCACGCCCATACATCATCACACTGCGTGCAAATGCCTGATAGACACTTGTCTTGCTCGACAGTAGTAGCGTTGTGCGGGTTAGTAAAGGTATAATTACTCCCCTAACTAACTCCGAACTCTTGTTATCACAGCAGCACCAGTTCCTCCCTGTGCTCCAAAAAGAAAATAAAACACAAAAAAAACAAAAAACAAAAAAAACAATTAGTTTAGCCACATTTTATTTTATTTTTTATTTTTTTTAAATCCCCCTCCCCTTAAAAAAGGAAAAACAAAAAAAAAAATACGCAACAGCATTTTTTTGTTGTTTTTTTTTATATTTGTGCATGCCTATACATGCTCATCACTCTTCGCGGACAGCTCCGCTCGGCCCGGGGCAGAATCTCAGAGACGATAATACGACAACAGTCCGGATATCTGCTCGCTCCCAACAGACCATACAATCATTCTTAAGAATGAGGAAGGGGAGGGGGAGGGGGCTTTATTCAACCTGGGGAAGGGGGGGGGGGACATATTTGTAACACATAAATATTAAGAACGTTTTCAGCATTTGGAAAGGTGGGGGGGGTGCTGGGGATGGAAGGTGAAGGTCATTAACGGCTTCCGAACATTTTTTAAGGTTCACTACGAGGTCGGCCCAATGGAGTTTTTTTTTGTTTTTTTTTTACTCATTTACTTGTTCAATTTATAAAAAAAAAAAAAAAAAAATAAAAATAAAATAAAAAATAAATAATTAAAATAAAAAAAAAATAAAATAAAAAATAAAAAAATTAAATTTATTTTTTATTTTTTATATAACATTCTCAAATCTTTTTTTTTTTTTTTTAAAGCCGTCTCTGATTCTATGGACATTTCAAAATCTTAAAAATATATCGAGAATGCGATTTTACAGGAGGCAAAAAAAAAAATAAACAATGCCCAGTTTTATCCTTTTTGTTTTAAATTTGAAAAAAAAAAAATTAAAATCACGGAACTGAAACGCAACATATGTAATTTGGTTGGGGAGGGGGACTTTCTTTTCTTTTTTTAAAAGGGACAAAGTTTCGACTAATCAAATTTCCGAAAGTTTTTTTTCTTTTTATTTTCTATATCTTTATCATCAGAAAAAAATAAGATATTCAAACGGAGGAATATCTATAGATTTTTACAAGCATAGACAATTGGCGTCCGGAGATGAGGAAAGGGGGCAAGGAGAATCCTTGGGAGGAGCTCATCTGTCTCTCTGCCGCCCGCACAGACATTGGAGGCAAAGCCACATACGTATATAAAAAAAAAAAAGAAGAAAAGTGTTTTATTTAATAAAACAGACATATACTGTGGTCGGACTAATTTTACAAGAATTTCAAATGTAAAACATTTGTCCAAATGAAAAACTCCAGAAATCTCACGCTTACTTGCCATAAGTATATTTTTATCTCGTTAAAAAAGACGAGGGATGAATCCAATAATCCACTTAAACCGAATAAAGTTTTCTTGCCACAAAATATCGCAGTGCATGAAAACTTTAAACATGACTTCGTGTCAATATTCTTAACCAGTTTGTTCTCATGCTTATCAACACATTCCATTTCCTCTATTCAAAACTCCCTATATATATATATATATATAAAATTACATAAACAATATTATAGCTCTACTTGGTATTGAGCACTCTTGAAAAAATTGGTTTTATGTTCACTTTATTAACATATCTGAACTTGATCAATTAATATATATATATCATAGTATAAAATATACTTATGGCATGTAAGCTACACAGAAACATTTGAGTTTCATTCCCGAAGGCATTTCTCAGGCTAAATGCATTTAACCTGAAGAATTCATTCGGAAGATTAACCACAATCTTTCTGTGTAGCTTACTTGGCATAAGTATATTTCTATACTATTACTAAGTTCTACTCATGTATTGAGCACTTTTGAAGTAAATACCGAAACAAAAGTATACACATAAGATATTATCTTATAATATAAGTATATATATGTGTATATATATGAATCAGTAATATAATTACCCCCCCCCCACCCTCCTCCTTTCCTCTTTCTCCGGTTAAAAAATGTGTCAAAGGTCGGAGAGAAAAAAAAAAAAAAAAAAAAAAAAACACGGAATAGGTGGGTAAACCAGACTACGGCAACTTTTAATTTTTTAAAAAAATTTAAAAGAAAATTTTTTTTTATTTTAAATTCTTTTGGCGGGAGGGAATAGTCGTCAAGAAATTTCAAGAATATTTTACGAGTCTTTGTCATTGTTTTTTTTTTTTAAAACAATCATTATTTGCAGAGGTTTGTTTGTTTGTGAACTTGAAAAAAAAAAAACAACAACATTTTCCCCCCATTCGTTATTCAAAAAGATTTTTTTAGAGTTTTGGTTTTTGAGAAAATACACCTTGATTTTATGAGAAATTTCTTTTTTCTTTTTTTAATTCAATTTCTTTCTATTTTAGAACACGTTTTCTTTTGACATAAGAAAAAAAAACATTATTTTATATATATATATATATATATATATATATAATATATATATATATATATATTCCAGGTATAGTTTTGGATACACAGTGCTATAAATCTCACTTTGTCATATAATAGTGCTCAATAACAAATAGAGCCGTGTATTTAGCATGAATTTTTATTTATACAAACATTTATGTTTCGACCATAACTAAAACGCTGAAGTGTTAAATCAAGAAGGTTGGAGTTCCAGTCGAAACGTGTCAGCATTTGTAGTTTTGTATAAATAAAAGTCTTTACTAAATAAATAATTATTATTATTCTATTATTTATAGCCCTTAAAATCTGACTTGCCAAACAGTTTTCATTTGAAAATATATATTTTTGTTAATTTCTCAAGGGAAATAATCACCACAAAAAAAAAGGAGTTATCACCCTTGAAATTTTTGTTTTGCAAATTGAATTAAAAAAAAAAAAAATTTTTTTTACATTTTCTTTTTTTTAATCGTTTTTGTTTTTTTAACGAATTGCAGGGAAATTTGGTATGTTTTTTTTGTTGTTGTTGTTATTGTTACTCTGTACTTGAACACCAGCCACATCGATGAAAGATGTCAACACATTCGTCAATACCAGCCACCGTTACGTTTACTGCCATGTTGGTATCACAGACACAAGATTAACGATTTTTACGTCCTAATCAACTCTATAGATGAAACCATATATCACAAATAAAAAAAAAATTTTTTTAAATACTACACCGCAACGGATTCAGTCATTTTTTTTAGGTATTATATTGGAAGCAGTGTTACCCTTCAAAACGATAAAGTGTCATTTTATATAAATAAATAAAAGTCCGTCAGATTCTCCGACTTAGCAGTTGACTAATCGATATTTGATTTTGATTAGCCATTTCTCCCTTTTTATATTTGCACTGAAATATATATAACAAATAATAAATATTTAAAAATGAACTGATCTTAGCATAACATATTTAAATATTTATCATTCTTAAAAAGCTCTGACGAAAAGGATATTGAGCCCTTTGTGTGTGCAAGATCTGCTGTCTTGGATCAGATCTGTTCGAACTCTGAGAGGTTGATTTTTCAAGCTATATATATATATATATATATATATATCCATGAAAATATACACAATTACTGGTCACCTCTTCTGGGCAACTGAATCATTCATCTCATGTGAAGACGACTCCTGCAGGCTGGCAATAAAGGAGTGGTGCATTAAGTGTCAGGCGCGTATATATATATAATATATGCGAGGCAACCGAAATAATGCAGTCATATAAAAATATTCTAAACCAAAATAGAAAAAAAATTGTTTACCTGAAAAGTTTGACTCAGGAAAATAAAAATGAGAAACTTTACATACTCTTAACTTCAGATATCAAACTTAGGCCAAATTGATTATATATATATATATATATATTATATATATATATATATTATATATATAATCAATTTAAAAATATATTTCTCATACATACATGTGTAATAATATCATGTTCTTTCATCATATATAAATATATATATGTATGAAAGACAAATATATATCTTACATAAGTTGTTTTTTATATACTGTTACCATGGTTTCACACTTACGTGCAATCTTCAGACGATCTACTCTCTGAAGTTGAGTCAAATTTACACACACATATATATATATATATATATATATATATATATATATAATACTCCAGGCAAGGTAAACATCCACAGGATAGGAATCCAAAAAATTTCAACCGGGTTTATAAAAAGTGCTCAATATCAAATAGAGCTTTTATATATATGATTCTTTTTATTTACGCAAACATGTACAAAATCTGCGACACTGGCATGTCGATGTTATCGATCAACAGCTGTTATAAACGGAGATCTCATCAGGCAGAGTTAAAATCCGATCTTTACCTCAGATCATATTTGGGCTTCTTCCGAAATATGATTATAAACTTGAGGAGATAAAGATCAAATTTTAACTCTGCCTGATGAGATCTCAAATCTAACAACGTGGCTTTCCAAATTTTTAATTTCCTTTCTTTTCTTCCCCATTTCATCGTTTCCAAATATGATCTGAGGTAAAGATCGGATTTTAACTCCGCCTGATGAGATCTCAGTTTATTACAGCTGTTGATCGATAACATTTTGTACATGTCTGTATGAATAAAAATAATTATATAAAATACCTACAATGACACGTTTAATTATGTATTGCAACACAAAATAATGCTTGGGAGATAAAAAAAAAAGAAAGAAATTTCATGATCAGGTTAAAATGGATGGGAAAGAACCTAAATGACTTAAATTACATATAAGTGGTTGTCTACATATATATATATATATATATATATAGATATACAACAGAGTAAGGTATATATCTAAATACCTACTAATGTATATTTTTCTGGTGATCAAAAGAGAAAAAAAAATCGTCTTTTATTTTCATATAGAATATTTCGAGACACTCCCTAACCCTAACACCTTTTATCAACTAAAAAAAAACAAAAAACGGAACAGGTTTTTTTTTAAAATATTCTCAAAATCAAAAAGAGATTTTTACGTTTTTCACATCACGTAGTTAGGAAAAGTTAAACTAATACATCCAAGTACGTTCTATCTTTTCTCAATTAGCTATAATATATATATATATATATATATATATATATATACACATATTTATGAATATTTCACATCAGTAGGAAAAATAAACCAATTTATAATACAAGAGCAAGATATATATTTTATTTACATAATATACAATTACGATTTTATTGTAACGTATCTGGGTTTTCACAAATCGTGCATCTAACTTTGGAAATCCCCCCCCCCCCCTCTACGGCTGACGAGCGTTTTGACTTCTTTCTGCCAGTCATCAGTCGATGGTGAA
>OY744549.1:1016826-1029326 GCA_963556195.1 Sepiola atlantica
ACAGAAAACTAGCACATATATCCTAGTTATTAAAAAAAAATGTTTTTATTGATAAAATTAAAAATAAACATTCTAGAATTTTTTTAAAAGTTAGTAAGTAAAGATAAAGATAGTAATAGTTTTAAAATTAAACTAAAGTTAGTAATAGTTTTAAAATTAAACTAAAGTTAGTAATAGTTGAAAATGATAAAGATAGTAATAGTTTTAAAATTAAACTAAAGTTAGTAATAGTTGAAAATGATAAAGTTAGTAATAGTTTTAAAATTAAACTAAAGTTAGTAATAGTTGAAAATAATAAAGATAGTAATAGTTTTAAAATTAAACTAAAGTTAGTAATAGTTGAAAATAATAAAGATAGTAATAGTTTTAAAATTAAACTAAAGTTAGTAATAGTTGAAAATGATAAAGTTAGTAATAGTTGAAAATGATAAAGTTAGTAATAGTTGAAAATGATAAAGTTAGTAATAGTTTTAAAATTAAACTAAAGTTAGTAATAGTTTTAAAATTAAACTAAAGTTAGTAATAGTTGAAAATGATAAAGATAGTAATAGTTGAAAATGATAAAGTTAGTAATAGTTGAAAATGATAAAGTTAGTAATAGTTTTAAAATTAAACTAAAGTTAGTAATAGTTTTAAAATTAAACTAAAGATAGTAATAGTTTTAAAATTAAACTAAAGATAGTAATAGTTTTAAAATTAAACTAAAGTTAGTAATAGTTTTAAAATTAAACTAAAGTTAGTAATAGTTGAAAATGATAAAGTTAGTAATAGTTGAAAATGATAAAGTTAGTAATAGTTGAAAATGATAAAGTTAGTAATAGTTGAAAATGGTAAAGATAGTAATAGTTTTAAAATTAAACTAAAGTTAGTAATAGTTGAAAATGATAAAGTTAGTAATAGTTTTAAAATTAAACTAAAGTTAGTAATAGTTGAAAATGATAAAGTTAGTAATAGTTTTAAAATTAAACTAAAGTTAGTAATAGTTTTAAAATTAAACTAAAGATAGTAATAGTTTTAAAATTAAACTAAAGATAGTAATAGTTTTAAAATTAAACTAAAGATAGTAATAGTTTTAAAATTAAACTAAAGTTAGTAATAGTTTTAAAATTAAACTAAAGTTAGTAATAGTTGAAAATGATAAAGTTAGTAATAGTTGAAAATGATAAAGTTAGTAATAGTTGAAAATGATAAAGTTAGTAATAGTTGAAAATGGTAAAGATAGTAATAGTTTTAAAATTAAACTAAAGTTAGTAATAGTTGAAAATGATAAAGTTAGTAATAGTTTTAAAATTAAACTAAAGATAGTAATAGTTTTAAAATTAAACTAAAGTTAGTAATAGTTGAAAATGATAAAGTTAGTAATAGTTTTAAAATTAAACTAAAGTTAGTAATAGTTGAAAATGATAAAGATAGTAATAGTTTTAAAATTAAACTAAAGTTAGTAATAGTTGAAAATGATAAAGATAGTAATAGTTTTAAAATTAAACTAAAGTTAGTAATAGTTGAAAATGATAAAGATAGTAATAGTTTTAAAATTAAACTAAAGTTAGTAATAGTTGAAAATGATAAAGATAGTAATAGTTTTAAAATTAAACTAAAGTTAGTAATAGTTGAAAATGATAAAGATAGTAATAGTTTTAAAATTAAACTAAAGTTAGTAATAGTTGAAAATGATAAAGATAGTAATAGTTTTAAAATTAAACTAAAGTTAGTAATAGTTTTAAAATTAAACTCAAGTTAGTAATAGTTGAAAATGATAAAGATAGTAATAGTTTTAAAATAAAACTCAAGTTAGTAATAGTTGAAAATGATAAAGATAGTAATAGTTTTCAAATTAAACTAAAGTTAGTAATAGTTGAAAATGATAAAGATAGTAATAGTTTTCAAATTAAACTAAAGTTAGTAATAGTTGAAAATGATAAAGATAGTAATAGTTTTAAAATTAAACTAAAGTTAGTAATAGTTGAAAATGATAAAGATAGTAATAGTTTTAAAATTAAACTAAAGTTAGTAATAGTTGAAAATGCTAAAGTTAGTAATAGTTGAAAATGCTAAAGTTAGTAATAGTTGAAAATGATAAAGTTAGTAATAGTTGAAAATGATAAAGTTAGTAATAGTTGAAAATGATAAAGTTAGTAATAGTTGAAAATGATAAAGTTAGTAATAGTTGAAAATGATAAAGTTAGTAATAGTTGAAAATGATAAAGTTAGTAATAGTTGAAAATGATAAAGTTAGTAATAGTTGAAAATGATAAAGTTAGTAATAGTTGAAAATGATAAAGTTAGTAATAGTTGAAAATGATAAAGTTAGTAATAGTTGAAAATGATAAAGTTAGTAATAGTTGAAAATGATAAAGTTAGTAATAGTTGAAAATGATAAAGTTAGTAATAGTTGAAAATGATAAAGTTAGTAATAGTTGAAAATGATAAAGTTAGTAATAGTTGAAAATGATAAAGTTAGTAATAGTTGAAAATGATAAAGTTAGTAATAGTTGAAAATGATAAAGTTAGTAATAGTTGAAAATGATAAAGTTAGTAATAGTTGAAAATGATAAAGTTAGTAATAGTTGAAAATGATAAAGTTAGTAATAGTTGAAAATGATAAAGTTAGTAATAGTTGAAAATGATAAAGTTAGTAATAGTTGAAAATTAAACTAAAGTTAGTAATAGTTGAAAATTAAACTAAAGTTAGTAATACTTTAAAATGATAAAGTTAGTAATAGTTAGTAAACTAGTTTTATTATTAATTTTCCTTCAATAATAAAATACTAAATTACCGATAAAACTGAAAAAAAATACTGGAACTTTTCGGGTAAAATAATTTTTTTTTAAATTCACTTTTTTTTTTCATAACTAAGAATGATACACATATATCCTAAATGTTTATATTTTACAAATCTTTTTTGTTTTTTTTTGTTTATATAACCGAATGTAACGCCGGGAAACACATTTTATCAGAAACGTATTTTAAAATAAAGTGTTTTTCATTTCAAGACTACAGATAGAAAATGGAATACGGATACAAAGAGTTGGAAATTTCAAAAAAGTTCGATCTACATGAAAAAAACATTTTCCTTTAAATTAAAACAAAAAATTTTTAAATAAAAAAAAAATTTGAAATAAAAAAAAATTCAAAAAAAAAAAAAATCTTTTTTTAAATATAAAAAATTAATTTTAAAAAATTTAAGAAAAGAAAAACTAGTACAAACATTTTCTCAAGACTACTTTAATTAAAAAAAAAAAAAATATTTAAAAAAAACAAACTTTAATTTAAAAAAAAAAATATTAAAAAAAAAATTTTAATTTAAAAAAAAAAATATTAAAAAAAAAAAACTTTAATTTAAAAAAAAAATATTTAAAAAAAAATACTAAAATAAAAAAAAATTTTTAAAAAAGGAAACAATATTAAAAAAAAAAAACTAAAAAAAAAACTGGTATAAATGGATGGAATTGATTTTTTTTTTCTTGGGAAGGATTTTTTTAGTAGTCTTTATTACAATTAATTTTTAGATTTGGTCGTCAAAAGTTTATTTTACTAAATGAAAAACAAATAAAAATTTTAAAAATAAAGACTCAACCTGATCACGAATTCTTAAACAAAACAAAAAAACTACAAATATATATATATACACACAATAAAATTTAATCAAATATATTTATATATATAAATAAATTTGATAATACAGAAAAGAATGACTTATCAATGTGCAATTAAAACGCAAACACATACATATATTACACACATATATACTATAAAAAATATCAAGAACATATCTTTAAAAAAGCTATCAAAATAGAAATAAATGTTTGGAAATGCAAAAAAAAATTATTTATAAAATTTATCCGACTTAAATACTAAGAAAAAATTATTTTTATACGTGAACTAAATGAATCTCCCGCAACTGATGCACAAAAATAAAATTCATCCCTCAAAAAAAAAAAAAATTTATACATAAAAAATATTTTTCATATATATATATATATATATTATATATATATATATTTTTACATATATATATATGTATTTTATATATACACATGCATTATATATATATATATGCATTACATATAAATATATGCATTATATATCATTTTTTTTTGAATATATATAAAAATATGTATATATATTTATACATATACACAATGTTAGACGAGTGTATGTATATATACATTGCCTATGGTATAGACACACATCACACAGTACACATTGTGTACACACATGTATACATATACACACTACATATTGTTTACACATATGCACATACATATACACACTAGATATTGTGTACACGCATATATACATATAGACTACATATTGTGTACACACATGCATATACGCTACATATTGTGTACACGCATATATACATATAGACTACATATTGTGTACACGCATGCATATACGCTACATATTGTATACACACATGCATATACGCTACATATTGTATACACACATGCATATACGCTACATATTGTGTACACGCATATATACATACACTACATATTGCATATACGTACGTACACACAATAAATACTGTGTATAAGTATATGCACATATATACACACACATGCCCCACTGCATATATAAATACATCATATTATGTATATCTATATACAAACATTTTATATATACAAATATATATATATATATATATTCATATGTATATATATATATATTAGATCCATATTAAAATACCTAGAATATTCTTGGATGTGAAATTGACACGTCATGTTGTCTAATACATCAGATGTTTACATTAACGACGTGCGTTTTTCTCTGACTGCAATCAGACAAAGACGATAATCGTCTGCGGAGGGCGTGCTGGTATTGACTGCAGACGATATCGGTGGTATTTATTGGAGAGAAGAAATCGGTTGCTCCAAAGCTGTATCGTCGACGTTGATGGCAGTGGTAACAGTAGTAATTGTGATAGAAGTGGTGGTGGTGGTGGTACGACTTGCAGTGTTGGTGGTGGTGGTGGGACGGACACGGTTCCGTCCTCCGATCAAAATACAGATATTGACGACAAAGACTCCACACGGCAATCGACAAAAGATTCACCGAGTAAAAAAGCAGATCGTCTCTGCTTTTTTTTTCGAATTTTTCCATTTTGTCTTTTTTTTTTTTTTTTTTTTTTTCCAAGAAAAAAAAAAAAAAATGGCTTCTCTCTGCTGTTGTTGTTGGTTGGTTGGTTGGTTGGTTGGTGGGGGAAAAGTGGACGATAACTACCTCTGACTGTTTACAAATCCTCGGGTACCATCCGGGCCCTTCGGTTGACGTACTATGCTGTTGTCCGACGGGGGACAATCAAACGGCTGTAGCAATTTAACTGGTCTGGAAAGTAAAAAAAAATTAAATCAAATAAAGTTTAATAACTCCACAAAAGTTCAAAATAAAAATTTACAAATTTAAGAAATATTCACAGGTAACATGAATTGGAACAAATACATAGAAGACATTGCCAGGGCTGCTTCAAAGAAAATGGGCTCCCTTTACCGGGCTAGAAAACTTCTCACACCTGCTAGTATCCTATAGCTCTATGAAGCCACCGTGGAGTATTGTTGCCACATCTGGGCTGGTGCATCATCCACCACCCTCTCCCTCTTAGACAAGTTCGAAAAAAAAAGTCTCTAATCTAATAGGTCCCTCACGATCCACCAAGCTCCAGCCCCTGTTCCATCGCCGCAATGTTGTTTCCTTGTGCCTGTTTTACAAGTACTTCAATGGAATGTGCTCCGATGAACTTGCTGCTCTGGTGCCACCTTGAAGTAAATACACTCGACCAACCCGATAATCAACCAAATCCCATCCATTCACTGTGGAGGTCCCCAGATGCCGGAGAGTTTTCTACTCCAATAGCTTCTTTCCTCACGCTGCTGACCTCTGGAACTCCGTACCAACAGGCAGAAATTTAAAACTAATTCGAACAAACATCTACACAGCTATTAATTAGACCCGACATGTTAGGCCTCTCTTAAAACAAAAAATAGCTAAAGAAATGTGGAAACTTTGTTATGTAATTACGTGGTAGCTCAAAAGAAGACTGTACATCAAAAATTACGCAAATTCATCCAGTATTTATTTCATTAAAATTTAAAAAAAAACATTTTATCTATCAGTCGCCATTTTTGTTAAACTTTGAGATTTTCTGAGGAAAAAAAAAACTGAGTTATCTCCCTTGCCTAATCCGTAAGATCGTTTTTTGTCTTTTCTTTTTTTTATAATTTAATAAATACTGGATGGATTTGCGTAAATTTTGCCCCATCACTTATAGATTAAAAGAAAACGTTTTTTTCTTCCAAAATGAAGTACCTATTATCTGTTGGGGTCTGAGTCTGTTGGCCATCATAGCCAGTGGCGCACCCCATAATCCTCAGCCGAGCCTCGGCATATTCAGCTTCTCGCTGTTCCAAGGTCTTCACTGGACGATTTACTGAAATACTGCTGTAAAAAAAAAGAAAAAAAAGAAATAAAAATATAAATGAAGACAATCAAAACAAGTTTTCAGTATTAAAGTTAATCTTAACAATCAAAATAAGTTTTTAGTATTAAAGTTAACCTTAACCCTAACAATCAAACTAAGTTTTCAGTATTAAAGTTAACCTTAACCCTAACAATCAAACTAAGTTTTCAGTATTAAAGTTAATCTTAACCCTAACAATCAAACTAAGTTTTCAGTATTAAAGTTACCCGTAACCCTAACAATCAAACTAAGTTTTCAGTATTAAAGTTAACCTTAACCCTAACAATCAAACTAAGTTTTCAGTATTAAAGTTACCCGTAACCCTAACAATCAAACTAAGTTTTCAGTATTAAAGTTAATCTTAACCCTAACAATCAAACTAAGTTTTCAGTATTAAAGTTAACCTTAACCCTAACAATCAAACTAAGTTTTCAGTATTAAAGTTAATCTTAACCCTAACAATCAAACTAAGTTTTCAGTATTAAAGTTACCCGTAACCTTAACAATCAAACTAAGTTTTCAGTATTAAAGTTAACCTTAACCCTAACAATCAAACTAAGTTTTCAGTATTAAAGTTAACCTTAACCCTAACAATCAAACTAAGTTTTCAGTATTAAAGTTAATCTTAACCCTAACAATCAAACTAAGTTTTCAGTATTAAAGTTAACCTTAACCCTAACAATCAAACTAAGTTTTCAGTATTAAAGTTAATCTTAACCCTAACAATCAAACTAAGTTTTCAGTATTAAAGTTACCCGTAACCTTAACAATCAAACTAAGTTTTCAGTATTAAAGTTAACCTTAACCCTAACAATCAAACTAAGTTTTCAGTATTAAAGTTAATCTTAACCCTAACAATCAAACTAAGTTTTCAGTATTAAAGTTACCCGTAACCCTAACAATCAAACTAAGTTTTCAGTATTAAAGTTAACCGTAACCCTAACAATCAAACTAAGTTTTCAGTATTAAAGTTAACCTTAACCTTAACAATCAAACTAAGTTTTCAGTATTAAAGTTACCCGTAACCCTAACAATCAAAATAAGTTTTCAGTATTAAAGTTAACCTTAACAATCAAAATAAGTTTTCAGTATTAAAGTTACCCGTAACCCTAACAATCAAACTAAGTTTTCAGTATTAAAGTTAACCTTAACCCTAACAATCAAACTAAGTTTTCAGTATTAAAGTTAACCCTAACAATCAAACTAAGTTTTCAGTATTAAAATTACCCGTAACCCTAACAATCAAACTAAGTTTTCAGTATTAAAGTTAACCTTAACCCTAACAATCAAAATAAGTTTTCAGTATTAAAGTTAACCTTAACAATCAAAATAAGTTTTCAGTATTAAAGTTAACCTTAACCCTAACAATCAAACTAAGTTTTCAGTATTAAAGTTACCCGTAACCCTAACAATCAAACTAAGTTTTCAGTATTAAAGTTAACCTTAACCCTAACAATCAAACTAAGTTTTCAGTATTAAAGTTAACCCTAACAATCAAACTAAGTTTTCAGTATTAAAATTACCCGTAACCCTAACAATCAAACTAAGTTTTCAGTATTAAAATTACCCGTAACCCTAACAATCAAACTAAGTTTTCAGTATTAAAGTTAACCTTAACCCTAACAATCAAAATAAGTTTTCAGTATTAAAGTTAACCTTAACAATCAAAATAAGTTTTCAGTATTAAAGTTAACCTTAACCCTAACAATCAAAATAAGTTTTCAGTATTAAAGTTAACCTTAACAATCAAACTAAGTTTTCAGTATTAAAGTTAACCTTAACAATCAAAATAAGTTTTCAGTATTAAAGTTAACCTTAACAATCAAACTAAGTTTTCAGTATTAAAGTTAACCTTAACCCTAACAATCAAACTAAGTTTTCAGTATTAAAGTTAACCTTAACCCTAACAATCAAACTAAGTTTTCAGTATTAAAGTTAACCGTAACCCTAACAATCAAAATAAGTTTTCAGTATTAAAGTTAACCTTAACCCTAACAATCAAACTAAGTTTTCAGTATTAAAGTTAACCGTAACCTTAACAATCAAACTAAGTTTTCAGTATTAAAGTTAACCGTAACCTTAACAATCAAACTAAGTTTTCAGTATTAAAGTTAACCGTAACCTTAACAATCAAACTAAGTTTTCAGTATTAAAGTTAACCTTAACCCTAACAATCAAACTAAGTTTTCAGTATTAAAGTTACCCGTAACCCTAACAATCAAACTAAGTTTTCAGTATTAAAGTTAACCTTAACAATCAAACTAAGTTTTCAGTATTAAAGTTAACCGTAACCTTAACAATCAAACTAAGTTTTCAGTATTAAAGTTAACCGTAACCCTAACAATCAAAATAAGTTTTCAGTATTAAAGTTAACCGTAACCTTAACAATCAAACTAAGTTTTCAGTATTAAAGTTAACCGTAACCTTAACAATCAAACTAAGTTTTCAGTATTAAAGTTAACCGTAACCTTAACAATCAAACTAAGTTTTCAGTATTAAAGTTAACCGTAACCTTAACAATCAAACTAAGTTTTCAGTATTAAAGTTAACCGTAACCCTAACAATCAAACTAAGTTTTCAGTATTAAAGTTAACCGTAACCTTAACAATCAAACTAAGTTTTCAGTATTAAAGTTAACCTTAACCTTAACAATCAAAATAAGTTTTCAGTATTAAAGTTTACCGTAACCTTAACAATCAAAATAAGTTTTCAGTATTAAAGTTAACCTTAACCTTAACAATCAAAATAAGTTTTCAGTATTAAAGTTAACCTTAACCCTAACAATCAAACTAAGTTTTCAGTATTAAAGTTAACCGTAACCCTAACAATCAAACTAAGTTTTCAGTATTAAAGTTAACCGTAACCCTAACAATCAAACTAAGTTTTCAGTATTAAAGTTAACCGTAACCTTAACAATCAAACTAACTTTTCAGTATTAAAGTTAACCTTAACAATCAAACTAAGTTTTCAGTATTAAAGTTAACCTTAACCTTAACAATCAAAATAAGTTTTCAGTATTAAAGTTAACCTTAACCCTAACAATCAAACTAAGTTTTCAGTATTAAAGTTAACCTTAACCTTAACAATCAAACTAAGTTTTCAGTATTAAAGTTAACCTTAACCCTAACAATCAAACTAAGTTTTCAGTATTAAAGTTAACCTTAACCCTAACAATCAAAATAAGTTTTCAGTATTAAAGTTAACTTTAACAATCAAAATAAGTTTTCAGTATTAAAGTTAACCTTAACCCTAACAATCAATCTATATTCTAGTGTTAGCATTGGTTTCCCCGATATCGTTCTAGTTAGAAATATTTCGAGAAAGACATCGGAGACTTACATGAGGGACCACGTGAAAATTGCCGACACCAGTAAGCTTCATTCGAGTATCTACCATGAAAATAATAATAGAGTAGAGAAAGAATAACTGTCCTGTTAAAATGAGGCTGTAGGGAAGAGAGAGGACACCCCATTAGATTTCGAAGTCAGTTTAGTACTCATTTTTTTTGTTAAAAAAATACTAATTCAAAAACGAAAATACCATTTCAAAGTTTATGGGGTAACGGATAAACAAAAAGACTGATTCTTATTTTCATTGAGGAAGGACGGATATCGACGTCCGAAATATTTGATTTATTGTCTAAAAAAAATAAAATACATCTTGGCAACTTATCGATTTCTTAAACAAAGTTCTATTTCATATAAATATATATATATATATATATATATCTTATGCAAGCGTCGTTAAAGACCACAGAGTTTTCTCTTTTTTTTAATTTCGTCGGTTTTCTGGTGTTAATTGGTGGAGTATGGCACCTAACGTGTCATGGGCCATTCCTCGAGCGCTTTCGGTCTCTCGACCGTCTTCAGGAGGTTGTGTCTTATTGTGGCTAAGAGCCGCATTTATTTTTTATTATTAGTTATATATCTATTAATTTACATATATACATGTGTATACATATATACATGTGCATACAGTTTATTTTTGTTAGTTGTTGAATTGCTTATTCTTTATTCCATTTTTATTTTTACATATATACATGTGTATATATATATACATGTGTATACATGTATATATATATATACATGTGTATACATATATATATATATATACATGTGTATACATATATATATATATACATACATGTGTATACATATATATATATATATACATGTGTATACATATATATATATATACATACATGTGTATACATATATATATACATACATGTGTATACATATATATATATATACATACATGTGTATACATATATATATACATACATGTGTATACATATATATATATATATACATGTGTATACATTCATATATACATACATGTGTATACATATATATATACATACATGTGTATACATATATATATATACATACATGTGTATACATATATATATATATACATACATGTGTATACATACATATATATATACATACATGTGTATACATACACATATATATATACATACATGTGTATACATACACATATATATATACATACATGTGTATACATACACATATATATATACATACATGTGTATACATACATATATATATACATACATGTGTATACATACACATATATATACATACATGTGTATACATACACATATATATACATACATGTGTATACATACACATATATATACATACATGTGTATACATACATATATATATACATACATGTGTATACATATATATATATATATACATGTGTATACATACATATATATATACATACATGTGTATACATATATATATATATATACATGTGTATACATACATATATATATATATACATGTGTATACATACATATATATATACATGTGTATACATACATATATACATGTGTATACATACACATATATATATATACATACATGTGTATACATACATATATACATACATGTGTATACATACATATATATATATACATACATGTGTATACATACATATATATATATACATACATGTGTATACATACATATATATATATACATACATGTGTATACATACATATATATATATACATACATGTGTATACATACATATATATATATACATACATGTGTATACATACATATATATATATACATACATGTGTATACATACATATATATATATACATACATGTGTATACATACATATATATATATACATACATGTGTATACATACATATATATATATACATACATGTGTATACATACATACATGTGTATACATACATATATATATATACATACATGTGTATACATACATATATATATATACATACATGTGTATACATACATATATACATATATATATACATACATATGTATACATACATATATACATATATATATACATACATATGTATACATACATATATACATATATATATACATACATATATACATGTGTATACATACATATATACATGTGTATACATACATATATACATGTGCATACATACATATATATATACATGTGTATACATACATATATATATACATGTGTATACATACATATATACATATATATATATACATACATGTGTATACATACATATATATATACATGTGTATACATACATATATATATACATGTGTATACATACATATATACATATATATATACATGTGTATACATACATATATACATATATATATACATGTGTATACATACATATATACATATATATATACATGTGTATACATACATATATACATATATATATATACATACATATATACATATATATATATACATACATGTGTATACATACATATACATATATATATATACATACATGTGTATACATACATATACATATATATATACATACATGTGTATACATACATATATATACATACATGTGTATACATACATATATATACATACATACATGTGTATACATACATATATATACATACATACATGTGTATACATACATATATATACATACATACATGTGTATACATACATATATACATACATGTGTATACATACATGTGTATACATACATATATACATACATGTGT
>OY744549.1:1036826-1054326 GCA_963556195.1 Sepiola atlantica
TTAAATGAAGAAAAAGAAAATTAAAAAAAGGAAAAGAGAAAACTTAAAAATTTTTTTTTTTTAATAAAAAAAGAAAATAAAAATAAAATAAATAAAAAAAAATTAACAATTTTTTTTTTAATTTTAAAATTTGTTTAAAAAATTAAAAAATAAATAAAAAGAAAAAAAAAGAAAAAAATTTAAAAAATAAAATAAAAAAAATAAAAATTAATAAAATAAATTTTTAAAAAAGAAAAAAAAGAAATTAAAAAAATTTTTTTTAAATAAAGAAAAAGAATAAAGAATAAAGAAATAAAGAAAATTTTAAAAAATAAAAAAGGAAACTTTTAAAAATTTTTTAAATATAAATAAATAAAAAAAATAAAAATAAAACAAATAAAAAATAAATTAATAAAAAAAAAATTTTTTTAGGTTAATTTTAAAATTTGTTTAATAAAAAATTTAAAAAAAAAAAATAAATAAATAAAAAAATAAAAAGCAATAAAATAAAAATTTTAAAAAATAAAGAAATAAAGAAAATAATAAAAAATAAAAATAAAAAAAAACATTTGAAAACAGATAATAATTATTTAATCTTTATGTAGCAATAACCAGAGATGTACATAGCAAAAATGGCAAAAAAAAAGCCGAACTAGGTGGGGTTAATAAGAAGAATCACCAATCATTTTTTTTTTTTTTTATATTCTTAAAAAGCAAATTGCACAAAAACTTGATGTACTTACCTGTTAGGGTAAAAAAAGACTACACAAAAAATTACACAAATTCATCCAGTATTTTAAAAAATAAAATAAAATTTTATTGGTGGAAGCTGTCGGACGCCATTCAATTGAGAAATTTTTTAAATCGTCACTGGTTAACTCCCTTTAGTTTAAATCTTACGTAACTATCGGAATAATCCCTGCGATAAAACTTTAATTTATTTTTTAAAAACAAAAATACTGAATGAATTTCCGTAAATTTTGGTGTATTATGTTTTCAACCTAACAGGTAAGTACATAATAAGGTTTTGGGGCTATTTCCGTTTTTAGATAGTTTAGGGGTTAATCTGGAGAAGCCCCGAATGATTTGACATCGTTTAATATTTTACGTTCTTCCATCTTTTGCTTCTTTTTCTTTTGTCCGTTTCATACTTTTGCTCTACGTTTAATAACTGAGCATTTTTTTTTTATTGTCAATGATTATTCACCGACTTGAGTGAAAACTCCTAGTAAGTTCATCTTTGAGATCCCTTTCCCAATTAATAGTCACTGATGATTGTTAAAACAATATAGGTTTGATTAGAATGTGACAGCCATCTTGTAGGAACCTCAAGTTAGTTACAAGGGTTTTAAAAAAAATGAATCCATGGGTAAACAAACATAGAAGAGAGAGTGTGTGTGTGTGTGTTGACAAGGTGCTATTGTGAGTGTGTATTTATTTGTACACATTGCCCCCCCGCCCCCGAAGTGTTTTTTTTTTAAAATATTTCTTTCAACACGTGTTCGCTAGGGTGAAATTCTAAGTGGTCAAGAAATGCGTGCTCACTTTACGTATAACTTATATAGGAAAGTGACCCCCCCTCCTAAAATCTAAAATAATAACAATTTTCCTAATTTTTTTTCCTACCGGATATTTGTTGAGGCTGTTTACATGTAATTTGCCCCAAAAAGTAGAAACTTTTTTTTTTTTAGGGGGCGGAATACGAGGGGTGCACTTCTAAAAATTTACCAACCAAACATACAGGAGAGGGTGTGTGCGTGTTGACAAGGTGCTATTGTGAGTGTGTATTTATTTGTACACATTGCCCCCCCCCGCCCCCGAAGTGTTTTTTTTTTAAATATTTCTTTCAACACGTGTTCACTAGGGTGCGATTCACCCTTACAAAAAAAATTGTATTTCTGAAAAGTCTCAAAATTTAAAACAGTTTCTTTTTTTCGGAATATCCAACCAAACACTAACCCTAACACCAAAAATGTAAGCATTTAAAAAGAGTAAGTCTGTTTTTTTGTCTGTTTCAAAAGCTATATCGGTACCACAATGACCAAATGTGTACCTGCACCCCCCCCCCTCGCCCCAAATAAAATCAAATAATAACGTTTGTTGAATATTTCTTTCAACACGTGTTCGCTAGGGTGAAATTCTAAGTGGTCAAGAAATGCGTGCTCACTTTACGTATAACTTATATAGAAAAGTGACCCCCCCTCCTAAAATCTAAAATAATAACAATTTTCCTAATTTTTTTTCATAGCGGATATTTGTTGAGGCTGTTTACATGTAATTTGCCCCAAAAAGTAGAAACTTTTTTTTTTTAGGGGGTTCACTTCTAAAAATTTACCAACCAAACATACAAGAGAGGGTGTGCGTGTTGACAAGGTGCTATTGTGAGTGTGTACTGATTGCCTGCCTGAACTGAAACCCCCTTTTCATACCTGCATATCACATTGCCAAGTTTCCAGTTCAATGACAAGCTATCAGCTAAATGAGAAAGGTATTTTCTATATCTTCAAATATTTATTCATGGTGTTTCGTTTGGTTGTTTTACGGCACATCAACCCTTTTCGGGTTATTTAATGCCGAATCCGGCCATTTTGGTAAAAGTTTTTATGCTTCTGTGACTTATAATATAACGAGCACTTTCTCTGTCAGGATGTCTGTCTGTCTGTCCGTCCTGGGGAATTTTTGTAAACAGAAGAGAGAGGGGAGGGGGGCTCGAGTAATTAACATTTAATTAATTAAGCTTTTCAAGTCAGCGTTCATAATATTTGTATACCTGTAGGATTAGGAAACTATTATTAATCAATTAAATTTACATTAGATAACATTAAATAACATTATTATTATTAGATTAGAGAAGAACGAAATTTCAAGTCGAGGCTGCGATTAGAAGTGAAAACGTGTCAAGAATCTTACTTAAATTAATATATTTCAACAGCCTTATATACCGTTAATAAACGTCGTTTAGACACTAGACGGGCTTCCTCATTTACATAATACATTACTTTTAACCTTCAATTAAATTGGTATTTACAAATATACACTTATAACTTGAATTATCAAGTTTACATATGTATTTACAATATTTTCCGATAACGTGATATTAAGAAAAATTATTCATACAATTAATTAAAGCCATTTTCTTCATCAACCAGCGTGTTTTCTGAACCATACTTCCAATGGTGATTATTGTTAAAATTTCAAGTCTTTCTCGGCCTTTTGGCTAAGATCAAAGTGTAGTATCTGTTCCGATGCTTTTTTAACTATCATTCATATTGTAAACGATCTTTACACATCTTTTTCAATATATATTTATAACTCGTAATGGCGCAGGCGCGGGGTCAGCGTTTCTCGAGCACCACCAAAAATCGAAACAACACAAAAATCACTGAGAAAGTTAGAAACATCGGCCGGGCCTCTTAGTAAATTTAGCGTTCATTTAAATGCAGAATAATTCACATTCTAACAATAGTTCCTAAGCCTTTAAACTTGCTTTAAACTGATAATGCCATTAACATTTTTCAAATCGTTCTTACGTTTTAAATCAATGTTAAAAGTTACCTTACAGATGTCTGCCTCACTGTTGGTCGTGGGTTTGCTTGCACACCCATCTCCGTTGCTGGCTCGTGATCGTGGTGAAGTACCTGTCTTGTGGGGAAAACTCTGTTTTCATGCACGGGAGATAAAAACGCTCGAAGGCAAGACTTTTGAGAGAGATTCTATCCTTTTATTTCATACTTCAATCGGAGAGATTTCCACTCGTCGGTTCCTTCATTCACACTCTTTTACTTTCATACTGTTTGTGGAATGTGACGGATGCAATCGGCTATATTCTTGTCCCGCCGTTGGGATCTTGCTCTGCGTCTTAGCCCATACCTAGCAATGTCACCCGGACTCTACACATTGCAGAGCTTAGTTTATGGACGTCTGCCCATCTCGCGCCTCCATGGTGAACTGTTTAGAAAGCTAATTTCTCACCAAGGATCTGTGACGTCAGAGCCCTTTGACCCTTCAACCAATGTCATAACAGAACTCAATATCGCTTTTGTGTCCGAATGTTTCATCTCGGCCAGCTTACATCCAGTGTGTTATGATTCTCAGAATGAATCACCGTGGGAACATTTTTGTTTGTCCCAAATTACATATGCACCCAAATTACATATGCACCCAAATTACATATGCACCCAAATTACATATGCACCCATTTTGCACTTCATCCTATTTCTTTCACCCAGTTCATAATCCAATAATCCATACTAGCTAACTTTACACGTTTTCAGAATACAGGGCCCCTCATAATATAACACTTCAAGTTCTTTATATCTTCAAATATTTTATTCATGGTGTTTCGTTTGGTTTGATTGCTTTATGGCATATCAACCCTTTTCGGGTTATTTAATGCTGAATCCGGTTATTTTGGTAAAAGTTTTTATGCTTCAAATTCTTTATATGTTCAAGTATTTGTTCATTGTGTTTCGTTAAGTGAAAGGGGGGAAGAAAGGAAAGAAAGGGGTAGGGGAGGGACGGAAATTGTTTTTTGATTTGGATTTTGCAGAACATGACAAGAGTTTTTCAAAGAGAAAAAAAAAAAAACAATAAAACATCAATGTTTGGCGCATTTTGGGTCAGGAAGCCGATATCTTTAGACAGCCTGATCTGGTAGCACCAGTGTAAGAATAAAAGATGTCTGTAAATCTTCTGTAGCCATAACAAGGTCCAAACTTCAGGAGAAACTCCTCTTCAAATAACACCGCAATAAATACGGACAAATTTCCAACACCAGCGTTTTCTCTCACCGAAGTTCGTCTTCTGCTTTTAATCAGTCTTTCCTGAACGATAAATCAGAATTGGAAAAATGGGAACTTTTTCAGATATCGGAATCGGAAAAAATTGTGCCTATTTTCTGATGCCAAAAACGATTCTGTTTATTGTTTTTTTTTTTTTTTTTTTTGTTTAAAACTTAATTTTCCATTGCTGGTACTTAAAACCTATAGATCAAAAGTGTATTTTAACGTTCGCAAAAAAATATGCACATATTACATGGGGTTTTAAGGTAATCCGAAAATTCAAACACAACAACAACAACAACTCTAAATATTTAGAGATTTAAAAAAAAAAATTTTTTTTAAATCGGTAATTGTATCGGAATCGGTAATTGTATTGGAATCGGGGGAAAAATATTAGAATCGTCCCATCACTAAACAGAACAGATACTATACTTTGCTCCTAACCAAAAGGTCGAGGAAGCATTTTTTTTTTAATGCAAATCGCTCCAGACAAGGCATGAAGCCACTTGATGTAATGAGCTAAAAAGAACGAATATGATTATAGCAAAGACAGGAGATCCCTATTGGCCTTAGTCTTGAAATAACCAAGGCTATAGATAGGTAGGAAGAAAACAGTCAGCAGGAAGAGAGTTCCACAAGTCTGCGGTTCTTGGAAAGAAGCTACTGGAATAGGAATCTGTATTACAATGAGGTATCAAAAACAGCGAATTGATGGGGACCACTAGACCAACGAGTCAAACGAGCTGGAACAAAAGAAGCAGAGAACAGATCAGACAATTCTGAAGAACACGTGTTATAATCGTATTTATAGAAAAGACTGAGACTAGCAACAAGTGTATTTTTACGTCTGCAAAAATATATGCACAATTTGATGGGGTTTTTTTTTTTTTTACAGTAATGCACAATTTGATGGGTTTTTTTTTTTACAGTAATGCACAATTTGATGGGTTTTTTTTTTTTTTACAGTAATCCGAAAATTAAAAAAACAAAAACAACTCCATAACTAAATATTTAGAGATAATTGTATCAGAATCAGTAAAAATATTGGAATCGTCCCATCACTAGTGTTTACACATGCAACGATAAAAATCTGCCATGATGAACACGTTCTTTTTTTTTTCTCTGGAAAAAACAATATGAGACCGGTCTAAAAGATGCAACATCCATCGGAACAGATACTACACCTCAGGCGATTAGCAATAAACTAACCCCTTCTCAAAGGGCGAGAAGGCAAAGCCTGGGAGGGTGGGCCTCCTAGAACTGCACAGAACAAACCCTAAGACCGACGGAATAAAGGGCCGAAAGCCAAAACGGTTACCGGTCTGAGGGGTGCCACATCCATCAGAACAAATACTACACTTTAATCTCAGCCAAAAGGATGTTAAATAAACTACAAACAAACTTTTGTTTCATTCTGTGTTCTGAAATTATCAGGTCAACAGTTAGCCTGACGAATTCCTTTGATGGAATGAAACACAAACGTTTCTATGTAGCTCACTTGCCATAATTATATTTTCATACTACCAAACTTTACCCATGTAATACTGAAATATATATACACATACACACACACAATATATATATATATATATATATATATATATATTCACATACACAATATATATATATATATATTCACATACACAATATATATATATATATATTCACATACACAATATATATATATATATTCACATACACAATATATATATATATATATATATTCACATACACAATATATATATATATATTCACATACACAATATATATATATATATTCACATACACAATATATATATATATATATTCACATACACAATATATATATATATATATTCACATACACAATATATATATATATATATTCACATACACAATATATATATATATATATTTTATAAGTGTATATATCTTGAAATAGTAATAAATCATTAAATCTATTAATAAAACTATCAAACAAGACCTCGTGTGTATGCATGCTTCTCGCATATACGTAACTTTGATCAATATACATTGAATTATTTGGTGCTTGTACAGATTAACATACATATTAAAAACGCTGAAAATCGCAGTTCCAATTAAATTAACCGGAAAACTCTTTGAAATAATTATGTATCAAACAAAAATAGGTTTGTACACCAAAAATTAGCAAAAACTATCGAGTATAATTGTAATAAAAAATAAAAATCCGTTATATCGTTTAATCGGGTTCGGCCATTGATTCGAGCGAAAAACACGACATTCAGGGGGGGATAACTCAGTCTGTCATATTAACATGTAAAAAAAATAAAAATCAGTCATCAAAATACGATGAAACTGATTTTTATTTTTAATTAAAATTCTACTCGATCATTTTTCCTACTTTTTGGTGACGATACTTATTTAAATCTGCTGCGTAAGTATATAATAATGTTTTTTTTTTTTGGTATTGATAATTTAATACGGACGCTTCTCTGTACAAGCACCGAAACATCTAATATATTTTGAAGCTGAGAAGTGTTTGTATTCGTCTCTATTGCGACAAAATCAGATAATCCCGTGTTCAAAAACTGCTTGTGTTATTATTAGTGCTTGAAAACCACGTTAACTTGCAACTGAAATTGGGTACGATGAAACTGTTTGAAATATGTTTCAACTAGTCGTATAATTATTGAACTTTTTCCGATATATCGAAAGTAGCATCGGGTCATAGTGTTGAATAATGGCCCTGTGAGAACGGACGCATTTTAAAGTGGGCGTATCTGTGGGAAATCGTTTGGTTTGACTTGCGCGATTTAGTGCGGGTGGACCCGCAAGTCGATTGCAGAATGGGGTGTTCTCACGGTTGGAGCTCACAGACGCTGACAGGGTCACCACGTTGACGAGACCTCAGATCAAGGGTCAATGTGCACCTGCGATAGGGGCTCTGTGACGTCACGGGCTTTTGTGTGGGAAGCAGAGTTTGGCCAGTCTGGGTTTTGGAGGCAAGCCGAACGAACGTGTTTCTCTATGTAGTCTTCAAATGATTAGGGGAATTTAATTACGTAAGAGAATACAGGAATGGGATTCCTTCTTTCCCCTCCTCGAATGGCTAAAGTAGTAATTTCGTCTCTCTCTCTTAACGTTGGTGAGGCATCTCCAAGCGACAGAAATCTGACGCCTGAAATAAAACAGAATTAAAAGTTTAAAAGATTGTTTGTATCGTGAATCGTGGTATGAAGCTTTTTGTTGTAGCGGCGATGTTCACGGCAGTACAGAAACGAAGAAAGAATCCAACCACTGGACGACATCGGGACGGCGCCCCCACGCGACGAAGTAACGGTATGAGAAATTAAACGGTATGCAACATATACATTTTTGGTGTTAAAAATGACCAGTTGTTTAAGCGAGAACTGCCACGGCCCATTCCGGGACGCTATGCAACAATAGTTCAAATTCTGGTAGGGTTATCACACACTAAGAACCTTTAATAAGCGTAAAAGGTTCGACCCCTAAAATAATTCAAAGTAAATCATGGACATAATACTTTAGTTAGAAATTGTAAAAATTTGTTTTTATGTCTGCATTTTGATATTAACTCTGACCCCCCCCCCCCCCCACACACACACAAAATGTTTACATTGTCGGACATTCCTTTATAAGCCGATACCATTTTTGATTTTATTAGATTCCTGAAACTCTAAAAAAAAATTCTGTGATTTTGTTTTTTTACTCACCGATTGGTATTTGGGCTTTTTGATTTCAAGTTGTCGTTGATTTCTTTGAGTTTCTTGTCAAAGACCTTCAAAAAGAAAAAAAAAATTTTTTTTTTTAATCATTTTGGAAATTAGAAATAATTTATAAGTGACGATTGCGAATAAACAATAAAAAAAAAATTATGTAAAAAAGTTAAAGAAAGGAAAAAAGGAGAAAAGAAAAAAAGAAAAAGACATTGCCAAGGCTGCTGCAAAGAAAGTGGACTCCCTCTACCGTCCATGCACGGAGTAGTGTTGTCACATCTGGGCTGGTGCATCAGTCTCTCCCTTTTAGAAAAAAAAAAAAAAAGAGTCGCTAATCTAATAGGTCCCTCACTATCCACCACGCTCCAACCTCTGTTCCATCGGTGCAACTACAGTAACTGATTTCTAACTCCATACTTGCTGTTCACGTAAGATTGAAACGAAAAATAAATAGACAGTTGTAAGTCCTCTCTTTCGATTGTTTACTTTAGTTCTTTCCAGCTTCTCATCCATCCGGCTCTCTGCATTGCCATCAGCCTTCTTAATACCTATATATATATATATATATATATATTTATTTGTCTTGGCTCTGATGAAGCTTGTTTTTGTCAAGCGAAATATTAGCTAAAAAAAAAAATCAAGATGAAGAAAAAAAAAAACGGAAGGTATTTTGAAATATTTTATTAAATGTTTTGAAATATTTTTATTTTTCTTTTGATTTAATTACTCGCATCTAATACATGGTTTTTGAAGGCTTGTTTGCCTCTATATTTATATATATATATATATATATATATATATATATATATATATATATATATATATATATATTTATTGGATTGATGTGCCTGCTGCATCTAGCAACATTGAGAAATCTTGAAAAAAAAAACAACAGAACATGTATCTGCAGATGACTATATTTTAGACGTATATAATTAACTTCTCTCACCTGACAGTATCCTATATCTCTACAAGACCACCATCAACCCATGCATCATCCACTAGTCCTTCTCTCTTAGATCAGGTCCCTCACTATCCACCAAGCTCCAACCTCTGTTCCATCGCCGCAACTAAAGGGAAGTAACTCTGATTTCTGATTTTTTTTTTATCAACGAGTTGATTCCCTTTTTCACAGAATCTATATAAGGGGGAGTTGTCCGTGTGTCCCCAGAGAGAGGAATGAGCTGGGAGAAGAAGAAAGAGGGAGGTTTGAGAGGGAGGGGAAAGAGAGAAAGATAAAGAAACGGATAGAAAAGATTTTGCCCCGGGGTCAATGCCGGGTCACCCTGCTCGTAGGCAATAAATGGACGAAAATTCCATGTCTCCGCTAAAACTATTTTGCTTGAAAGCAATTTAGCACTTGTTGGATTTGTAATTTTATTCTCTACAAAATGAAAAAAATATTTCTCAAAAGCTTAATTTTTTTTTTGGGGGGGGGGGGGGGTCAAATTCCATTATTTGGTCATATATGGCGCCATAGAAGAGTTATTTAATAGTGAAAAAAAAAAATTAAATAAATAACTTTCTCAAAAATAAAATTTTGTAAATACTATCAAATATATGCGCTCACCGGTCGCATATTTTTGCTTGGCTGGGAGGATGTTATCATAATGAAAGAACTATACACACTGACCTCCAAGGGAGGAGGAGGTAATGCCTGGGAGGATGATATCAAAATGAAAGAACTATACATACAGATCCCCAAGGGAGGAGGAGGTAATGCCTGGGAGGATGATATCAAAATGAAAGAACTATACATACAGATCCCCAAGGGAGGAGGAGGTAATGCCTGGGAGGATGATATCAAAATGAAAGAACTATACACACTGACCTCCAAGAGAGGAGGAGGTAATGGCTGGGAGGATGATATCAAAATGAAAGAACTATACATACAGATCCCCAAGGGAGGAGGAGGTAATGCCTGGGAGGATGATATCAAAATGAAAGAACTATACACACTGACCTCCAAGGGAGGAGGAGGTAATGCCTGGGAGGATGATATCAAAATGAAAGAACTATACACACTGACCTCCAAGGGAGGAGGAGGTAATGCCTGGGAGGATGATATCAAAATGAAAGAACTATACACACTGACCTCCAAGGGAGGAGGAGGTAATGCCTGGGAGGATGATATCAAAATGAAAGAACTATACACACTGACCTCCAAGGGAGGAGGAGGTAATGGCTGGGAGGATGATATCATAATGAAAGAACTATACATACAGATCCCCAAGGGAGGAGGAGGTAATGCCTGGGAGGATGATATCAAAATGAAAGAACTATACATACAGATCCCCAAGGGAGGAGGAGGTAATGCCTGGGAGGATGATATCAAAATGAAAGAACTATACACACTGACCTCCAAGAGAGGAGGAGGTAATGGCTGGGAGGATGATATCAAAATGAAAGAACTATACACACTGACCTCCAAGGGAGGAGGAGGTAATGGCTGGGAGGATGATATCATAATGAAAGAACTATACACACTGAGCTCCAAGGGAGGAGGAGGTAATGCCTGGGAGGATGATATCAAAATGAAAGAACTATACACACTGACCTCCAAGAGAGGAGGAGGTAATGCCTGGGAGGATGATATCAAAAATGAAAGAACTATACACACAGATCCCCAAGGGAGGAGGAGGTAATGGCTGGGAGGATGATATCAAAACTGAAAGAACTATACACACTGACCTCCAAGAGAGGAGGAGGTAATGGCTGGGAGGATGATATCAAAATGAAAGAACTATACACACTGACCTCCAAGGGAGGAGGAGGTAATGGCTGGGAGGATGATATCATAATGAAAGAACTATACACACTGAGCTCCAAGGGAGGAGGAGGTAATGCCTGGGAGGATGATATCAAAATGAAAGAACTATACACACTGACCTCCAAGGGAGGAGGAGGTAATGGCTGGGAGGATGATATCATAATGAAAGAACTATACACACTGACCTCCAAGGGAGGAGGAGGTAATGGCTGGGAGGATGATATCAAAAATGAAAGAACTATACACACTGACCTCCAAGGGAGGAGGAGGTAATGCCTGGGAGGATGATATCAAAATGAAAGAACTATACACACTGACCTCCAAGGGAGGAGGAGGTAATGGCTGGGAGGATGATATCATAATGAAAGAACTATACACACTGAGCTCCAAGGGAGGAGGAGGTAATGCCTGGGAGGATGATATCAAAATGAAAGAACTATACACACTGACCTCCAAGAGAGGAGGAGGTAATGCCTGGGAGGATGATATCAAAAATGAAAGAACTATACACACAGATCCCCAAGGGAGGAGGAGGTAATGGCTGGGAGGATTATATCATAATGAAAGAACTATACACACTGACCTCCAAGGGAGGAGGAGGAGGTAATGGCTGGGAGAATGGTAGCATGACGAACGAACACTACTCCTCCTCCCACGAAAAAGAGGTGGTAATGCCTGGTCGGATGATATCATGACAACTGAATAGATAGTATACTACCCCCCTCTTCACCCCCCAAAATAAAGGAGATGGTAATCCTGGGAGGATGGTATCGTGAGGAACGAATATATACTCTACTACCCCCCCCCCTTCCAAAAAAAAAAGCAGGTAATACCTGGGAGGAATGTATTATGAGAAATGAAAATATATTACATTCTCCCTCCCAAGAAGGAGGTAAAGCCTGGGAGGATTCACTCTCTCCTCTTCAGAAAAAGAGCGGTTGATATAATGACAACAGAACAGATATTACAATATCCCATTCAAAATAGGAGGTAACACCTGGGAGGACACCCCCCCCCCCTTCCACCATAAAAGGAGATGGTAATGCCTGCGAGGCATGGGACGTCGTGTGAGCAATAAAGATGAAAAGGTGTTGCAGACATGAAACATAAGATAAACTTATTAATATTAACGTATTAAAAAAAAACAACAAAAAAAACGCCATCATCTTTCTAATTAAAATATGACGCGCAACACTGGAGACAATCGCAAATTGTCTTGGCTTTACGAGCGCCTCTCTATTGTCATTATTCGTGGAAACGCCTCGAGTCTGCTCTCGGCCTGCCAAGCCAGCCGGACATTCGAAAAAAACTATTTACTGTGATACAATTATAAGGATTTCTTGATATTGAACTAAACAATGTCCAAGTGACGAATAAGGGGTTTATTAATTATTTATTGAATTATTAATATTATAGTTTAATTTTTCACCGAATGAATCAGTGTAATATATTTGTTTCTTATTTTTTATATTTTATTTTTGATTTAATTAATTAAAATATTGTTTACTTTTTCGTTTTTTTGTGTCGTCTGCTTCACTCAATTGTTTGATTAAAAATGGCGACAATAATAATAATATTTTGTGCGACGAAAAAACATGGATATTTTTCTCAAAGAATTTTTATTTACATTTCTTAAAAAGAAATCGAAAAAAAATTTTAAAAAACAAAACAGTAAGTTTAATTGAAATATGTACGCTTTCTTTTAGGATTAAAAATACTCTCGTTACCGATTTTTTGTAACAAAAAAAAAAAAGAAGAAAACATGTTTTGGACTATTAAAATAATTTCCAATACTATTGATAATGTTTACCCATTCATTTTTTTTATTTTATCGTTTATACAGGGTGGGCCAAAATAAGGGTCCTATCTTTAAATTTGAATAACTTGAATTTGAATAACTTCCACAAAATAAAAGTTAAACTCACCAAACTTTATGTGTGTGTAGACTGACCCTTCCGAGATTTTTTGAAATAAACAAAACAAATTTTAGCCGAAAAACACTTCTTAAAACTTACAAAAACTAAAGTATTGTTTTTTACACTGTTTTGAGTTTTTTAAGCAAAAATAATGTTTTCTAAATGAGGGTACGTTCCTTAGGGCTAATACGGCTCATGCTTGCTTCGGAAGGGGTCCTTTACTTATTCTAAAAAAAAAAAAATTTTTTAAATCAATAAATAAAAAAGTTATGAATTTTTAAAAATAGGACCCTTATTTTTGCCCACCCTGTATTTGAATTCATGTTTTGAAGCGTGACGTAAATCATAAATCTATGGCGTCACACCAAAGCTATATTTATTTTGTTAAGGTCATTTTTTCAGCTCTATTCATAAGAGAGTCTAAATAGGTCAGTTGGTTGAACCTCAGACTGAAGATCTCAAGGTTTTGGTCTCGATTTCTGGTCATGGCATTCGCTTTATTTGTTGTGAATTTATTATTTACCATTAATGCAATATTTTGCATTTGTAAATAATGTAGTTATTACGTTTTTAAAAAAAAAATTTTGATTGACGAACAAAATCTCTATTTATATAAGATTTTGCAAAAATTGCTATTTTCCCTTGAAATTTCACTCTTTTATAAGCACTGATGGTGGGTTTCCTCTAAAAAAAAAATTCAAACGCTTTGTCAAATTCTGGTAAATGTTCTGAAATAACTACATCCCTAACTTTTAGGAATGATTGGCCTCAAACTTGCAATTCTTTGCCAAAAAAAAAAAAAGAGCATAAAATTGGTCGTTTTTGAGGTTCGACTATCGTTTCTTTGAAAATGTGAAATTCTTTGGATTTTTACAAACGTAGACGATTTTTATTGTTTGGGAATTACATTTTTTTTTCACATGCTAGGTAAAAAAAAATGTTTAAAATGTTGTTTATATATATATATATATATATATATATATATGATTTTACTATATTTCCCTCCAAAAATGCCCCCATAAATTCTATTTCCAGATGTACCATTCAACTTGAAACAGTCATAAAATCATTAAAAATTAAACTTCGGACCCCCAACCCCCACCTACATACCATAATAATAATAGCTGCTCTTTAAAAGTCAATTTTTCCCAACTGCGATCCAAGTGCAAGTTGCGATATTGAAGGAATAAAAATTTATTCTCTTTTTTTTTTTTGAGAACTTAAAAAAAAACGTCAGTAGAACCAAGTCCAAAGACTAGCTAAAAAGACTACAAGCCTTTGCATAAATTCCTTGTAATAAAAGTCTGCAAAGGCAATAGCTAACAAACTAACCCTAAAGACACCACCAAATCGAGACACTTAATCAGGAATGCAACACCATAGTTTTGAACAAAAAAAGAAAAGATAATTGCCAAGAAATAATGGAAGTGCCCAAAAAAAAATGTTTAAAATGTTGTTTATGTATATATATATATATACACACATAGAGAAAAGAGAAAATTAATCTCTAAAAATGGAGAATATCTCTGAAATATATAAGATTAAAGTAAAAAAAAAAAAAAAAAAAGAAAGAAATCTTTCTTGCATTGTAAGGGCTTTTATTGTCATTTTAATACTTATCATTCATTCAATGCTTAAAAAAAAACAAAAAAAAACAACAACAATTTTTGAAATATATATATATATATATATATATATATATATTTGAAAATTCACACATTAGAAGCGTTGGCGAAATGGCAAAGATAAAGAGAATATTTTTTTATAAAATATTTAGAAAACCTTCACAACGCAGATTATTACCGAAAGCGCTCAAGTTCAAAAAAAAAAAAATGTTTTTAAGATAAATAAATAATTTATTTTTAAAAACAATAATCTGCGTTGTGAAGGTTTTCTAAATATTTTATAAAAAATATTCTCTTTACCTATATATATATATGATTTTACTATATTTCCCTCCAAAACTGTCCCCATAAATTCTATTTCCTGATGTACCATTCAACTTGAAAGAGTCAAAAAAGCATTAAAATTTAAACCACCTTATTTTTTTGTTTATTAAGTAAAAGACTAAATGTGGGGAAAATAACAGCTTTAAACCTATCTGCTGATCTTTAAAAGTAATTTTTTTCCACCCACGAGCCACTGTGCACTGGTCTGGGCCATTTGCCATATCGAAAGAATCGTGATTATCAAAATCTATTTTTTTTTTTTTTTTTTTTTGAAGAACTTAAAAAAAACAACAAAAAAAAACGTCAGTAGAGACTACAAGCCTTTGCATAAATTCCTTGTAGCCAAAGTCTGCTAACCCTAAAGACACCAGCAAATAGAGACAATTAATCAGAAATGTAAAAAAATAAAAAATAAAAATTTAGAACTGCCAAGGAATAATGGAAGTGCCAAAGAGAATCATCTCCAGTCCAAAAATCGTTCTTTGTTTTATCAAAATTAAAAAGTATTCTTACTCCAGTTACAATTTTAAACCCACTAAAAAACATCATTGAAGTTAAGAATCAAGCATGTGGTTTCAAAACGAAGCGTGACGAAAATGCTATTTAAAAATGAAGTATGACGAAAATGCTATCTCTAAACTGAGCGTGACGAAAATGCTATCTCAAAATGAAGCGTGACGAAAATGCTATCTAAAAATGAAGCGTGACAAAAATGCTATCTAAAAATGAAGTGTGACAAAAATGCTATCTCAAAACGAAGCGTGACTAAAATGCTATTTAAAAATGAAGCGTGGCAAAAATGCTATCTCAAAACGAAGCGTGACGAAAATGCTATCTAAAAACGAAGCGTGACAAAAATGCTATCTCAAAACGAAGCGTGACGAAAATGCTATCTAAAAACGAAGCGTGACAAAAATGCTATCTCAAAACGAAGCGTGACAAAAATGCTATCTCAAACGAAGGGTGACAAAAATGCTATCTCAAACGAAGGGTGACAAAAATGCTATCTCAAAACGAAGCGTGACAAAAATGCTATCTCAAAACGAAGCGTGACAAAAATGCTATCTCAAACGAAGCGTGACAAAAATGCTATCTCAAAATGAAGCGTGACAAAAATGCTATCTCAAAACGAAGCGTGACAAAAATGCTATCTCAAACGAAGCGTGACAAAAATGCTATCTCAAAACGAAGCGTGACAAAAATGCTATCTCAAAACGAAGCGTGACAAAAATGCTATCTCAAACGAAGCGTGACAAAAATGCTATCTCAAAATGAAGCGTGACAAAAATGCTATCTCTAAACGAAGCGTGACAAAAATGCTATCTCAAAACGAAGCGTGACAAAAATGCTATCTCAAAACAACGAAGCGTGACAAAAATGCTATCTCAAAACAACGAAGCGTGACAAAAATGCTATCTCAAAACGAAGCGTGACAAAAATGCTATCTAAAACGAAGCGTGACAAAAATGCTATCTCAAAACGAAGCGTGACAAAAATGCTATCTCAAACGAAGCGTGACAAAAATGCTATCTCAAAACGAAGCGTGACAAAAATGCTATCTCAAAACGAAGCGTGACAAAAATGCTATCTCAAAACGAAGCGTGACAAAAATGCTATCTCAAAACGAAGCTTGACAAAAATGCTATCTCAAAACGAAGCGTGACAAAAATGCTATCTCAAAACGAAGCGTGACAAAAATGCTATCTCAAAACAGAACGTGACAAAAATGCTATCTCAAAACGAAGCGTGACAAAAATGCTATCTCAAACGAAGCGTGACAAAAATGCTATCTCAAAACGAAGCGTGACAAAAATGCTATCTCAAAACGAAGCGTGACAAAAATGCTATCTCAAACGAAGCGTGACGAAAATGCTATCTCAAAACGAAGCGTGACGAAAATGCTATCTAAAAACGAAGCGTGACAAAAATGCTATCTCAAAACGAAGCGTGACAAAAATGCTATCTCAAAACGAAGGGTGACAAAAATGCTATCTCAAAACGAAGCGTGACAAAAATGCTATCTCAAAACGAAGCGTGACAAAAATGCTATCTAAAAACGAAGCGTGACAAAAATGCTATCTCAAAACGAAGCGTGACGAAAATGCTATCTCAAAACGAAGCGTGACAAAAATGCTATCTCAAAACGAAGCGTGACAAAAATGCTATCTAAAAATGAAGCGTGACAAAAATGCTATCTAAAAATGAAGCGTGACAAAAATGCTATCTAAAAACGAAGCGTGACAAAAATGCTATCTCAAAACGAAGCGTGACAAAAATGCTATCTCAAAACGAAGCGTGACAAAAATGCTATCTCAAAACGAAGCGTGACAAAAATGCTATCTCAAAACGAAGCGTGACAAAAATGCTATCTCAAAACTAAGCGTGACAAAAATGCTATCTCAAAACG